>VXAD01003135.1:363148-475736 GCA_013399195.1 Dicrurus megarhynchus
CCCGGCTGCGAGGCCTCCCCAAAGCGCTGAGTCACGGCCGGGAGCGGCGGGGTCCCGGCTCGCCCCCTCCTCACCGGCACCGCGCCGACACAGAGACACAAACAACGATTTTTCTATTGTTTACATCACAGCTCTATATGTAAATCACAAATTGAGATGTTAGGAAAGGCGAGGCTGGCAGCTGAGGGAAACAAGCCCATTTTTGATACAGTACTTGGATGAATGATATCATTGACTGTAACAGGGAGTTTCCTCAGCAACTAGAAAAGGACAGGTGTTAAATCCTTGCCAAAGATTATTTTTCCACCAAAGTGTTATAAAGCTACTAATAGAAAGCAAATGTTTTGAAAGCCACCTGACTTAAATTCCCCTCTGGGGGCATGAATTTTTTAATTTTCCTCTCATTTTTTGCTTAGAAATAACTTTTATAAACTGGGATAAATTACTGAAAATATTCAGCAAGCAGAACCCATATTGAGGATTAAAGTAATGAAGCAGAAATATTTATTAATAGTTTTTGTAGTTTAGTTATATGTTTGAATTCACTCAGCTTACATGGCTTTCAGGATTAGGAAAAAACAATTTCCATTAAATGCTGAAAGGATCAATCAGCCTTTTGCTTAGCTACCAGCTTGTCACATATCTTTATACAATTCTTAAATAATCAGATGATATAATGAAATAACACGGGTTCAAAGGAGAATTAAGTAAAAATTAAAAGAATTTGTTCATTTTATATGCTTTCAATGTATCTGTTGTAAATTAATACCTAAACTTGCTGCACATATAATAGTTTTAGAAAGAGGCACTTTAACACTTTTAAATCACACAGTAATCCATACTCCACTGTGTCCCAACCAAGGTTTATAAATGCACGCAACGATCTGGGCAGCTTTGGTTTCGGATGCCTGGTATGGCACTTTATGTTTTTTTTTTAAAAAGGGTCACTTTGAGAAACAAATGTACACTGAACCTTTAAACACTAGAGGCAAGACTCCTGATGTGAATTTGAAATTTGTTGCCAGCTCTTGGAGAGACAGAATTTTTCACTTACTGATCATTTCAGGAAAATTCAGATTTCCAATTGTTTCAGTTTAGATACCTAAAAATGAACCCTAGAAAAGCAACTTCAGAGTTAAAATTTTCAACTTTAGAAGCCCCAATAAAGTATTGAAAATTAATCTACCAGAAAATTGATCCTAAATTCTAAATCTATGGATCTAGAAGCTTTGGAAATCAGGCACTTAGTTGGCACTCAAATTTAAATACTGGCCTTTCATTGCATTAAATATACATCAAGAGAGTTTCAATGCATAATAGATATATTTATATTTGTGGTTGGTTGATTGATACATGAACTCTCAGGTTCTTTTACTTAACTCTAATTTAAGAATTAACTAATTACTCCTAGTTCTGCAAAATGTGCAATGCCAACATTCTCAACATGTCAGAATTTGTTTTCTATTTAGAGCAATGTAACAAAATCAAATGTTTTCTGGTGATTTGGAGAAAATTTAGAAGAAGGAAACTGCAGCCTGTGTCATGGGTACATTAATACAATATTTAGCTACTCAGTAATGCTTAAAAAGCCTAATTCTAGCAATGAGAGGTTTTCCCAGGACAAACATGATTCCTTCTTTCCAGGCAGCCCTCCCCAAAAAACACCTTTACAAACCCTAAGGTAAAGCAAGCATCGGGGCCTGGAGGATGTTCCAGAGATTGAGTAACTTCACAACCTCCAGAACTGATCGAGAGGCTGCTCTGAAATACTCTGTAAAATAGGACAGGTGTCATCACAGCAGCCTCTGGGCTATACCTGACTTTTAAGAGCATATGTACATGATAAAGAGGAGCAATCAAAAGATATTACTGAGCAGGTCTTGAACAAGCTAGCACCAGAATAGGACACTATCATTGCACCAGACCACCACTGCAGTCTGGCATGTTATTCATCTTTGGAAGTTAACAGTTAGACTTGGAAAGTCAGGCTGATTAGAAGTTGTACACAGTAACAAACTGTTTCTGGGACCCACCCTAGTGTTTCTGCAGGCATTAGAGAATTAGCACAAAATCTGTCTCAAAGGATGAAGATTCCAAAAAGTCAAGTGCAAAGCCTATTTCTTCCCAACATATTTCGGTGGTTTTATTAGTGTTTGAATTTAAATATGGGCACAACTATTTTCAAGATTGCCTTCTGATTTTTAGTTTGCTTTTAACCTATACTTCCTCCAGAAATGGAAGCACATTTATGTATCAGGTACATATATAGAGATGTGCATTTCACCTTTACTTCACTAGAAATCAACCAGTAAGGAAAAGATCATAGCTCATCACAATAAGCTACACAGGAAATTGATTTGAAGTTAGAGACAAAAAAGCATTCAGACAAATTATCACAGAATTTGGAATTCATGAACAATATATTAAGAACATGTGACTGAAACAAATTTTAATTCATTAAAAATAAAACAGAAGTCTTAGCAGCATAATACTTACCACTTCAGCTTAGAGAGAAGTCTGACATCAGTCATTCTTATCCCCTTTTCCTGCTTAAGCACACTCTTGCTTTAGGAGATTCCCAAATAAATACTGAGCTATGCTCTCCTCCTTTAGCAGTTCAGTTCATCATTTCACATGGATGTGAAATGACCAAGCTGTAAGACAAGGGGAAGAGTCTGCCACATCTCTGTGGGATATTGCCAGAAATGTTAAAATTAATCACTTAGAATTTTGACATTGTTTCTATTATCAGGGAATGCAACTGGCCCTAGGCCTAGAAATAATTAAACGAATATTACCCTACAGATTTTTATTCTTCTGGTCACATCCTTAAAATCATCAGTTGGAGGAGAGGATGCAACTAAAGGGACTCAAGAACACATTAAAGACATATTCAAGTAATTTTACATGCAGCAAAGGCTTCATGATAGATTGCATTGTTCTAGTATCCTTGTAAACCACTAGCTTCTTCTGGCAGATGATAACTTACTTTTAGCTTAGAAAATTTACTTCTATATTTAGCTGTTTCCCCCATCATTGACTCATTAATGCAGGCTTTAAAAGAAAACTGCCCAATTCTGCTTTTGGACTGAATCCACATAAGTCTAATAATTACAGTAGTTGTGTATTTTGTTAATTCTGTTCGCTTTTCAACAGAATCTGCTTGAGTTTCCAAGTGTACCTAAGGATATTATCTTGGCAGAAAAACAATCTGTATCATTAATTTGGAGTGGCAGAAAAGCTGTCTGGCACTCCCTGTGGGCACACTTTCTAAAGACCGAAGCAGCTTAGCTTTCCACTGCCACAAAACTCAGCAGGACCAAACAAATTACTTCCAAATATCACTGTCTCAGTGTGAGGTGCCATTAATCCTTTTCTCTGCTAGCCAGCAGTCTCTTTGTCATATTAAAATTGGATTTTTACTGCACAAAAAAAAAAGGGTGCAAAACCTGTATTATCTCTTTCTGCTTCAAAACCAAAATAATTTAGCACCCTCCTTTCCTTTGCACATGTATTTCCCCCATCACCAGCACTCTAAGTGCTGTAATTTTAAAAAATATTGATGTTCATAACACTTCCATGTGGTGAGTGGGTAATCATTACTTCACAGGAAATACTTTGAGACAAAAGAATAGGTGTCTTGACACTTCAGCTTGTGCCGAGTTCCCCACAGACTTCCTGTGTCTCCCAGAGGCTGGTTAACCATAACCAGCAGTATGCAAAGTGCTGGGAGCTGTGCATCTGCCTAGAGACTTACTTCCACTCGGTTCCTATTTCAGCTATTGGGCAGAATAAACGTACGGTTTTACTCTGAGTACTGATTTATTTTTTATTTAAAGCAGAAAATTACCAGGAAACTATATTAGTTAGACCACACCACTCCTGCTTCAAGGCAGAAGAAAAACTTCATTTATTAGTGCAAACTCAGCCCACTGCTTAGAATGTTCTCTTAGAATTTTCTCCTATCTCTGACTCTTCGTGGGAAGAACTGTACCCCTTCATCTTTTCTAGTCCAGTTCCTGTACTGAAATGCATTTTACATAGCAAAATAAAGGCTTGTTTCTTTTTTTCCCCTCTCATCTCAGCAAACAGAAATACATCAAATCAACAGTGATTGGATACTAGAACTGAAAGGACACTATATATACCAGCTATAAATAGGAGGAAAATGAGAACTTCCATCTGCTTTTACAAAATATCCTGTGCTCACTTTTTTTTGCCTGCACTATAGCCAAGAGCACATCTTTCCACACCATATGTAGCAGAGAAAATGTGTTGTCAATCAGCGTCAACTAGCAATATTATAAGTACGAACAGCCTTATTTCACAGGGCTGTACTTTTTTCCCAGTGAAACAAGACTATGACATGATAATGCAGCATTTCCTTTTGATCATATAAACTGTATCCCAACCTGGAGGCTGGTCAATTACAAAATATCAGGAAATACCCATAAATCATGACCCTAAAATATGATCTTCAACTCTCTGATGTTTGCATTGCCTGCTTGAATACTATAAATCCATTTGCTTCCATTATACATCTCTTCAGAATTATATCAAAACACAACCATAAACACCAGGGCTTTGCTACCTTAATTTCTGTTACCTCCAGTTCACCTAACCCACGTCTTCTCCCTTCTGCCATCAACCCCTTCCATGCACGTTACTTTAAATTAAAAGAACATCAAGCCATATCTAATATGCAGAGTTAAGAATGGCCAATGTGAATTCTGACAGTCAATTTTTTTTCATTGCCATATTATCTACAGACATAAAGATTATTAGCTTTGAGATGATAACCAAAAACTTGAATAGCCACTACTCCCAGTATCAATAGCAGCTTTCAAGCAGAGTGTACGGATTGACAAATGTATCAATACTGAAAGATGGAGACTCTGTCACGGTACTAACTCGAGCTGTGGAAAAATGAATAGTGGATGAATGTGTAGCAAAGGATCAGCACCACCCATTTTCAGACTTGCTAAGCGGTATTTTACTATCATCTGACTTTGAATTACAATCAGAAACAAATGTATGTGCACTTGTGTAAAATCTGCCTTAACATTTGAACACACTCGGTATCCTAGGTTACTGTTTAAGCTCTCTAGCGAGTTTTAATTTAGAACTGGTTCACGCATCGTCACCACAGAGCGGCTCAGGTCACCCTGTCAGTAGTTTGGGCAGACGCAGCCGAAAGCCATTTCCTGGGCTCGACAGCCGCCTGCCGGCAGGGCCAGCCCCGGCAGCGGGACGGACACGGCAGCGACTGCGGCTGCTGCTCCTGCTGCTGCTGCTGCAGCCGGGCCCCGTCCCACTGACCGCCGGGGGACTTACATTAATGGGAAACCGAGAGGGCCAACGACCCCTTGATTGTCCTACCTTCCATGCAACTGCAGGTCTTCACTTCTCTCCCTTAAAGGATTTTATTTCAGTGGCCAGTGCTTTCATTTCAGGTGTCCTTCCCTTATTTTACATCTGGGGTGGTTCCTCCTTCTTTCATGAGAAGGTTGATGTCCATGTTGCATAATTAATTGAAGCATGGAAAAAATTCCAAAGGATCACAATCTGCAGGGAAACTCAAAAGTTATTCACGTGTCAAAGAAAACTCTTTCCCTCCCACTATTAATCACTTTAAAAGAATAGGAATCAGTAAATAAATCAACAATGGGAATGAGAACCATGGGCTGTGCATAGAATAGATATCCCATTAAGCAAATAATTTACCTATGTCTCCATCTCACATTAATAAAGATAGCTACAACTCAGTTTATCATTTTTATTTGTTCCAAGCAAGATTCTGATCAGAGACTAACTGCAGAAATTTTCAAATAATCCTGGAGAAACAAAACCAAAAGTAAAGAAACCACTTATTTATGAAAGAATTTTGGTTTTGTGACATTACACTTTTGAAGCTCTATCTAATTAAATTCAAAGAGCAATGCTTGCTCTTTGGATTTCAAAGGCAGATCAAATCCAACAGGTAGCCAACTGCATCCTAGTAAGAGACTTTTCCTCCACATCCCTTTGTACATTTTCCCCTTTGAGACAAGGTTACATGCAAAGGGAAGAATATACACAATATTAAGACTGTTCTTTTCCCTCCCTAACACACTCATCTTCTAGTAGCCAAGGTTTTTCCCTTTGGATTTACCATACCTTGGGAACTCTCCTTATGTTCAGATCTCATCAGCTGATGAATTTCCAAAAATTAAACAAAGGGCTGAGTAGTGTTGCTACTTTTTGTCCTTAATACATAATCCACAAAAAGAAGTTATCATGTCACTATTTCCTATGTCCTTTTTTCACATTAAAAAATCTTCAGCACCAAATTAAAAAAATTACTAAATCTGAGGAATAAAAATCTGCCCCTCTGGGTTGGAATTAGAGAGACCACTGAGGCAGATTACAAAAATGTATCCCAACAGAGATATGTATGAAAACTCTATTTCAGCATTCAGAAGCTTTATCCTGTGTCCATAAGGGAGAAACTTTTAAATATGCTATTGTAACACAGTCAATACTAGAGATTAATTTTAGGGAAATGTCCAATTCTCAATCCCTTTTGCACATGGGTAAAGCAAAAACACAGTTAAAGCAATCTATGAAATGTCCTCCCTCCAGGCTTGCCTGCTACCATAATTCTTCCTACAGGACTGTGTGATTCATGCCCCAGATCCTTCACATCTAGGAAGGGATGCATGCCAGCTGATCATCTTCCTCAGAGCAAAGTCTGAAGGGTGGTTTTTGCCTCAGAACATCCACTAGTGCTTTTAAAAAAAGTAAAATGATACTTAATTTTTTTTTTACACATTTTGGAAAAGATAACTTGCTAACAGTAGTGACATTGACCCATTTTCACATCCTGCAGACAGGATAAATACCTTTTTCATATTCATTCAAAAACTGTCCCTTCATTTTAATGATATAATGTATCAAGATAAACTAATTTTTTTGTCCATAACATTTCATTTTGTTTACATTTTTAGAACTATTTTTTTAAAAAGGCATCTCAAAAACTGTAAAGTTTTTTGTAGAAATGAAAATATGATTGTTTCCAACATTAGAACACACTGAAAACAAGTTATTAATGATTTAAGGGTAATGAGTTTAGTTGCATGTAGCTTGCCCAGCAATCCCAGACAATTAAATTACCAAAGGTATAGAATAGCTAATCCATCAGATAATATGGAAGATTGACGTAAGTACATATTTAAGAAGCAACTGTATTTTAATTTTGAATTTTATTTGCTTGAATAGTAATTATCTGTGTGTGAAAATGGCAGCAGTTAGGTATTTACATTACAGTAGAATAAAAAAAAATATTTATTGGTCACATTACTCCTTCATACATATTTTCTAACATTTTTAGAGAGTGACGTGTCCTTTACTGCAGGCTGGGATGGTGAACACTTTTGGATTTTGCATTACTAACACTGCCACTGCCCTGATAAATTTACTTCTCTTCCATGGATTACACTGCTGCCTAACTGAGAAAACAAGCTACTTGAAACTAAAACAACATTGAATTTGATTTCTAATTCAGCTGTGGTTTTTCACTCTGAGCTGACAGAATGAGACTTGAACACAACATCAATGAAACCAAGTCCTGATCCATAACCAGCAATCCCAAGCACTATGCTATTACAAATATATGTTTTCATGTCTGACAATGACTTTTACAAGTCTGTTTTCTCAATTACTTGCTCTCTAGATGATTCACCCTACCATGAAGATAACATCTTTTTCCTCTACATAGTGTACCACCTTTTAGTTCTGTAGCATGTGAAAGTGCTAACTTCAAAGCACAGTGTAACATTGCCCACACCTAATTAATACTTGTATCATGCTTTGAAGATGTAAAAGTTTATGGTTAGTGACTAGTAAGTTTTGAACTAATACCAAAACTGGACTAATTACTACTGAAATGAGTGTGGAAATCATTCAAAGTTACACCATGCAATATAACTACTCCAGTGTTAGTCACCCTGGGTGGGAGCTGAGGGAGAAATCAATCATTGCCTTTGAAACAAGGAAAAAAAGAAATCTCTGAAGTATTACAAAAATGAACCATGTGAACATTCAGCCTTAAAATTAAGTGTAATCTTTATATAGTTTTATATACCTCTTATAAGTCTTCACCCCAGATATGTAAAGCATAGTAGCTGCTCCCATTTAAAATGCAGGAAAAAAACACAAACTGGTTGTAGCAAGTATTGTCCATCCTTACCCGAACTTTTGGGTCAAGCTGTGAGACACAAGTCTTCATGTATTCCTGTAGTTGACGCAACAATAAATCACAGCCATGAAGAATTAAAATCAAATGTCTCTTACTCCAACATATGCAGAAGCATCATCTGTTATGGATTTCTAGATTACTGAAGTTTCTGCTAGGCTCATCTACACAGCAAAACCCACGTTTATTGGATTTATCCATGACTGACGTATGAAATTAGGTATATCCAATTGGAGTCACGGTCTAATTATTTTGTTGCAAAACCTCCACTCCCCAGGTATTGGCTTCAGTTGTATTACAGCACAGTACCACAGAACAGAACATTTTCCCTCCATCTGTTTCTTTCCAGAAATGCACAGCTCTAACACACTTGTTGCCCCACATACCCAAGAACTGGGGTAAGTCCTTCCAAAGCTATTATTAAATTCTCAGAGTTAATGATTTCTGTAGCTATGGTGGCATGGAATCAAAAATAAAAGCACTCATTTAAATCAGGGAAAAAAATTCAAACTAAGCACAAACATATTTTGAAAAGGAACCTATGGGTCCTGATTGCCAGCAAACCTTAATGGGCCTACAGTAATGCTCACAGACACTCTTTTTCATCACTGAGTTGCACCCATACAGCATCCTTTAGTTCCAGATGGCACATTTATTGAGTGGACTTTTAACAATTCTGAAGGCTCAAAGAGCTAGTACTGACTGTAAGCAAAATCCATCTGAACACTGGCCAGCATCCCACTGATGTGCTCTCACTGTAAAGCTGCAGAGTAGAACTTTTCCATGTTAGACAGGTTAATAGTATAATACCAAAAGTAAATTTAACCATAGCATGCTTTACCTTTCATATTACACTTCTCCTCCTTCCACATGTTTTTGTGCATGGTTTACACAAAATCACAATCCAACACTAGGAAACTAAAATGAGGTACACATTTCAGAGTAAGGGTTTGGCTGTTCCACAGTGATCATTAAGTCACTTTACTTGGCATTGTTTCAAATGCCAAGTCACCTTTACTTGGCTTTGTTTCAAATGAAAACAATCTTCCCATACAAAATGATCAACCAAGCATTATTACACAGTCCTCCTTTGTGAAGGTACTTTTACAAAATCTGAAGAACATAATTTATATTTGTGGTTTCAGGGACATTTTCAATTGTGGCAGAAATTCCAGTGTTTCAAAACTAAGCTCAATTAGCCACAGGCAAATACTGAAATTCAAATACCATTTTAGGCATTTGTTGTTTAGAATCCCTAAGATACTCCTTTAAAAGTACCTCAGTGTAGTAAATACAACTATTTTCATTATCCACAATGTCATGCAGACAGGCACTTTATTTAAGTAATAGAAAGATTTCGTAAGAAAGTCACTTGAGTACTCTGAAACAGACTGTCAGAATAATTATGGAAAACCCACAGATAATCTCATCAACTCAATATTTAAGAAACAGACACATCCTTATACATGTTTCTTGTGAGACAAAGCAACAATACAGTTCACTAACCAAACTTTATGCTCCATGTACCTGGTGTACCAAAAACATCAAGGGTACCATAAATTCAGAATTCTGTCTTCACTGAGCAGCTGCTGCATGGAAGGAAGCACAACAGCAAAGTAATACAAAATTTGTTTGTTGAAAGATCAGTGGAGATTCTCCCTGCAAGTGCCTGAGTTTATTTTCATACTTGGGGAGGAATGGCTGAATAAGTAATCTCTAATCATGACTATCTACATGAAAATAAATTCTTACTACCTCAGCCTCTGCCTGTGGCCTTTCACTTTGTGAAAGTATTTCAGTAGCTGGTACACAATCTACAAAGCTTTTGTTCAACTTCTCAGGTGTAGAACGTCAGGTCATAAAAATACATACATATTAAATGCAATTCCCAGGAGGAAAGAGAGTGGGTCAAGCCCAAAAATATGGTTTGCAAGCAATAACAACCTCCGTGAACAGCAATACTATCCAACAGCACTCAGGTTGTAAAGACTTCAAGTCACAAAAAGTGTTCAGTAAGCCAAAATAAAAACAGGGTTTAAGTAGTCTTAACTTTTTTGTTTATAAAGGCAATGAAGAAGACAGACTATTCATTAAATATAAAAGCAATTTTATAAAAACACATCAGAATTTTATTGCTTGAAGAGTACAGCATATGAAAAAAGCACAAGAATGTCCAAAAAGAAAGGTCACAAAAATTCAAACATTACACCATACATACCAGATGCAGTAAAATGTTAACCTGATTTCTGCATCAGAAAAGAAAGGTGTGAAAATATACCTAGTATTATTTAGAAGGAAAAGACTCATTTAAAATAGAAAGCGTGAAGGTGTTACAGTACAAATTAGAAAAGCCAACACTGCACATTAACATTGTATCACTAGACTAGATTTTCTACCTTTGGTACTTAAACCTTTACAGAAAACCACTTTCTCAGTCAAACCTTGCCTAACATATTTTATGTAGTATCCAGGAAAGTTTTTTTCTTTTTTAAACTTAAACATTCAAACAAATACTCTTCTGAGTCTTCACTGCATTACTGCATTTAAAGACATGTTCACATTTACTCAATATGCAACTTAACACATCTCAAATATTAAACCAAAAGTCACTATGTGACTGAGATCTGAATACATGCCAATTGTATCTTGTTCAGATCTTTATGTAAAAATGGGCTCACCATTTGCTGTTTGCATCCTTAAGCAAACAGACTGCTGCAGCCCTCCTCAAGAATTCTAACTAGAGCAACTTGCTGAGGATGTAAGTTAATAAAACCATCCACGTTGTTAGAGAGCTATGGGGTCATCTACAGCAGCATGCAAGTGGCTTTTCTAGTCTGCTCAGATTAGTGTACCAGAAGATATGCCAGTATTACTTCAAGTAACACATTAAAACTCAGCAATGGACACTACTGTGCTTTATTTCAACACAAAGGACAGCTGCTCATCCATTAAATCAACAGAACTATCAAAAGGACAAGTACATAATTTCAGTTTCATGTATTGCTGCTGATCACTCTTGGGGAACAATTTATCAGAAACCTGGACTTACCTAGAAACCAATCTGAGTGAAGAAAATTTTGTCTTTCAACAAGGTATTTTAGTAATCCAGTGGCAATCTAGTCTGGAGAATGTTAGCATTATGCTGACAAGGACTAATCAAGGTTAAATAAATTCCCTCTTTTATGACAAACACACTGTTAGGGTCAGCTTTTGCCTTCTTGGGCTTGAATACTTAATCACTCCCAGTCACATCAGCAGAACAAACAATTTTGTTTCTTTAAGTTCCAGCTTTATATTTCAACAATATGAATAAATCTGGACTACGAAATACCATCAACAACAGTTAACATTAAACTGGAGTGAAGTAATAGAAGAGTTAGTTCTTCAAACCAGGCAGTCTTTGAAGTGAAATATTCAGTTAGGACTGTCAAAAGGATGTCATAATAAAACCATGGGTTTATTTTTTTTCACCCCTATACAAAAAAAATGACTGAATTTGTACAACTCCTATTAAACATACCTTTTCCTAGCTTGGTGAAAATGTATCATTTTCAAATTTTAACAAGTGTGGTATTCGAGCATATATAATATTTATTGCCATATACATCCTCATTTTAAAAAGAACTAAGAATTCAGACTCTTCTATGCTGAACTCTACTTTTTTCCCATTAACAGATTATGTCTACTGTACCACTCCCCCAAAAAACAATTAAAAATTCTAAGATTTTATAGTTTAGTTAAAAGGGAAGAAATGCAAATGTGGATTCAGAGCTTTTTGTATAAATCTCACTATATTTTATAAACATGTTGTTTATTGTAACACTGTTTATTGATCAAATAAATGACGCACTGCTATCTAAAATTTCCATATACACCATTAAAAATCCAAAGTTGATATGATACTGAACCTTAAATCTTCAAGAGTTCAAAAAAAGACAGTTTATACATGTACAGCACACAAGAGCAGACACCCCTAGAATACCAACTGCCAGTCCACGATGCATACAAACTTACAGGTAAGCATTCATTTCACTGTTTTCATTGTGCAGGAGAAGTATTTCTTAGCAAGACAACTCAGCTGGTGATTTTCAGATATCATCTTCATCATCTTCATCCTGAGAAGATCCTGCCTGATTGGATGCACTGGCTGAGGCGGCAGCGAGCTGTGCCTGTTGAGCTGCTTGTTGCATCTGTAGCCATTCCTGCTGTGCCAGTTCTGCTTGCTGTTGTCTAGCCTAGAGATATGAATTTAATTGTTAAGGCCATACATAGCTTGTGAAGAATCTCTAGAATACATTATCTTTAAAAGCATTTTTATCTGTACCTGCAGATTCCTTTTATATTTTTTTTTATTAATTGCACATGCAAAACCACATCTAGAAGTACCTAAATTATTTGTACTAAGAAGTTTAGCTATATTCTCTCTTCCTCTGAAGACACCACTGTTTGGAGGCCTTACATTTACAAAAACAATAGAGAGAAACTAGTGTACTTAAGTTCCACTGTAAGGACTGTGCTGAACTACTGACTAATGAAAAATTTAACTGAGGCAAAGCAAAGGAAACTTTAGACATCAGTATCAAGGGATCTTAACATTTAATCACAGTTCAGAGATGAGAACAGCCTTGCTTTGTTGATTACAAATAAAAAAACTTCCAATTATGAAATCATCCAACTGAACCACAGAGGCACACATTACAAAAACAAAGAAAGTCATTATCTTACTTTGCTAAGCAATCTTTGCAAAACAGAGCTACACAAGGTCTTCTCAAATTCAGGTATGATAACTGAGGATGGCTTTGCTACAGAAAGGTACAGTCTTTTACTGGAAACTACAAGACATTCTACCAAAACATTTCAAATAGTTCAACTGATGAATCTTCATTTTTCTACCCAGGGTTTTCAATTGTTTTTTGATAACTCCTGTTGATTTCAACAATATACGAATTGATTGTGTTAAAGTTAGAACTTCAATTTCTATTTTGAGTGAACATTAAGAAAAAGTTCTCAAAATGAACAATTTTAAGTTCATTTTTTACTTTTTTTACTTACTTTTTTACTCTTCTACTTTTACAAGTCATCACTAAGGCTATAATAATTTCCGTTCTAATCCTATTGCACTCACTGAATTTTCCTATTTTTTTCCAAAGCATCAAATTTTTTTACAGTTTTGCAAAATACAAGATGGCAAAAGATGATGTTTGGAAAACAATCAAACCCAGTTTTTCTACTCAGCAATGTGAAAAAAAGGGGAGTGTTCCATTATTTTTACAAAGTGTCACATTTTCCTCTGTTCTAGCAGTAAAAAAGTTATTTTACAGAAGTAGAAATCTCAATGAAAACTTTTCAGTATTTCAAACTTCAAGTGGTAGCACAGTTATAAGGGTTGGAAAACAATTTAAGACATTGGAGAGTTTTAGAGGAAAGACAGCAGCACCTGTACACAGGAAGAAACAAATATTTATCAGACAGGAGATACAACAGGGCTCCCTACTGCCCCCATGCAGTGAAGTTTACTGTACACTCAGTGAGGTAATACACCTGCATGCTCCAGGAAACAGGGGCTCAGCACTTCACACTGGATGCATCACTTTGTCAGTGCCCACCCTCACTGCCATATCTGCAATGATAACACTTCACCACTCCAGAAATGGGAAGAGAAAAAAACCCCACATGCTGAAGAATTCCATTGAGTTGGATTGACCAAGAAGGTCTACAAGCATCTGGTAAACTTTACTCATTTACTTCACAACTCCAGTGAGGAAGCCTCAAAAAAACCCCCAAATCTATCAAGACCCTTGTCTTGCACAAAAACTTAAGACATGCATGAATATCAGGGTAAGCCATTCCCCTGACTTCAAATATTTACAATCATCCATGCCAGAGTTGTCAGAGCGAGAAGTCAGCATTAGTGTCATGCTCTAGAATATTAAAAAGATTAACACAAATAAATAAGCATGCACTTGTGTAACTATATTCAAGACTAATTACAGTACCTCCAACAGCATATCACAGCTACTATTTTTGAAAAATGAGACTGTCATCCTTGAATCTAAGCAAACATTTTCCATATTACCAAACACTATTTTTAAAAATCGTTCATACAATCTTGTCAAACTGGCACGCGTTGTCTTAATTTAGAAGCTAAGGCACAGTAACAGAGGTTTAAAAGAATATACTTCAAGTTGTCATTCCTTAGACAAAGTGTGGCTTGCATAAGGTGGTTTCGGCAAGTTTTCTTGAATTTATTTTTTTCAATGATACTCTGGAGCTAGTACTCCCTTAATACACCTTGGTTTTGCTGCTTTTTTATTTTGTGTATCACGCTGAGTTACTTGCACAAAATACTAAGTAAAGAACAGGTATCAAACTGACTATTATTTGTAAATCTTACCCAAAATCCAGAAGCAGCCATATTGGTCCTTCTAATGTTAGTACAGTCAAACAAGAGTTAGGCACATGTACTCGATCATAACTAGTTCACTGCAATAGATACATGGTATGCTGAAATTTTAAATGCCTTAAAATTCATCATGCAATGAAGATTAAAGTAGCTGGCATGTTATAAGATGAAAAACAACAGCTTCAGCAAGTATAGCAAAGGGGAGAGAAGGTCACAGTAATGAAACGCTAACTGAATAAGCATTTTCACCAGAGGAAATCAAAGTAAGCAAAGTGAGAAAATAAGACTCTGGCCTTAGTTAAGAGAAAAGAGAAATACCAGATAACTTTCCCATCTCTTAGTTTAGAGAATGGTCCCATCAAACTAAGAGAATAGTAGAGAGAAAGATGGTGTAGAAAGATAAATATATAAAATCAGGTTTTAGTCAATTAAACTGGGAGATGTTAAACTATCAGGGAAAGCTGGAAGGGGATAAGGCTGGGATGAAGAACCTGTGTGTGTGTGTGTTAGTACACTATTTGCAGGCAAATGCTTTTTCTATGCCTCAGTGGCCTCTTTAAAAATGTATGCATGAATTCACTCAATTACAGTCTTGCCAAGAATAAAGTTTCTTTCCAAGTATAAGAAATAACATTTGTGCACTGATGATCAGAAACAGAAAAGCTATTTTCACCTTTTAATGCTTCAAAACTGGTAATTTCCTAGAACACCAGCTGTTATTCCTTTACTTCCTCAACTGAGTAATTCTTAATGTATTCTCCATGACAGACTGGAAATACCCAAGTAGCAGCAAAACCCCATGCTTTCTAAACCTAGAATATGAAATAGCTTCACATACAAAGTCCTATATGTCAAATCACAGAAGTATCAAGTAGCAGCATCTTATTTGTTGACTTCACACTCCCCAATTCAAACAGGCCAAGGCATCTTAGATGCCACATCAATTCACAAAGAAGGGGACACTTCTTGCGGTGTGCACATGTTTGTGTGGTTCTAGACCACCAGCATTAATTATTCCAACCTCATCAGGACAAGTATTGCTCCACTTACTTGTGCAAATAATTCCTGTTGCTGCCTTAGTAGCTCTTCTTCCGGAATGCCGAGGTTCTCCAAGCGTGAACTGGCCTTTCTTCTCTTTAGTGCTACTGTTTTGCATTCTTGTAAGACTTCTTTTACTTCACTGATATAGGAGCCAAACCCCAAACTTTCTAGTGCTAGAAAGAAAGAAAGAAAATACATTGTTTACCTTTTACAAAGTTTTTGATAATAGATGTTGACTTGTTTATTTAAAAGAAAAAAAAGTAAAACATTTGATAACTTTCCTATCATCTGGTGACAAAAATCTCTGTTCTTAAAAAGACCTAACAGCTATTTTCCCCCTCTCCCTTCTGCTGTGTCCTTTAGTAATACATGTTTTTAGGCTAAAAAAATTAAGGTTCGTCAAGTACAACCAAAGAAGCTTGCACTTGCAGAGGATTCACGGCTTTCAGATACACTTTGCTAGAGATAGGCATTATTCTCCAAAAGACATCTTTTTCCCATCTTCTCTATATTACAATCAACATAATTTACACAGCAAAGAAGTCCATCCTATCTGAATTCCTATCTGAATTATGTCTCAGAGATGCTACTTTTCAAGGTTTTGCAAGTCTTCAGTAGAAGGTAAATTAGCAACCTGTAACAGAGCAAAAATGATGCATGTAAAATGATCACAGATCCTTCAATAAGGCAGAAATAAATAATATTATGTTGGGTTGCCAAATTTTAGCTTTTGACTTTTAATATCTAAATTCCTATATATAAAATGTATCGTTCACACATATAAAGCTATATAAAGTTATGTATAAGCTCTTTATTGTTTTATTTCTCAACAGAACCCCTTCTATTTATCTCCATGTTAAAATGTATTCAGAAACTAAAATCTTGCACTTTTATCTGCCCAAAGAAATCTGTAATGCAGCTATATTCTGCAACAAGCTTTTTTAAGGAATGCAAAGGGAGCAGGAAGGATTATAAAAACCCAGGTAGCACATGTGACAAAAGGCAGTTTCCTCATGCACCATTTACTATGACATGCCTCCACACACACCCTAAATGAACCTATTACAGAATATACTAGGAACATTTCATAAACACCAATTATACTAGAAACAAGTATCAGTTTAATAAAAAAACTGGTTCATTTCAAGCATTTACACAATTCAGAGTTTACAGTACAAGAGTTGTTTTAACCTTTATCTTAATTTGAACCTTTTGTGACAAGCTATTCGAGAAATAGCACTAAACTGCACAACAGCAAACAACAACTTGTTATACACAAGATCTTAGTTACAGTAACTTGGACAATATTCTAACACTAATTTTGTAAGCAACATTTTCCTACCCATAATTACAGCAGCATGTCAATGTACCATAATCTAAACAATAACCCAAAGGCATTCTCTAAGTTTTCGGCTTCCAACCTGTTCTCAGGGACACAACTCATACACTGTCTTCTTCAACAGGGCTGCCGGTGCTGCTATCTAGTCATACAGCACCACCAACCCTTTAAAGAGAACACCTGGCAAAGGAATTTACATAATACTTATTTCTTTAAAAAAATAAAGTTAAAAGACAAACTGATTTAGAGATAATCAAATTACTTCAAAGACAGTATGCCAGTTCAGCCTCAGCCCACACACAGACACTAGAAATGCTTTTTCCAATTAGCCCACAGTTTCTAGGAGAATTACCAAAAAGCTTCAGAAACTTGTTTCATCCAGCCTCAGCATATAGGAGGCAAATCCATGTCTCATAGTCCAGACTGGTTATTTTAATAATCTACAGATATTTTAAGAACTCAGTCAATTTTAAAATGTAAACCGTATATACAGTAAACTTCTTAAAAGTCATACTTTTTAAACCAAACTGAAGAAATCTACGAGCCTAACATCACCAAGTCAAAAGCAAAACCAGAGGTGTTTGTCAAAAGACCAGGGCTGGCAATCTGCTGCATCAGAACATGAACAACTGCCAAATCTGAAGTTAACAGCAAGATGTGTTTTTACAGAAATTTTAAATGGCCCTTAAAAGAAAATAAATTAATGAAAAGAACTTACAATTGTGTATTGAATATAACACAGACACACAAAAAAATAAATTTAAAACCCCCCATGTGATACAACCAAAACAGATTTTTACAATTATTCAATATAACAAAGCTATGAAGAACCATATATGCATCATCAATCTACTGCATCAAAATTCTACTGGCTGTGAAACAACTTACAAAATTTACCATCTTCTTGAAGAAACATCAAGGCTTTACCGAACACATGAATGGAAGGAATATGGATCTCTTTATACCAGCATGGTGCTAAAATGTGAGACAAGTGATTACTACTTTATCAGAGCTGCTATTTCACCAAAACTCAAAGCCTTTCCATTTTTTGAGTCTGAAACATACCATCCTACCCAGATTGCTGAAAATTCAGTATCTTACTGAGGCTAGAATTATCCTACCAAATGTAAACAGCTGAATCCCAAAATATAGCATTTGGGGGAATAACGCAACTCATATTTACAAACACCAGATCACAATTATCCTTTCCCCAGTTTCCTCCTACTCTTAATGACTGCATGAAGGTGCAGGTCTCTGAGTAATCAGCGACACATAGTTAGTAATACTTTTGTTTTATACAATAAAATAATTAATATCTGAGACTTTTAAATTTTTATGCTCCTTTCAAGGAAAGAAACTTCCAAAATAAAATCCTAAACATGAACAGTTGTGTGGAATTTTTTTTTTAATTAAGTGATAATATACACACCGCCAGTATCCTAACAGTCCATGAAAAGAAGCTACAAGATTTGACATCAATCCACAGTCTACCTTACTGCACAAGAGTTCCATGTAGACCAAGTAATCAAAGTAACCAACTTCATAAAAACAGTGATTTTACAAGTCACCATTTTCAGAATTCAATGAAAATTTAATTTCTCATAAAAAGCCTGCTTTGTCACAAGACATATAACATTCAAATTATTCTAGTTTCTGTTCCAGGATGGAAGAACGTTCATTTGCTTACTAGAGTTGCAGATTCACAGCTGGGTTTCTGATGGTGGAATTCAACGTGGAATAAACGTGGAGATCTCCACTTACAACTATTACATAGCCTTGATGATTTTGGGTACTCTCCAAGAAAGCTGTCTTGCATTTTGTTACCAATAGTGAGTGCTTGGCATAGTCTGAGTATATCTATCAAATCAGATCTCTAATGGGATGCAAGAAGCCTCTGCTTTCCTTTTCCTATGCTGTTGACAGCACTGTGCCAGTCAAGTGTTTGTGCTACCACACAACAAAACACAGCAAGGACCTCATCCATCTGAAGTATAACCCAAGGGTAGAGAGAGTTCTTGCTCAGCACATGGCAACACAATCATTGTAACAGTGCAGCAAAGGAAGGAGTGTCTCAAGCACCACTGTGCCGAACACCTAAGCACAGTGGCCAAGCGCAGTTTCACGTTACCTCTAATACAGTCCAATGGCAGTGTGTCTCCAACTGCTGAGTGCCTCCTTCTCCTTCCTCTGACCCAGCAAAATACCCTTCCTGCTTCTTGTTTCCAATCCAGTAACTTCTTGTTTACAGCCCCAGTCAGCTAGCAAACTCACCTGAGAGGGAACCGTGCTCTGCCCTAAATTCTCAGAAGCCACAGGGTCAGTGGTATCTGCAATTGCCAGATCCAGATCTCAGAGGGTACAGAAAGATTCCTCTTGGCAGCACCTTGTGCTTAGGCTGGACCAGGTGTGATGTGATGGCCATTAGCCTCACTTGACTTCTGAGCATTCAGAAGGAAAAAGATACGTGGATGGCCACAACAAACAGATTTCAATTGCCTAATTTGTTAGCATCATTGTCATGAAGCTGCATTAAGAGGCATTCAAAATAGCAAGTATCTACAATGCATGAAGATGGATGAAAATGCTGAAATACTCTGTACCTACACACACAATCACTGTTTATAAAATGGGCGACCTAAACCCTCAAACCTCACAGAGGGATCGTTTGCCAACTGACCAGCATCTGAAAGGAGCTAACAGCAAATACACCTCCCTAAACATAAGCACAGCAGAAAATCCAAGAACAACTTCTATCTCTAGAATATTACAAAAATTGATACACTGCAATATTTTACTAGAAAATATAGATTTAATTTGAAAGTAACTTTTCCTAACTCTAAGATGTAGTAACACAGGGACATAGAACACAGCAAAATACTTGGCATGGGACCACCTGCTGATGTTATGCAAACTCACTTTAGTTTCAATTTGTATTCCAAAAAACCCAGACTAAGTCTACAACAGCAAGAGGTGAAATCTTTTCTACGGACCACCACTACTGGACACAAAATACTCTCATACATAAACTCTTTATTGCCCTCGGCCTTAAAGACCAAGTCTATTCCTGTGTTAAGAAATAATCTCAAATGTTTTTTGTGGTGACTTGAAGAAACTATCCATGTATTAAAGAGCATCACACCTAAATTATGCTTCCATGTGCAAGCACAAGTTTTACTCTTTACATTCTAGGCTTCTGTGATGGAACTACTTTGCTAAACTTTCAAGTTTACATGTCTTTTATTTAATACTAAAGCTCATATATACTACATATTTTCTTTTGCTGTTCATGACCCAGTCAAGTACTTAAACCTCTTCTGGTGAGCAAGCTAATAAATTTCAAACAAATCAATTTTTTTGTTTGTTTGTTTCAAACAGCAAATATTGCTAAAAAAAGATCAAACAACGACAATATTTTTTTAACTAACTTGATACCATCACAGTCCTGAAAATAGCTCTACTACAAATGCTGCTGTTAATATCTCTCCCAGGCAGCAGAGTAAAGTACTCTTTCACTACTGCTGCTACAAATTTGTTTGCAGCAGACACTGGTATCAACAACCCTGTCTCGACCAAGCAAAGCAAATTAGTTCTGACAAAAGATGCCTAATGCAGACTTCATGATGAGGCAAGAAAACTCCTTATTTGCGACAGAATTTAAAGAAAAACAAACGAGACACAGAGAACTCGCCTTTTATTCAAGCAAGGGGAAGTCAACAGCAGAGAAAAATACAAGGGCATAGGTCACGTTTAAATGCTTTCTGCAACAGATACGAAGATCCAACATTAAACAATGAGACTGTAAGGACAGCCCTAAAGAAATATTATACCCTTTAGAGATTCCAGACAAGACTACCATGGAATAAAGCCCGGGCCCCGCATAATCAATCTCCAACTTGAACGACATTTAATAGATTCAGAATCTTAAAACACTTTGCATAACCATTCGAAAAAGCAGACCTCGTTTTACAGGTACGAAAAAGAGGAAGAGATTTGGTGACTCAGAGATTTGGTAACTCAAAGCATCACAGGCTTCTCTAAAGCACAAAACCAGAGCTGGTCCTGAGCACACCCAGCAGTCGCTCTGACCACACAAAGACAACCTTCCTAGCAGTGTGACTGGCAAGCCGGACAACACACGCTTTTCCTCCACACCCTTACGAGACCCTGCCTTTTGTGTTCTACGGAGCTACAAGCAAACGGAAAGGAAAAAGCGGCAGCGGGACAGGAGCGGCTCACAGGTGCCTGACCCGGCACAGGCACAGCGGCCGCGGAAGCTCACCTTGTATGACATGCTCTGGGGAGATAGTTTTCTTCTCCGATTTGTTGCAGATCTCGTTGGCCTCAGAGGAGATGAGGTGGATGAATTCAGTGCAGCAGTTGACCACCAGCTCCCGGGCGTCGTTCGCCACGCGGACGTTGGGCAGCGTCTCTTTGATCATCTTGTTGATGGCAGCCCTGGGGATGGTGAGGTCGTCGTCGTTGCCGGACGACGAGGCCATCCTGGCTGCTGCTCGGGCTCAGGGCTCCCTCGGCCGCGGCGCCTGCCACTGCCGCCTCCGCCACATCCTTCGGCCGCCGGCGCCGCCGCCTTATGACCAGACTGAGGGAAGGCTCGCGGCGGAACGCCCCGCGCGCGGCGCGGCTCGGCTGGCCCCGGCCGTGCGGCGGCCGCGAGGCGGAAACGCTCCGACTCCGGCTTAACCTGCGAGGGACGGCGCTTCCGCCGGAAGGCGGAACAGCTTCCGCCGCCGGGAGCGCCGGAAGGGCCGCGGCGCCACGTGCGGCAGCGGTGGCAGCGGCGGCGGCGAGGGGGCCTTTAGCCGCCCCCTTCCGCCAGGAGCTGCGCTCGGGCCCCGCCTGGACTCCCCTCGGCCCCGCATGCCCTTACCCTGGGTTCCCACTGCAGCAGGGGATCTGACAGCCCCGGCAAGCTCGTCCCCAAAGCCGGACGGGCTTGGCGCTTCTTCCGCAGTTTATTCACGACTTGCAGCCATGGCTGGTTTTCCTCGGCATCCATCTCGTAAAGTGTATTTTCTGGTTTCACTCACTCCATAACCAGTAGTGTGAGGGTTGTATGAGACAGAATTAGCCCCACAATGATGGTGTTTGTGGAAAGCCCATTAAAACCCACGGTCCTGGTCGTGCCTTGCTGTGTGCTGCAAAGGAAAACCGCCCGGGAATGCAGCCCAGCCCAAGCTGCAAGCCAGAGACAACCGCAGCTGAGCGACACTGAGGGGCTTGACAGGCCCGGCCCTTCTGTGGATGTCTCTGTCCAAGCTGTACCCTGTGCTGACCCTCACCACGTGGTGATGACATCTCAGGCTGCTTTACCAGGGGAGATTTGCCAGGCTCCCTTCAGCCTGCTTTCTCCTAGCTGCTCTTCCCACCTCTGCCACCCATACGTTGATGCTGGGCTGCGGGCACCCGGTGTTTTGCAGGAGATGTGCGTTAGGAACGCACTTGGGGTCTCCAGCTGTGTACAGGGGCTGCTGCAGATGCTGTTGTCCCCTCAGTCCCCTGCCTGCTGTCCCAGGGAGGTCTCTGCACCCCCCTGCCCCTTGGGCCCCACCAAACGGGTCGCAACTGCAGAGCAAGCCCTACATGAGCTGCAGTGTTTGATACCCGCAGGAGCTCTGCGCTCCTTTGGGGAGAGGCAGGGCAGGGCAGGGCCGCTGCAAGTCCCAACACGGAATTAGATTTTGGCTTACTGAGACAGTATTGAAGGAGAGAGAAAGACAGTTCCCGCATCCCGAGTGAGCTCCAGCTGGGCTCTGTGGGTGAGACAAGGACAGCTGCAGGAATGTGCTGAACTGCAGCCTGGAGGCCCGAGGGCCACTCGGCCTTCGCCTCAGGCCGGGCAGCGCGGCGGCGAGGCCGGAGGTCAGGGAACAGAAGGCCAGGCAGGAACAGCACTTCAGCACAAGCACTCTGCTCGGCCTCAGCTGACTTGTAGGACTAAGCTGAGAAAAAGCAAGGGAAAAGACGTGCTCTACATGACAGAATTTTGGTTTGACACATGCTTGTGGAGGATAGCTTGGAACAAGAGGGCTTTGTCAGACACTCAGGGAACTGAAGACATTTAATGGATTGAAATTACTTATTACTGACAATAGGTTGTTTTCAAAAAGTAGTACCCAGACAGTAAGAAGATATTTTATTTTAAGATGCTTTTAAAAACATTTTATTGTTCCCTATGTGCAATATGCTAGTAACCATTGCATATAAAGGAAGCATTCAAAATATTATAATAAATACATATGAATAATAAAAATTCTACTTGTTACATTTTAAGATTGACAAGACTTTCTCTTATGTTGCTGATAAATAGATCTGACTTCTGGAAATCAGAATGCCAGTGTGATTGAGGGATTACTATACTGATTCTATCCTAATAAGTAAAAACATCTTTTTATTATATTAAGAATCTAAATAGTTCGCATACCATGTATTATATTCTGGTAAGTGAAGGGGGTCAGGTTAATATTGAATACACAAATATCAGTCAGTGTTCATGTTCCTAAGAAAACATCTCTGGAAGAAGCAAACACTAAACAGAATAAAACTATAGTTAGAGGATTTTAATTGCAAGGTTCTGCAAAATGTAGCATTCAAGAGATACACATTGAAATGAATATCTCAGCTAAGCTCAAACATCTTGCATGCCATTTCATAATTACAGAGCAAAGGCATTTGAATAACAACATACTGTATCATCAGTAGCTACAAGAAGTAATTACGATTTGCATTATATAACCTCATACTTACTGTGAAGGTTTTCCCAGGTCAAAGCTCTTCCTGCTTCTCCACCGTAGCAATTTGATGAAGTTGAGACTTGCACTGAAGATTTTGTCATGCTGAAAAACCATTTTGTAGAATATGTCAATGGGTAGATCTCCATTTGGATCTGCATACTTCAGAGTTGTCATTGGAGTATACAAGGTGTTGGTCTGATGGCGAAAAGGTGGATTTTCTGCAAGAATTATCTTTACTGTATGCTGTAGAAAAGGAGAAGTAGAATTTTTAAAGAACTTTTACAAAGATAGTAAAGTAAAAACCCAATTTTCAGTTAAACTGTGGAAAAGTAGAAGAATAAAGTTCTAGAATTATGTAAAACCCTGTATACGGTTTTATTAGAAGTTCATTAGAAATTTTTCTTAAAATATTTAAAGGCCATAAGAAGTATTTATCATTTATTCTTAGTTCTATTTCTCTTTCTCTATACCATGGTGATAGCATTTGACACCTAAGTATCCAGAGTAGTCTTCCAAATTTTTGTGGTTTATATGCCCACAGTAGGTAGATCCTCTCTTCTACAGTTCACTGGGAAAGGATCAGGACAGTGCATTTTGCAGCAAGATCTGGGAATCTTCAGTTGACACTGAAGCTATTCCTTACCAGCAAATGCCTGAAATCATCATCCCCTCCCACAGCTTGCCTAAACTTCTCTTCCTGCAGGAAGCCCCAAGCACCAGAAACATCCATGTTGCTTTTATTGTGCCTTGGTGGTCTGGCATGGCTGAGTGAACTTCCCTTAGTGGAGGGATTATGAGTGAGATGGAGAGGACAGAGCTTTACCAGTGGTGGGAACCCTGTGTGATGCATGGTAACAATGCAGAATATTCAGACTTCACCAGAGGATGTAAAGGGCATGTAATATCTCAATGGTATTTAAATTACAATTCATAATTGTATTCAATACTTCAAAATGAACATTCTTTTAATATTTTATAGGCTTTTGTTTAAAACGAAGATTCTCTTGAATTTTTAAAAACACTTTTAAATTTAATTTAATTGTGTTTATTACATTTAATTAAATCTAATACTTCTACCAGAAAAACCCACCAACCAACCACTGCATTCATAAATTACAAAGGAAAAAAAAATTTTAAAAAGATGAATTTTTGATGAGTTACCTCTGCAACATCTTCAGCACTTTGTCCCAGACTCTGGAAAATTTGTTTGTAATTTTTAAGGTAAATATTAGTAAACATCTCAGCTGTTTCTTCATCTGCAGCTGAAAGATCCATTTTCATTCCGTCTTCAAACACTTTTCTTTCAAACTCTGTAACCACTGGGCCTGGTTCAATCAAACTTAACCTGTTAAAAAAAAAAAAACTTCTATTCGTTGTTGACTATCCTCCATGGAAAATACACCCCTAATCCTTCTCCAAAAGGAATATTGAAGAGTTGCACTAGCAAACAGTATATAACAGTACCTTCTGCAAAGGCAATCCATTGCCTTTATTGCTCTCCTGCTCCTCCTACCCGTCCACATATAGTAGTAGAAATTTGCATAGTTTAATTTTCAGAGAAGTGCTATAACTTAATTCATTACATGAGTGCAGTTGTTACCTGCTGTCTCGTGGCTGTGGAATCTAAGGGTGATTTATTCACAAGAACTTACCAGATATTAAGAAAAATAATTAATGGATGGTAACAAAATTCATTACTTTCTGGACAAAATTCTGCATAGGTTTCTTTGTTTCTCATGATAATACTAGAAGTAGCTGAAAGAGATGGGGGAATTGCCCAAACATGGATTTTCTTTGTCAAGCTGTTAGTGTTACATAATTTAAGATCCCACCACTGTATATTAATAAAATACAATATAGAGACTTTTGGTGTAGTTGGACAGATTCTGGCTGCTGCCAAATCTGAAAAAAATTATTTTGTTCAGTAGCATATTATAGCAAATCACTGAAATACAGTTACTGGTCAGATTTTTCCTGGTTCTTTTCTCAGGCAGTAGTAACTCCCAGACACTGTTTTTATCAAAACACTTTTTGGGACTGGGCCTCTTACTACACTTGAGTTCTTCAGGGAGTGTTCTAAAGGCTCTTCTTTAGAACTAAATCAAGCTATTGACCTTCACAGCAGAATTCCAGTTACTGCTGGAATTAAAGCCTTTTCTCTTGCATCACCGTTCCCATTAGACCTTGAATTTTTCCTATTATACTTCCTCATTTTAACCTCCTTTTTGCTGTGTCTTACACTCTTGAAATCTCATTATGAATTGTGGTATATCCCGTGTATCATTACATTTATTTTAAATCCCTCCAAACTTTGCAGAGCAATATGCAGAATCAGTTATGTCTCTGAAATTCCACAACAGCAGCTGTCCTTTTTCCACGAGGCCTAAATGCTTAGGCACACAGAGATGCAATGGACATTTACCATTTACCATTGTTGGACTTTGCACAAAGAACAGTAGCAGAATTACATGAGTGTGAATACACATGTGACAAATCAGACCTGAAGTCCCCCAGATGATGAACAGGACCAGTCTCTTAAATACTGTCTAAAATATTAGGAATAGTGCACCACACTTCTCACTTTCCTCCCACCTCCCTTCATTCCAGGTATCTCACCTTGTGTAACACTCTGATGGATTTGCACTTGCTCAGTCTCTGTGATGGGCCCTGGAACTTTTTTATCTGTGAATTGCCTAAGAAGACCATTATCCTTTCTAAAGGAAAAGATCCCAGGTCAATCTTACAATTTTATTCCTGTGATATTGTATGTAAGAATCTGTTTTCAGAAGCGTTACATGAACTGTATGTTATCCAAAGCTAAATAGCCTTTAACTGTTCAAGAGAACACATTTATTTTAACATCTAGATCTTTTTATTTGCTCATATAATGTGAAGAGTGTGGGCATTTCTATGCCTTTTGTGATGTACAGTTTTCAAGGGCTTCTCAGTCTGTTTAGCAGCAAGCTTTAAAGATTTTTTTTCCTGCCTCTGAATATATTTTAAACTATCTAAAATACAACTGACACCAGTGGATCAATACCATTTACACCAGTGGATCAATGCCATTTACACCAGTGGATCAATACTTACTGCAGTTTGAACTTGAGTGCTTGTATAGCTAAACTTTCGCAGAATCCTTCCACAGCAAACTTAGATGCAGCATAAACATCATTAAATAAGATGCCTGATGGTACAAACAAAACATCCTGAGAATGTGATTGTATCCAGCATATTAATAGTTTAATTTTTAAAACACATGTGTTTTCCCAAAATTTCTACAGTCTTTCTGGGAAAACATTAGAAAAATCCTTGTGTATACTGAATCTAAATACTAATTTTTGCCTATGTTCTCAAAACTGCTTAGTCTAGGAAAGATGCTTGACTAATGCTTTTCCTCCCACAGCTGATGCTGTGGTCTCTTTGGATGATACTATTTTGTAGTCCAAGATATGAAAGTGCCTGTACATATAATACCATCTGCATTATTCATCAGCAAGACTTTAATAGGCTCTAGATGAACACAGAGGCTGAGTGTAATGCAGGAGATGCAACTGTGCAAGAGATCCAGCTTGCATCTGAGTGATTTGGAAAAAGCACTACATTAATCCATTTAGGTGGAGGCTAAGTGTTGTATTAAAATACTCCAATTCTTGGAGTTTGATGGAGGACCCTTGCTCACCAGAATAATCCAGGTAAGCTCAGTGTCACAGTTGTAATAATTGAAAAACAATACAGCTAGACAGGATGGGACATGAGAGTAGGAATATCATTATCTGTCACTAAAATTTGACTGTTGAGTGTTATGATATGAGAAACTTTACAAAAAGGTGGTAGAGTTGTCTGGGATTGGATTTTATTCTATTATTATTGTGCAGAGTGTACTAAGCATGTTTGTCTGTTCCCGTAATTTTTTCCAAGAGGAAAGAGAAAAGTAGTGCTAAGCCCTGTTTTCCAGACAATAAAAATACAACAATAAAATTTTTTTAAATGATAGAGTTTAAGTTCAAATTCTAAAAATATTTACTCTGCAGGTTTTGTTGTTAAAATGCTGTGAGAGTAGCTGTGTAGTAACAATCTACCTGAATGCATAAAACCCAGCAGGTGCTTTTTATAGTTGGAACTTCAGCATTACAAAGCACAAGAGTCAGATATGCCAGCTCCTACTTTCTTTTTTTTTTTAATAAAAAGAGGAAAGCTTTAGATTTTGAATACTGAACTATTAGTTCAAGCAAACAGAACAACTAACTTTACCTTGTATTCCCATAACACTGCTTATTATAACTATATGCCCACTCTTTCTCCTCTTCATGTCAGGCAAAATCTCCTTCAGGAGTCGAACCAGGCCGAAGAAGTTGGTATCCATCACAGTTTTCATTTCCTCTATGGTCTGACATTCAATAGGTCCAATGAGCCCCATTCCAGCATTGCTCACTGCACAAAATGGGAGACAACAGCAAGCAAAAACCTCCATAAACATAAACTAGTAATCTTTCTGGAAAGCATTTGAAAATAATGTGAGGACTAAGGGTTAAATGATCCTAAATAATCCTTAAAGAAAGGATTAAAATATGTTAGTCACTAAAGCTTTCCAAATACACTTGACATTTCCAGATGCCTTTATTTTAAATTATGCTTTTAATAAAATTTAAATTATCTGGTATTTTGCATTTTAACTAATTTATTTCTGATTAGACCTTTTTTTAAAAAAATATAAACGGATTACAGGAAAATGAGTCAAAAAATACATGTATTTGTATATAATTCAGTATTAAGAATTGGAAGCTACAGTCAATATCCATAGGAATGAACACAACTCTTCAAAAAGTGATAGACCAAGCCGTATTTTGGTCTGTTTTTTGTTTTATTAACATTCATATCTTCAAGAGGAAGTAATCCCCGAACAAAATAAACAAACCAAAACACACACTTCCATTGATTTTTATTTGCCTCCTGGATATTTATAAGTGGGGAATGACAATAGGATTGGCATTCTTCTCTAGAAGTAGTATGTCAAACTAGAGTATAATAAATTTTGCAGAAATAGTCGTTAAGCACTGCTTTAATAATTAATCACAAAAAAGGCAGGTCCATAATTTCCCATTTGGTAAGATTTAACAGCTGATTGTGTAAGCATTTCCATCCTACTAAGATACTAATATTTAATTTTAGCAAAACAGTACGAAAACACTTTTTGCTGAATGATTTGTAAAGTACAATTTCAATTCTCAATACAAAATGGAAATATCCTTATTTTCTTTGCATTTATTCTTTTACTTGCTAATTCCAAAATGCTGTTGCTTTCTTAGTACAGACAGCTGTTACCTTCATTGTAAAAAGGGCTATGCTTCATCAGCAGAAAGTCTTGCTCATGAAGAGTTTGCCAGTTTAGGCAAAATTTCTCACATTTACTAAAAAAATGTATCATTTTATCCAAGACACCTACCTGTGATCAAGTTTCTCCTTTGTAAACAGGGAAAACAAGAAGCAGGGTGGGATTTAATTCACTCATGTCTGCATGAAGTCTTAAGAACCTTGAAGCGAATATACTATGTAATTATTGTTACTTTGATAATTTAAAAAATACACTAACAAAACCTCTCCAGGGTATTTGAGATGATGTTTTATAGAAAGCTGGTATTTGTTCATAGCACACACATCCTGTACTTGCCTAGGACATCAATCCTTCTGTCAGGGATACTATTCACACAAGTTCTAATAGACTCTTCATCACAGACATCCAGTTGTTTTATTTCGAGGGTTTTGCCCAGCCTGCGGCCTGCAGCTTCCTCCAGTGGCTCTTTCTTGGCCAGATTCCGCATTGTGGCGTACACTGCAACACACCAGAAGCAACACTTACTAGAAATAAAATCTTTACTGTGGCAGTCTTACTATGAAGTATTAAAGAACAATGCTTTCACATCTAGGTCTTAAATATCGGTGATAGAAACCAGATAAAAACTAAAAGTTAAAGGATTCTATTTTCAACATGTATTGTCACTAATTTCCCAGTCGGGTTCTGAAATCTTCAAGAAATTCAAAAGAAGAATTAAACAGCCGTGCATAATGAAGAACATGTGGTGTAAAAAGATAATACTATCAAATATATTTAAAAACAGATATCAAATTATGCCAGTAAATTGTTTTTAGGTACCCAAAACCTAATTTTGGATTCCAGATTTCCCTTTTTTTTTTTTAATTGCCATCAACATATTTAGCAGAACAGCCATAATTTTATTTAAAAATGGAAGACATACTTTCTTAGGTTGAAAGAATGTCTATTTTTGTAAGCTACTTCTCAAAATAGAAATTAGTTTTATTAGTTATTATTGTAGCCTAATTACTCACAAAGCTCTAGATCTGCATCCAGTCAGTTAGCAGTAAAATACTGTAAGTATGAGAGACTGAATTGCCAGATTGCTGCCTTCACCTTGCATTTTCAATCATAGCAAATACCATGCTTTGCAGCAAAAAGAAATCCCAGCCCCTTCGTTCACCCTCTTATGTTTATACAGGCTTGGAATAATGAAATGTGCTTAAGGAAAAAATTGCAAATTTAGAAACTGTTTACTTAAATTCATTGCTTTGGTCCTCAAATGGGCATGGGCCTGTATATGTGCAGATTTCAGTAGCCAGAAGCAAAGCTAATCACAGCTGTGAATGTATACCCAAAGCAGCATAATACTGCAGATATTTTCAGCTATTCATTTTATTCTATTGTCTTTTTTTGTTGTGTCTGTGTGTAAACTATTCAGTTCCAGTAATTGTTCCATTTCAATACAGGTACAGAAATATCAACTGCTTACAGAAAACAGTATATTTTCACTGTATTTTCTTGACAGTCGAAGAGGAAAACGAACCAGGAACAAGTCACCAAAGTGAATACAACCATCTATTAAATCACAGAGAAAAAACCAGCACCATCTTGAATAGTATGTTTTTATAAAGATAAAGAACAGATAGATTGTTACCTTTAAATCTTTTCTGTTCATCTTTTGCCATTTTTACAGCTAATGCCAGTCCAATTCCTGAGGAGCAACCTGTAATGAGGACATTTCTTCTTGCCATTCTTTTCACTGAGTGGTTCAATTCTTCAGAGGAGCAACAACGCAAATGTAACTACAGCATAATGTGACTGGCCTTTAATGCTATCTCCAGCTTCCCTGAGTCAACAAATCTGAAAATGCACACCTGGACCTTGCATGATTAAGGGATAATCTCCAACTAAACAAAATAGAAGCAGATGCTCCTACATGTGCTTATAATCTGCATTATCAAAATTGATTATATTTAATACAAAATTTGATTAAACTATAAATTGAGGCATTTGTAAACTACATGGATTTTTTAAATGGAACAATCAGCTTGCACAGTACTGGCAGGAAAAGCCTTGCCACAATTACAGTTGGTCTGTAGTGCTAAGCCCTCCACTCAAATCTGTGGAAATTAAACTGCACCCATAGTGGGATCCCTCTGCTAAAGCTGTTCAGAATTCCTACATCTACAGCATCCTCCTGGTTCTTTTGCAACAGATTGAGGAATGGATTTCTTCCCTGATGCCTTACTATTGTAAGAGTTCTAATAGGCATTACAGGAAAAAAGAAAACCCAAATTGAAAAATGGGATATGGATTCTGAAAGAGACAAGGTTGTTGGACAGATTCCTCACATTTCCTTTTGGCAGTGTTCCCAACCAAGAACAGAGAAAGTGAGCAAGTATGCTGCAGCAGAGGACTGACAGGAAATGTTGAACAGACCAGCTTCACTACATTCTTGCTAAGACTGAAATCTCTTTCAACACTTTTGGTTCTGCAATTGACAAGTCAGAAATTTAAAAAAATAAGAACTAGCCTGATGTCTAAATTTTGGAAAAAATATTTTGCCTATAAACTGTGCATTAAACAGAGGGGCATTTGGGCTGGCACTTAAGTGCAGTTCGTGTTTAACATACAGTAACTAGTAAGCATATGACATTCAGGAAGAAAATCAGTCCCTTGTTTCTGTCCTGAGTGACAGGAAAAAGAAAGATCTTAATAAGCAATTAGCCTTATGAACAGCATTCAGCTAATTGCAATGCCATTATACACACTAAAATGTTTTCCAAGACTCAACAACCCCATGTTAATGCAACGCACTTCAGAAGAATGAACGTAGTGTTCCAGGATTTGCATAGATGTAAACTGGTTAGTAACTCAAGAAAAGTAGGACACTAAGGAAATATTTATCTGAAATTACGTTTAAAAAAAAGTCCATCCTTTCCAAAATAAATAAATTGGCTTGAACAGTATAAGTGGAATCATAAACTTCTCAGGCAAGCAACAAAATAGCAAAACATCTAAAGATTATATATAATTATGATTCTACTTATATATCAGGTTTGACCCACAGTTTAACCAGATAAGTTAGTATACAGACAAAATTTTACTGCAAATGCTATTTAGCTGATTCAGAGATTAGGCAAATTGCTTTTGCTGCTCATGCACATTTATATTTAGTGCATGTAGGAGGAGCAAATGAGGATTTATACAATGCTAGTTAGTGGAATTCCACTAGTGTTGTGATGCAGCTGTAATTACAGATCGGTTATATTTTCCACTTGAAATCCTGGTTTGAAGGGCTTATATATTCCACTGCTTTAAAAAAATCTGTCTGAAATTTGATGCATACACTTCTAGGCTGAAGGCAAAGTGATGTGCATAAAGAGAGGTAAAAAATAAAAGTAGTTTAATTTGCAATTATTGCACCGGTCGACCTAATTCTGAGGTTTACAGTTATGTACAGAAAGAAATAGCTTGATTTAAAACACACAATATATTTATTTCTGTAAGTAACAGTGGTTTTTGTCACATCATAATTTTCATAATAGCAGAATAAATAATCTGAAACTGCAGAAATACTTTAGATGAGTGTATTCTGACCCTGTCAATGGTAGCAGAATGTGTGGCTGGTTTTGTAGAACCACTTAATGTAGAACATGTGGCATTTGTGGAATGTGTTTACATAAAGTGAAAGAGCCAATACTGCCAAGGAGTTTAGCACACTGCCACTTGCAGAGTTTCTGAAATACCTCAGATAGGTTTGTTGGCTGAGATATACTTTTCATATGTAAAACACTTAACTGAGGCCTGGTATTTAAACTGAAATACATTCAATTCTGTTCTTTACATCAAATAACTTTGGTAACTTGATTTTCTGAAGTATGAATCACATGTCTTAATGCACATAAATCACTTAGACTGAGGTCTCAAAACCATATTTGCACTTTCTGTTGCTTATGTAAATAAAGAAGTGGGGCCACTAGCCATTCATACCAGTTAAATTGTGTAGTACTTTTAGAAACCTGGAAATAAATATGTTTTAGAACGTATAGTTATGATGAGAATTTAATCAATGGGAAATTTTGTATGAATTTTCATTTGATTGAAAATAATGAAAGAAACAGGCTCAAGCTCTATGGCCCTGTCCCAGAACCCTTTGCATCTTAAAGATACTGTTTGGAGTAAAGCAAGCAGGTTTTGCCAGCATCTATGATCAAATCAGTGTCCCAAAACATCTTACAAACAGGTCAATTTTAATAAGATGTGTCTGCAACACTGAATGTGTACAAAAAAAGAGAAAATATTCTCAAACAAAAATTGCTAATAAGGTAGTACCATTGTGCTTTTAATTAGAAGTGAGATATTAAACAAGTACATAATTTAAAAACCTTGGAAAAAGATGACAGCTGAAATTAATCTCTACAACTTAAGATAAATAGATTTTATTCTTAAGTATAAAAAAATATATTAATATGTTATTATATGACAGCAATAAGCTCAATAACAGTTGGTAAAATAAAAAGGTTTCATCTGCTTCAGTACAAATAACTACATTCCTTATTTAGAAATATAATGTTAAAATTTCCTCTTTGACGTCACAATTACAATCCCAGTAACAGCATTTCTGGGTTGCTGCTTGTCTGATGGGCAGCAGCAGTCGTTTCTTCACAGTTCTTGCCCCTGAAACAAAGTATCTGTGATGTAATTACCATGTGTAAATCAATTTGTACCAAGATGTTACTTTTCAGTATTAAATTTATCTTACAAATTCAAGAAAACAGCATATCTCAAGTCCATGGCTGCCTTCTCAAATTCTGACCCCTAGATTTAGTTATTAATGCATTTTTTTCACTTTCTTGTAACTGAAGTCATTTGCTTTCTCAAAGAGCACAACTTACAAATTTTCCAATACATATTAAGTTCCAGCAGAGAAGTAGGAAAATGTTATGCAGAATATTTTTGAGAAGGAATCTTCATATGCAAATCCCTGTAAAAACTTTGTACAGTTTACATGAGCACTGTCTTTTGAAATAACTCCTCTGTGTAAAGCTTAAGGTTTCCTGTTGGATTGCATTGTTGTTCTTAAGTTGCTAACAACTTAAGTTTCTATCAGTTCAGGAAGTGCCGGTAGAAACCCCATCAACAGTATCAAGGTACCAAGTATCAAGAGGAAAAAAAGCTTATGATGTTCACTAACACAGAGCAAGAAAAATAGCAACATGAATGTAAGTTGTATATAGAAATAAATGCAGCCAAACACAGCATGTTTGAGGTTGGGGGTTTTTTGTTAGAGCTTTAGCTTCCCCCTAGCCCTCCTTTTACAAACAAGTGTATATGCTGGATCTAATTATTCAACAGTTCATTTATACAAAAAACAAGGGGTTTTAGGTCTCTTTAGTATATGATACACAGCAGCTATGTTTACATTAGCTGGTGCTGTAGCACAACAAGAGACTGTATCAGCCACTACTATTCCACATCATATTATACTATGGTTCGTTTTAGAAAGTCAATCATTGTAAGCACTAATTTTTTCTTACTTCACTTACCCTTTAAATACAATTTTACTTCTCATTTCAGAAGGAACTATGCTCACAAAAAATTAGTTTGCTATGAGTCCAAACTGCCTTTTTTTTTTAATAAAGAAAATTACTTCAATTTCCCAGAAAAATGAAAAAGCAATTCTTAATGTTGAGCAAGATATTTTCAGTTCCCTTATTCGGAATATTTACAACTTCTAAGAGTAGCAGAGTGCTGTATTGTCAGAAAATCTTCACTGCAGATTGAAGTAGAGTAAGAACAAAGAATGATTCAAGTGAAAACTCTGTGACCTGGTTATGAGTCCCAAAGGGACAGAGGGGACCAGAACACAAATCAACCTTCCTAGCAGTTCCTTCCCTGAACTAATATATTTTCTGTAATAAGCAAGGAAGGTAGTGTATTAAGAAGAAAAAGAATGGGACACACTGTACCCCTTGGCAAGGCATACACACTGCCTCTCCACCCCTCTTCCCTAGAATGATGAGGCAATTTAGTTTTTAGAACTAGGACAGAAAATTTCTGTGGAAGACTGGTCAATCAGTCTGCAATATGTTACTAAAGGAGGAAATGTTTTCTTACATGGTGTTAATATAATCAGTTTTTAAACAAAGAAGGAACCATATCATATTCTAGAGTGGAGCCAGAAACCCTCTGCAATACATTTCATATTTTATACAGAATGCTTCCAAAACCCAGTGTTTTTTTATCTACTTCACTACAATGAAAATAAAATTTCATTTCCTTATCCCAGGTCTCTGAAGGAACATGGCTGGAGTAGGTCCATTTTCAAAGCCTTTCTTATATCATTCTTAGGCCCCTCCCTATCTGGTATTCCTTAGCCAAAACAAGACAATTTGTCTGGAAAGAAAGGGTCTAGTCAGCAATTGTACAAGGGCTAGCCAGGAAATTCTTTCCTTCAGAATCAACCCTTAGGAAAAGTCAGAAATTGTTAATGATATGTGTGAAAGGTAGCAGCAGTCACTGTCCTGTTCTTGAGCATCATCAATAACCTAACAGAATTCAAGATGGAAGAGCTGACATTGCTTTAATTTGCAGTGAAAAAACCTTCATATTCAGCTGTGACACAGCCAAGCCCTCATGATCTAGAATACAGATCAAACACCTTCGGTGTTCACACAGAAATAAGGCTTCTCTGATATCTCACCCTAGGGAAAAGAAACACATTAAATGCAGCATAACCAAAGTGGCAGAGGCCACAGGTGTTTAGCTCTAGCTTGGAATCATCCTTAGCTGAACTTATTTCTGCAGAAAGCTTGTTTATCTTAGATCACATTTGTACTTGTAGTGACTGATTTGTGCACCAAACCAAAGTTGTATAATTCATAAAGTTAGCTGTCTTCTCAAGTCTCTCCACACTCTCCCATTCACTATGCCAAAAAATTCTCACTTCTCATTCCTACAAGCATGCTAGATCTCAGTGCTCTTTTGATGCAGTAATTTTCATAAGATAGATACCTAAGTCATATGAAGCTCTCATCATACAGCTTATTTCTTTGTTTCATTTCAAGGAAGACCATGTCATCCATAGCCAGAAAATCAGGTCCCTAAAGATAATTAGTAATCAAATTTCTCCACAGAAAGCAGACAATTAAGAGTGTGCCATTAAATCTGTAATTTTAAAATAATAAAACTAGTTTAACTTTAGGAGATTAAGATTCAGCAAACACCAGGATATAAAATAAAATGATTCTGGGAGAAGTAATGATGCTTATGCTAAAGGGACACCGTATCATTTCTTCTAGGCAGTACAGCAATAGCAATAGAAATGGATAATTTATTGTGTATCCAAGGTATGTTTTACCTTTCCAAGAGCTTCTAGGCTACGTTGTTTTCTTTAATTATTTTTTTCTTCAGCTGATTTATTTCCTGATCTCTCTGGAGCAATTCAAACTCTTTTTCACGAAGTTCATCTTTAGAACGCTGGAGTTTCTTCTCTAAGCTCTCAATCTGAACAGAAAATGCAATTAAACCAGAACCAATATTTTCCCAAAGTCAGAGCAATTTTATAAAAAAATCAAACGCACAGAACAAAGAAAACTCACAAATATTGTCAGTATTACCCCGGACTTTTGATTCCTCTGTAATTTTTTATTTTGTCTACATTTTCCTTTACTAAAAGAGAAGTTTGGGAGCTGTATCATAACAAGTAAAAAAATAGGTTTTCATTTCTGCACTGTTATAGCCTTGCAAAATGTATAGTTTTAATTGACAAAGTATTTTTACTGGTACATTATTTAGGTACTTCCTTCCCTCTCCCTACAATAAAAAAACCATTTCGTCTTCTAGATTAAATCTGGCCAGCTATTGTGTCCCAGAACCAGACCTTCTCATAGAATTACCTGCCCTTTGTTAGGGAAACTGTGCTTTTAATTAAGCAAGAATTACCTGTTTATTGCATTCCTTAATTTCCAACTCTGACTTCTCTAAATTGCACTGTAATTGAATTATTTGTTGCTCCATTTTTCCCTTATGTTCATGAACTGTCATATCCAATTGTGTAATCTAGAGGTAAAAAAGGAAGAAAAGGAAATACTTTATTTTTAACTAATATGCAGATTTTAAGAAGCAATATTACAAACTATGAGAGCAAAGTGAATGAAATCAATCCTTTGCAGGCTCAAGAGTATTTTCTCAGTAGTCAATATAATGCTACACCCTAGCTATTTCATTTAAATGGTGGCCAAACATAAAAAGAAAAGGGGAAAATTGGGGAAAACTCCATAGCTGAATATGTTAGGTCCTCATATGCACAGAATGCAAGCTTAGTCCTCCTTTTCAAAGAAATATGATTAGTTTATTATACTAATCCACCTTGTTAGGAAGTGCCAAATTTTGCCAAACAAAAAAAAAAAAACCAATTCATCAAATGCTTTGATGGATTCCTGGGGCAGGTCACAGGGTACTGTGGCAAAAATATATTTCAAGATTTGGCCTCCTTACAGTGTCAGTTCCTTAAACAGATTTATTGAAATCCCCACTCCTCCTTCTCTCTGAACCTCAAATATTCTTGAGTACGAAGGCTGGTAACTCCTTCAGTATGAGGCTTCTTATAAGTGACAGAAGCAGAATTTTCCCATGATGGGCATCAAGTCCTGAAGCCAGACCAAAAGACTGAAAATATTTCAAATGAGCTACAGAAATTTATTTACAACAAAAATACCACTTCATATTTAGAGGCTGCTTTAATGTGAATCAAATATGCTCCAGTGCAAACAAGGAAAGGATCTATCATCTCCAAGCACCCTTCAGCACAGATCATTCCTTCCTCTTAGCAAACATCAAGATAAGAACAGTTGTCTCATAACTTTATCACTAATGAAGAATCTTGGGACAGGTTATAACATCAGGCTTCGGATTTTCCTGGTACATAAAGCTTCAGCAACATACAGCTGGTTTGAGGTTGACACTGTGGCTGTAGTAACCAGTACAGTTTGAGACAATACATCAAAGCAAGCAAGCCTAGCAGGCTTTTTATAAGTTATCTACTATATAACAAGAATAATTGTCAGTAACATGCTTAAAAATTAACTGACCTGAGCTACTCTTTGTTTCAGCTCCCAATTCCTTTCTTTCAGTGCTTGGTCCATGTTAAGGAGTTCTTGCTTTTTGTCTTCAATTTCACCCTTGCAATACCTGAAATTCTCATATGTTTAATTGCTTAATGCACACTCAGTTGCTTAGCTTCAAGTATCCAGCTTGAAAATCATGAGATCTATTACTTACTTAAAGCATATTACCCTAAATGTGAATTGATTGCAAGGAAACAAACCCAAATAGAATAATTCTGTTAATTATGTTCCAGGTGGGGATTTCCTATTACTTTCATTATTCAAGTTATTTAATTGGCTGTATTAGGATTCTTTAAAAAAGAAAGTATAATAATTTGTGGTCAGAAAGGAAACTGGACAATTTGACTACTCTTATGATTACTTCACAGCTTTAGGATTCAGAAAATAATTTCAGCAGATTTTAAAACAGAATTCCCCAAAAAGAATTCAGCACCACTTTTAGAAATTAAAAATGAACTGGGGATCTCAAGTATCAAGTTATCTTATAGCCACAAACCACCTAAAAACTATAGAGAGCTGCTAAGAACATTAAAAAACCCCATCCAACCTACTTGCTATTCTTAAGGAATAACTAACACAACTAAGTTTTCATGATGGAAAAGATACCAGCTTACCTGAGCTCAGTTGTTAGATCCATGATAGCAATGTTCTTCTCCTCCAGAGAGGACTGTGCATTCTGTAATGCCTCTTGCAATTCCTGAAGCTGTGTCAAGGTGAGCTTTAATTCTCCACAGGCATTCTGTAATGCAGATTCCAGTTCTGACATTTTCTGTAAGGCTTCCCTGTGGCAAGTCTCAGTTTGAAGCAACTTATCTTCTAAATCATTCACTATTTTACACACACACCACAAAAGAGAATGTTTAATCATCAGTACATCTGGATCTTTATGAAACAGCACTACCTAGTAGCACTTGTGGTTATAATAAATTTTCAGTATCCATATTTTTTAGGACAATCTAGAAAAACAGTGACTTCTTATACAAAAAAAATTCTATGGTACTTAGCTAAGTATTTGCTAGTTTTATTCAGTTCATAATCAACTATTGACTTGAAACATAAGGATATATCTAAAAACATCTGGCCAAGGAGACAGTACAGAGACAATATAGTAACTGAATATGTAGCGCTAGGAAAAGTGCAAGCAGAATTGCCTGTATTTCTCTGGGTTAAAACAATGGTACAATTAAACTAAATGGAAGAAGTTGGATTGGAAAGTTTGTTATTTCCATAGCCTTGTGGGGTTTTCTGTTTGTTTCAAAGAGCTGCATTTTTGTGAACAGCATATGCCTTTATTAAATCTTAGTGTCTCATTTGACTATCACATTAAGAATCTGCATTACCAATTTACAGGGAAACTACTTATACATTTCACCTGGGGTAAAGATATATACCACAAAAGTGAGAATTTGAAAAAGTATATTAAAAAATGTTTGTGATTTTTTTGGGTTGTGGGAGTGTTGTTCATTTGGGTTTGGTTTTGTTTGGGTTTAAAAAGATCATTTTTTGACTCTCATGTACTTGATTATGAAACGGGGGGAAGGAAAAATGTCTAACACATACAGAGCAATAGTTTAATGAAAGGAAGTCTGAGAAACAAAAGAGCCAAATTACCCTCATTTGCCTTTTTATTGAGCTCTGATCTTGCTTCTTCCAAAGTGATATCCAACTGATTTATCTGCAGTGCTTTGTTTTCACCATCTCGTTTTAATTGCAGTACTTCTTTTTCCAAGCCAGTAAGTTCATTCTTGCACTGATCCATCTCCAATTTAATCTGTCTAATAGAAGCAACCAGAACAAAATGAACCATGGAATAACAAGAGCAACATGCTCTAAGACAAGTGTTTGTGGATAAAATAGAAATAAAAGTAGTGTTAAGTAGGCTTTTCTTGTAATCAAAACGATACTCTTTAAGACTAGCAAGCTCCTGGAGAATGTACTGTCTACAATTACAAGCAAGTTGACATGCTTATGAATTGAACTGCTTCATGAAGTGCTATCTTAAGGCTAAATAGGTTGCTAGGACATGCATTAATTCCATTGGAAAACTGTTCCAGACACTCATGCCTCTGCTAGTCAGAAGTCTCCCTTCTGATTTGCAGTCAGTGCTCCCAGAGACTGAAGTGTGTAAGCCCACAGCTGAACACTGTTTCAGAGAGCAATCTTTCTGATCCCTATGTGCGTGTGCAGAATACACCTCTCACTTATACTAAACCTACCTGATTGTACAATTAAGTTCATCCACCTTCTGTCTGTTTAAATCTGCTTCTTGAGCAGCTAGGCGAAGTTTCTCCTCCACCTTGCTCAACTCATCTTCTGCACGTGCTTTCTGCTTCTGAAGCTCTTTTTCCAAATTGAATACCTATTTAAAATGGCATTTAAAGAGTACTTTAAAATTATATACCAAAGAAATACACATCCTTGCCTTGCAACTCACATAGGGAGAGTTTTTACACAACAGATTTCTTTATAGTCTGTATGTAATTTAAGACTAAAACTCTGCACATTTGAAAGACTAATAGTTTCTAGTAAATATAACAAGATGCAACTTTCTGAATTTAAATGCACCTCTCCTTAACTGCAGTCTATGGTTTGATTTTCCAAGTACCGAGCCACTCTAATGCTAGCTAGAATTTTTGATGGCTCAGAACTTGGCTTAAGATAAAACAAGCCCCTAAACTCTTTATTTTAGATATATCTAAAATAATAATTATCAACTCAGTTATCAAAGAAATATTCAGATTTTATAGGTATTATGAAAACATATATAAGGCATTTAATTTTCTCTCTATATGTAGACACTTCTCACCATACTGTACCTGTTTTTCAAGTTTAATTTGATTATCTTCCAACTCCCCATTTCTAATAGTTTCTTGCTGTAACATTTGCTGCTGATGATGCAAAGTTTGTTGCAGGAGAATATTTTGTTCACTCATGTCCTGAATATTCTGACCTTTTATTTTTATTTCTTTCTGTAAATAATGAAGCTGAAAAGACATTTATTTTCCATTACAATAAAAACATTTTTATCTGCACTTGCATCACCTATTCTCTCTTAATGAGCACAGAATCACACTTGTGACTCAATAAAACTTTGGAGTCTGAATTCAGTTGCATTACAGTTTCAAAAGTACATAACAGACCTCTCATAATTCATCACTGAGTTGGGCTCAATAACGTGAGGAAAGTACTAACTTCTCAGCCCCAGGTTTTGATTCTTGCTTTCTAAATATAACTTGTCAGTATTTTAAAAACACACATAACAGATTTTTAGGTTCCAAATTATTGAACTACTTTTCTTTCTGCCAATCTTCTTTATTTATCAGAAAGTCCTTGTTTTCCCCTTGAGATTTTGTTCTCAGTCCTCCCCTTTGTTTCTTCCTGCCTATATGACAATAGTCATTCCAATAAAAAAGGGAATTTTGAGTGCCTAACTTGTTTTATGTTGAATAGTCTGGTTTCTCAGTGGTGAATGCCAGGAGTAACTGTTCCAGAGAACAAAAAAAAAAAAAAAAAAAAAAAAAAAAAAAAAAAAGGGAAGTGTTCTTAAAAATAAAAAAAGAAATCACTAACTGCTCACTCCGAAGAGAAGTAGTGACCGGAACTTATTTAGGAAAACACAAATAGTGGTCATAGTTACAAAGCCTCGCTTGCTACACGTGATGTTTCACACAGCGTCCAGTCCCTTCATATGCAGTATAAGAACAATAGGGTTTAGGGCTTAGGAAGCAGCAGTAAATATCATAGGCTTATGTGTGACACAGACCACACATTTCCACCAAGTTAATCCTGTACAGGGTCTAGCAATCTCCATTTGACTAAAGCCTCTCTCAGCAGGTAGGCCAGCACTGACATGATTAGCCTACTATATAATTAGTTCACCCACAAATAAAAATTCATTCTAACATGTAAAGTTAACTCTTTCTTGCTTTCATGTAGTAGTGGAAAGTATGATAAAACTCAGGTTCTTGAAGTAAACATTTTCTTATGTTCAGGACTTCTTCCCCATTAAGGCAGTTGAAAAACAAATCAATTATGTGCACTTAAATTTAAATTGCAATCGTGTTCTCTCCACTTTTTCCAAGATAATGCTTTGTTTCACATAATTCTGATTTTGTTACTTCTTTCAACAATTCATTTATCTTAGTGCTTCTTTTCCCTTAACTTATCCAGTGTTTCTTACTTATGATTTTTCCCTTTACCCTCACAAAATGTATTGTATTTTCCCAGCTTACTTCCTATTCACAGTTCCTGTTGCAAATTTTGGCTGTTATTTCACAAACTTTTAGATTAAATCAATCATAAAAAGTGTTCTCTGGAGTACAGAAGAGTTGTAAAACAACCTGTTACCTCTTCAGACCTTTCTTTCATCTGCTTTTCAAACATCTCCTTATTTTCTTGTGACTGACTCAAATACAGTGTAACTTCTTCCTTACATACATTTAGTGCTGACTCAAGTTGTTGTACCTAGGTGAATGCAATAGATTATTTAAAATTGCATGGCATGGTTTGTACTAACTAGTCTAAAAATTGTATTAAAAGGCATTTTTGTGTAAAACATCAGAAAAGCTACATTTTTATCATAGGAGTATTAAAACAGTCATGGAAGATTATAGTAAACTTTAAAACTGAACTAGTCTTCAAAAATTAAAATTATTTGTGCAATTCAAAATTATAATACTTTAGATTGTGTTTAAATCAGGTGAGACAATCAGTTATGAGAAGATATGCCAGCATTTGTCAGTAGCTAGAATTTAAAAGCAAACATATGGTCAATACCAAACATGAATCCATCATGTTTTATTACATATAGAACTGCATAAATAAATTTGGAATTATCATCATAGGTGAATTGACACATGTGTTTTTTAAAAAAAACACTCAGATCTTAATAGAATCCTTTTCAAAAAGTTACCAAGCAGCATGATATCCCTTTCTGCACTGGGAGACAGTGCCTAAGTTTCAGCAAATGGGAAGGAAGACCTTTGAGCAGTGTCACCACTGTTAATCTATTTTACACTTTCAATGTTCATTTGGGTTTGAGTAATCTCTAAAAAATACCTTATTAACCTTGAACTGAAAAAAATTATAACAAACAAACCCCCAGAGATCTTAAGGCACAGTAATTAAGCTTTTCTTAACTGTTTAGTTTCACTGCTAGGATTTCTCATCAATGAGAATTGTGCTGAATTTAGCTGCAGAATGACTAATGCTTTCAATTTTGCAATCAGACTGCCAGATTTCTAAACCATACTGGACTGTATATCTCTGTTCCCAGCTGATTCAAGAGCTTTTTGAAGAGAAATTATAATGTGTCTTAATTTTAAATCACTGGAAAACATCCCAAAGCCACTTGGATAGAAAATTGGTCCCATACAAGCTCAGAAAGTACACAAAAACAGCAAAGTCCCCAGTATCTTCTCCTACTGATATCCTGAAGATTTAATACTTTGAAACCTGACTGGGGCAAATCCCCACATGGCACTGGTTTATTAAAATCCTGCTGTAAGTGCTACATGGAGAATATTTATCAGGCAAACACTAGGAAGAGGTGTAGATGGCTAAAATCATGACCAATATTATAGTATCATCTTTATCTGAAATATATGCCATATATAGACCAAAAGCATATATAACATTAGCTCTGTGAGACAATGTTGAACTTTAGGAGTACAATGAGCACAACTTTGCCCTATTTGTAACTATAATAATTGCATAAAGCAATTATGCATTGCATAAGCTCTTACTGTAGGTTTCATCATGCTTCTCTTAATTAAAAAAAAGAAAACAAAACAAAATGAAACAACAGATAAAAAAGAAATACTTCAGATAAATGACTTCTGGAATATTTACTTGAGACAAATTTATATAAAACATGGTAGAGGGAAAGAATAGAAGATAGAAGGAAATACACCACTACTGCAAACTTTAAAACTATTACTTGAAAATTACAAAGAGATTACTAACTTTGATTTTTTCTTCTGTTAACTGACTTTCCAGCATCTTCAATCCTTGATCTTTCTTGACATTTTGATTTTCCATTTCCTGTTTTTACAGATATTTTTATTCAAGAGAACAAAATATAAATATTACATAACATTATTATAATAACAGTAATTTAATAAAAACTTATATTCAGAATCAGGAAAAACCCGCAGATCAGTGTATTTAAAATACAATTGCTTGTATAATGTATTTGTGTACATGATACTCTGAAGTGAATTTGGTTGCTGATAGATGTCTCTTCATATTCTGCAGCAGCAGGCATTGTTAAAAGGAACAAAACATTATCATACTAGAACGTTCTTGGTTTTCCACCTAGTGCAGGATTGATGCAAACATTCTTTATCCAGATCTCTTTCCTTTCACCAGAGAGAGAAGCCCAAGGGGCAATCCAGAGGCATAAGGACAGAAAATACTGAAAGGTCATTAAAATTTGTACAATATATAGTAGTAGTAGCAGTAACTGGTGACTACACTAGATTCAGTCAATTACTCAAACAAGAATTAAGAAGCAAAAATATAAACATCTTTAATTTTCCCCAATTTTTCCATGTATTTAAGGATATGCATTTCATTATTTTTAGTCACTTGTTTGATTTTCATTTAAAGAAAGTCAAGAGCCAACCTTACCTTTCTGCTTTCTATTAACAGCCCATCCAATGATTCAATGTGATGCTGTTTATGCACAACCTCTTGTTGCAAAATAGATATTATTTTCTCTTGTTCAATGAATTGTTGATGTTTCTTCCCCAGCTGTGTCTGAAGCTGTCCGTAAGTAAACCATAGTTTATTATTTTAATAAGAATTTTTGCATCTAAATATGTCATTCAGTTCTATTCACCCATCATTTTTATAATGAAAATTAAATACATTCCTGCCATCGGCAGTATTGTACAGTCTTAAAACTATCAAGAAATCCCAAGCACTTAATATTTTAAAACAAGGATAGTGAGGGCAGACAGAGTGTAATTGTCTGTCACCAGCCAAGACAATAAGACATGCATACATTCTCAGTAAAAGATGAAAAGTTTCTTGAACAGCTAGAAATAATCACAGTTATATTTCTAATCACATGGAGAAACAGACTTCTTCTCTAGAGACTGAAAAACCTACCAACAGTTCTCCCTGAATGCAGATGCTCATATGACTCAGACTGGCAGAGGTTCAGCCAACAAGAGAACATTTTTAGAAGCTGTCATGCTTTAAAACCACTAGGCACTAAAGCTATATATTTTTTTTTTCTGGGTGTTTGGAGCAAAGAACAACAGTACTCTTCCCATTTCCTTATTTCTCTTCAGTGGAGCAGGATATTAATATTTTAGAGGGAAAGTTGTATAGCCAGTTAGATGGAAAATGTACTAAAATCAGGGAATGTAGGGAGAAGAAAGAGCTTTTTAACGTAACTTTTTGAATGGATGTGTCTTGAAATTACAAGACAAATAAACATAGGAAAAAGTTACCAAGTATAACACTCATACATAGTAGCACACAATAAAGGTCTTACTAGGTCAATCTGTTTCTCCAATTCTTTGTGCTGCTCAAAGTGAACCAACTTTTCATTTTCAAAAGCAGAAGTTATTTTCTCATGTTCTTCACTGATAGTTGTTTCCAGCTCATGAATGCGTCTGTTTTTCCCCTGGGAAGCAGCAACAGTAAAAGGACTTAATAAAAACATTTAGCTGTGATATTAAGCAGTGTTTTATTTGATCATCTTGTTTCTAGATTTCATAAAGGAACAACAAAGAAAATACTGAAGTTACACAGAGCATGTGTGATCTCAGAGGATGTCACACCTGTAACAGAGGTACAGAATGTCAGTAAATGCAGCCACTAGAGACAAGGTGTCTGTCAAGATGGACTACGGCACAGATAACAACTTCTGATAAAAAGAAATTCTGTGTTCATATGGACAGATGGAATCTTTAAAATACCATTTTGAAGACTTTTTTATTTACAAATCTACATGTATTTCACTGAAACCAAAGGCAATTCAACGGGGCCAGATCTTCATTGCACATGTGACCACAAGGAAAAAGTAGCATGTTCATTAATAACTTACCACATTCAAAGGCAGGCAATAAAAAATGTTTTATTTCAAACAAGATTCTGTTTTTAAAACCTGTGTTCCCTAAAATCTGCATTGATTATTTAGCAGGTCTGAAAGTCTACACATTTTGAATACAGGGACTACTACTGTTAAGTTAAACTTTTATGTCTTTTTACAGAAATGTAGTTTCTCACTGAGAACATTTTACCATGAGTTCCTGTTCCAACTCAGCATTTCTTTCTGCAGCATTGGAATAAGCAATAGTCTTTTCTTCCAACTGTTTCTCAAGTGCGGAAAGTTGAGAAGATTTCTTTCTTATCTGAAATTAAATATGGCACAAAACAGCATGTAGACAACTGTTTCAGGTTTATTCAAATATTTGTATACGATTTCTTATCACCAATTCCATTTTAGCTACTACTATAATATTTTTAATAAATTGTTTGGCTGATTTTGTTGATCTATTATATTTTATTACTTACAGAGAAAGATTCAGGACAGTTTACCTACAATTTATCCAATTAATTGTCAGTGAAATAGCTATTACATATTTATAACATTTACGTTCATTATTAGGAAATACTGCAAAGTCCATTATGCTGAACTCTATAAACACATTAGCACCAGAATGGAAACATTAGCAATTTAACTTATTCACCCTGAGAAAAGCAGAAGCTTAATTTTTTTCTTTTGTGACTCTCTGGTAATGGTGTTCATCTCTGGCAACTACACTAGCATTTAATGAGGAAAAATACAATTCCTTCAACATCTATTTCCCAAGATTACCCATTAATTCAACCATACCAAACCAACAAGACTGTGCACATTTTCCACATAACAAATCAAACCAGTAGCAGAAAAGCCTACCTACTACACCAGCTTTAAAACAGTATTTCTGAGAACTAAAAAATGAAGGCTGCTATCTAAGTCTTTCTGCTTGCTGAAAAGTTTAGTTTAAATTTTTCTCAAATTAATCAGATTTTAAAATTATTATGGCAATTCCAGTTTTTCCATAACTATTGTCTTCACTATCATTGATTACTGAACTAAAGAAAAAGTGGCATATTCTTTTCAGTGCTATTAAAAACTTACTTCTCTCTCTAAGCTACTAGTTTTTGAAGCCTTCTTCAATAGGTCTTCCTGTATGATTTGAAACTGACTGGTTCTTTGAGCCATGCTGGTCTTCAAAGCAGAATTCTCATCATCTGCTTTTGTCAGTTTAGTGCGTAGCTCTTCTATCTCTTTCTGGAATTTTTGCCTCAGCTTTTCAAATTGTTTGCTTATAAGTTCCAACTCTTGACATTTTCTCCTCTCTCAAAGTAGAAAAAATAAATTTAAAATTAATTTATAGAAGAACATGCAAACCCATAATGTACCTGAAAGCAGTGACTCATGAAAACAAACTACAAAAACCCCAACAATACCCCAAGAAACAAACAAACAAACCAACCAGCCAAAGACAGCATTGTCATATAGGTGCCCTGACATAATTTCATGGAGCAGTCCTAACAGTAATGACAGAAGCAGTCACAGAAACACTGTGACAGCAGGATACAGAGAAAAGAGTCAATAAAAATACAGAGACCTTAGCACAACAGCATAAAGAAAAAAATACACTGTCCTATTTCAGCACAACTCATAACTTGGCTATTGCTGAATGAGCAACTTAAGTAGCAAAAGAAAGGAATATGTTGTGTCTGGAGAACATGACAGTTTCAAAGGTGGCAAAATGCTCCCTGTTCAACCAAACCATACCTGTTAGCTCAGAGATACTTTTTTAAAAAGCTATAAAACTAACTCGAATCCCTCCAGAACATTTCTGTTCTGTGGATTAATTAGACAGAACTGCACAGCTATTTCAGCAAGCTTACCTCCTGGATTTCTGATCAATTTGACAGGCTCCGTTTCCAGATGGCACAACCTGCTGTTTTCTTGTCCTTCATTACGATTACAAAGATGCTCAGCTTCAGTACAGATGGTTAAGTTTGCAGAAGGCTTTTGAATTTCTGCTTCTTTCATTGCCAGTTTACTGCTATTATAAAGGAGGAGACAAGTACTTAACATTCTTTCTACACATTAGTTCTAATACCACCTTATTAACCACATACTCTTGCCATAGTTCAGTAACCAGAAAGTTATACCTTAGGTCTGCAATCAAAGGTTTACTTGATTCACTACAAGATTCAGAGGTAGCTTCTTTTGTTGAGGAACTCAATAGCTGGTGTTTGAAATGGTGCCATTTAAACTAAAAGTGATCAGAAAACAAAGATCAATGAAAAATCAACTTTTTATTGCTTCACAGCATCCTTAATTCAAGTGTTATACTGGCATATAACTTTTAAGACACATATGCCAGGATGTTAAAAGTTTGGATAACTCAATCCTTAAAATTATTCAAAACATAACACACTGTTAAGACTGTATTAATTACTCTACCTCTTCAGATGTACTTAAAGACAGTTGAGAAATAATGGTTTCTAATATGTTGAGCTCTTCCCGTGAATCCTCAATTTCTTGACGACATAATTTTAAGTGGTTATGTTGCCGTGCAGTAAGTGCTCTCAGCTCTTCATTTTCACTTATTAGAGCACTTTTCTCTTTAAGTATTATTTCTTTTTCAGAAAGTTCACTCTGAAGCTTGATGATCTTCTGATCAGACTGACTCAGCATTGATGTCATTTCAGTGTTCTCTGCTTCTAGAGTTTTAATTTCTTCTTTTGTGCTGCGATTCTCTTTCTTTAATTGCCTAAAAAGACATTTAAAAGGTATAGCTCAGCATAGAGGATTTTCACTGTTAGAAGCAGAGACTTATTAAGGAGACTCAAGCTAATGTAAGGGTGTTCATACACTGCCCACTCCTGCCAAAATGGCCTAAAGAACAACAGTTAAGACAGGAATGTGAGGGTGGACAACACAGGTAAATTGAATACCCCCAAAATATCTGTGCAGGTGTTTGTCCAAAGCTAACAATTCTAAAGACAACCAGCTGATGGAATTCCCAGCTGATGGAATTCCCAGCAATGAGGGAATTACCAAAGAACTCCTGGAGAAAAGGGGGGTTCAGCTTGAAATGAAACATCCAAGAAGCATAAAAACTTGTAACAGTTGAAGCTGGGACAGAGAGCAGTCAAAACCAGGTTTGACTGTTCCATAAGCTGCATCACAACCACCACTGAGGCCTGAGTGCAGCCTCCCCATCAGATGCCAAGAGTATCCTTCATTCCAGTTGTGAGTGCCAACAGGCTGCATGCAACAGGCAGGGACCCACAGCTGGCAGTGCAAGGGGACTCCCAGGGTGCTGCTCACTGCCAGGTGCAGGAGCACCCCATGGGCAGAGCACAGGTACACAGCAACCCAGAGCAGCCACGTGGCCCTCAGGAGCCAGCGACCCAGGGAATCAGCGCCCCAGAAGGCTTGGGGGGGAGCTTCTTACTGGAAACAGGCGGCATCAGGTGGGATTAAAGTGTTTAAAAATTAAGTTATAGAAAGTAAGTAGAAATGTATTGGTTTGAACTACATGAATTGAGCAGCACATTCACAGTGACATTTGCAACATGCAATTTCTTCTATGATAACTGTGCAAAGAATTTTTAAAAGCCTTTGTGTTACCTTAGTTGCTCTTCTAGGATGTCTAGATCCTTTCTGTAGCTGATACACTTTTCATTCAACTTCTCTTTTTCTTTTTCACAATTAATTAAGCGTTTTCCCAATACTGCTTCTTCAGCTTTAGCCTTAAAAAGCAATTTTTTTTCATTACTGTACAGCAATAAACTAAGCTTCCATAGTCAAGAGACTATTTTAAAAAGAATATTATAAACACTATGCTCTTGCTGGTAAGTTAGTAGATAATACTATTGCTCACTATGGTGAAGAGGAGAGAGGCAAAGAAATTTTCTTTTTCTGTCATTTAGGAAAAAATTAACTTAATATTTTAGGGCATATTTGTGGTTGGCAACCGTGTTCCACAAGGAAAGAAGTCTAATACAAAAAAATTCTCTGTAAGAGCTAACTGTATTTTCTCCTCCCACAAGGCAGGAAGGATTAACAATTTTGATCATTGGAACTTTGGGAGATTACTTCCTTTTCATCTTAGCTCTTCTTCAGGACATGGTTTATTGAACAGCTTATACATATGGAGAAGAAGAATTCTTTTAAAAGGATCTTGTATTTTTTAAATGTAAACTTCCCAGCTGGCAAGCAGGAGACAGAAGAAGCAGCAGCAGTATTAGGATACTCCAAAGATGCAGACTCCAAAGATCCAGACTGTGCAAAGACAGTGTAAAATTATATAACAATTTATCACCACAAACAGGTGCTTACCCTCTCCCACCTCTTGACTCACTGATGAACTTGTTGCAATTAGCTGCCTGTCCTATTGGAAGAAAAATCTTAATACCATGGCAAATATAAGTGAAGAAAAAACTCTCACCTCTTCTAATTTTTCAGTTATTTCTGCTTTATACTTTGTGAAAGCTCTTGTCAGCTCCTCCACATTCAACAAAGCTTCATTTCTTTGCTGTTGTGCTCTACCAAGCAAAAGATGCAAACCAATTTTAAAACCCACAAACTCCAGCCATCAATGTAACTACCTTCTCCAGTTACTGAAAACAACTACTACAGTAATTAATCCAGGTACTTCCTTTCTTCTTCCAACTTTCCAAGCCTCAGATACCACGTGAGAATGTGTTCCAAGAAACAGCCCAGACTCCCTCGTTTCCCTCTATCACTCCATGCCACTGCCTCTTCCCCTATCATTACTCATTAGGGAAGAAGGTGGCAGAGTAACCTCAGGACAGCTCAGGTATGCAGTCTGTTCAGGACAGCCAACACAGGCACACAAGAATTGCTGCTGCTCCATAACATTTCTCTCTTCCACTGAGGGAGTTGTGGGGAGAGGGCAGTGCCTCATCTAAGTACAGCCAACCCTCAGATCAGTGTCTCTCAGTTTGAGGACCACTGCCCATCTGGAGATGGCAAAATTATTCCAAGAAGGGGATAAAAGCATTTCAGAACAAAAAAATAGCATTAGTCTAAAGCACTTCAGTTTGTTTGGGTAAAGAATAGTAAGTTGTTGGAATTAATGATTAAAAGTAAACCCTAATAATTGTTAATACTAACCATAACGTTGTATGTTGCCTTTAACACCTGGCAGAAGTTCAGCTTTTCTGAAGTACCAAAATATTTACATTTGCAGCTAGTAACTAAGTACAGCTAGTTCCCCACATGCTCTGAATGAACAGCAGTCATAAAGAAAGACATTTATTCAACCAGCAGTGCAAGCCCCACAGTATTTCAGGTTTTCTTGCCATAAGAAGGTTAGAAGTAATTTCATGGGTACAAGTCAAACAGAGTTTGCATTTAAATGGTTCAAGAAATACTTTCCCAAGCCATTAATTCAGTTAATTTTTGCCCCAAGTAATGCAGTTAAATTAATAGGGCAAGTAGGGATCCTTTTATTTATTCCACTCACTTTTTCAAAATCACATTTTGGAGGTGATAGGAGTGTTCATAGCAACTTCCAACAATCAAATTCTGTAACCCTTCCAGTAGTGACGGAAGGCTAAAGGAGGCAATAGGAAAGGGAAATGGGGATTGAGATGGAATCACAGCACCCTTTTCAACAGTACCATATAGACAGGTAAGATTAAGGATAACATAAAAATGTTCTTTTGCTTGAGTTATGCTTTTATCACTTTCCTCGCACCAAGGAATACTGCTGAATACCAAGTACTGAGCATGCACTGCAGGTTCTTGCAAGACAAAGACAAAAATAATTCAGGAAAAATATATTCTGGACAATGAAGCTTTCCATTGCAGTACATCCATTCTGAAGGAAAAAAATAACACCTGATAAACTGGTTACCAGTGTGTGCTATCACCCTGCAATTACCAGCTAATTTCAAGATTTTAAATGTGTCTATTTAAATAATCATTACCTTCCCACAGAATTTCCCCTTTTTTAAAAAATAACATCCTTAAAACAGAAAAGCAATTTGATTCCACAAAGCAAGCAATGGAAATAAACTCTTAGGCTCTATTATTCTAGGCTTCATTTGATAAAATTAGTTAGTTACCTCTTTCCTTGCTTGCTTTGTTCAATTAACTCCATTTTCAGACTTTTATAGCCCTTTTGATATCTTTGCAACATGTATTCTCTTTCCGTTGCTGTTTTCTGATTTTGATCTAGTCTATCTTCTGCATCCCTAGCAAATAAACAAAGCATAATAAAAAAATAAGAACCTTTTGTAAAGAAAATAGATTTCTGATGTTCTTTTCTGCACATGATGTTCAAGAAGTGCTAGACAAATATGCTGTAACTCTCAAAACTAGGTTAGGAACAGTCATAGTCTCCAGACTCCCCAGGAGTATGTCTGCAGTCTGGAGTGGTGTCTAAGACTTGTCAATAGGCACCAGGTGTCACAACTGCAAAGGATCCAGAGAGCTGTCTTTGTGTCATGAGCTCTGATCATAGAAATCATATTTTCTCTGCCAAGAGGAGTGACTGGGAAAGAACACTAAAATATAAATTTAACATAAGTATTTTTACTTTTTTTTGTGAAGACAGACTACTGAGATATTAATTGAATATTACATAACATGAGGTTGTAAGGCAAGTAGACAACCAAGTATGTATTCCTGACACCTCTGAACAGAATTTACATCAGCTTTATTTGGCCATTTGCCTTGATTAATGTACTCCTGAAGAAAGAATCCTTTATAGTACAAAAAACACAGTCATGTTTAGAAACACATACGCTTGTTACATGAGAATATATGTGGTCATGTAGCAAACAATCACTCTGTCCAGTTGCAAGAGCACATCCATATTCAGCACACATTATAAACTGGTTTCTTTTACCAGTCTTTATTATTTTTTCTCAGTTTCTTGAAGTACATTCAGCACAAACTAAACCACCTCCCTCCTCCTATAAATGGCTCTGAAATGAAAGTTTAAGACCCCAGATTACATGACCCACACAGTACCAGTAATTATGTCACCCCTAAAAAGAGATTGGACTAGCAGGGAGACAACAATAAAAAAATTATTTTAAAGTACACTTATTACTTCAGAATTTTATCTTGAGCCGAAACTTCTGCTTCCAAATTAACAATCTGTTCTTTCAACTTCGGAATGCTGACTAAATGTGTACCTAAAGCGGCCTCAAGATATGAAATCTGAAATACAAACATATTTGGAGTTACATTAACATTTGCATATATACAGGTGAGAAACATAAGAACAATCTGCTTACTAAATGACAGTGCTGTTAACCTTACTGTAAATTATGTTTGTTCATCTATACCACCCGAAGTCCAATTTTCTGCTCATTTAACATTCCTTCCAGTTCCAGTGTGATATGCTGTCTAGCAGAATTATTTCTTTATAGGTTGATCTTGTCTCTTGCTTTTCCCCAAAAGGTTATACTCAAATATTTATTCTATCAGTGCCAGGCATAAACATTTTGTTTATCTATTTATTTGTACTGTTTTGGAGATAACATTTCTCAAACCAAACGCACTAAGCATAGCTATATAATATTATATATAAACCAAATAAAAGAACATACTTGTCCTGAAACAAACCTGTACAGACAAGCGTACACTAAATCAGTAATGATTTATTAGATACAATATTCCCTTCTAACTCACCTTCACTTTTTTCAAAATAGCAATATTACTCCAACCTGAGAGATCAACTTTTTCATTTCCTGGACAAATGACTACTGTGCCATTATTATTCCCATCAATGTCTATGTAGCTCAGACATATGAATGTACAGTAATAAATACATTACTGAACTATTTTCTTTCATAGTGTATTTTTCATTTTGTGGCTTACTGTCTTTAGACTAAACTTTGGAACATAAACAGATGGAATTCATAATTAATATAGTTGTTCTGCCCATGGAGAAATAGATTCCAAAGTATTCTGTCCAAGGTTAATATTGAATATTAAACATATACTAAATATTAAATATTACACAGATTAAGATAAGACAAAACCCAACATATTCTGCTTGGAATTATAAACTCATAAATCATGGTCACTGGGAGTCTTGGGGTTTGTGTTTCTTTCTGATGAATACACTAAAGATACGTACTCTTGTTTTTGACTGCATCAATTCAAAGTTCATTGTTTCCACTCTGCTCTTTAGGCAGTGGTTCTGAGAAGTCAAAGATGCATTTCGCTCATGAAGGGCATCCAACTTCTCCTGAAGATGTTCATTTTTTTCCACAGTTTTATCCAAAGTTGTGGATACTGAATAAGACTAGACATAAAAATACATTTGAGTAAGACTAGACATAAAAATACATCATAAAATCATAAATAGTTTGGGTTGAAAGGGAAATTTAAAGGTCATTTATTCCAATCACCTTGCAATGAGCAAGTTGAACTAGATCAACTTGCTCAGAGCCCTGTCCAACCTGACCTTGAATGCTTCCAGGGATGGAGGATCTACTAGGACTCTGGGCAACCTGTTCCTGTGTTGCACCCCTCATAGGTAAACACTTGTTACATCTACTCTAAATCAGTTTAAAATCATTACCCCTTGTCCTATCGCAACAGGACCTGCTAAAAACTTCGCCCCCCCGTCTTTCTTACACGCCTCCCGTACTGACCGGCGGGAGCGGAAACTTCGCAGAAGAAATGTACTCAAATGATACTATGTTTAAGAGTGTCCACTTGATATCATTGTCCGATGCTACAATGTATCTACTCCAAGCCCAGCAGCCAAAAAATGTTCAAAAACATAGCAAAGAGCAGAAAGCCAAAGTAATAAAAAGAAGTAATGAAGAGAAGTATTTACTTTGGATTTTCTTTGAAAATCCTGGTGAGATGTTCTACCAGAATTCTTCTTACAGCTGGAAAAGCCTTGACAGTTGTAGTTCAGCTGTACAAAGTCCTCCAGACAGAAGTCTATCACCTCATCGAAGCAGTGGCTGTAATGTTCACTTGTACTAGTGTTTGGAGGGAGAGCAAAAAGTCACGACTCCTTTTTTCTTTATTAGGTTGCTCATAAAGACTAGTCAAGCGAAAAGCACAAGAGGAGCTAATTGCAGTAATCTGTCATACAGAATAAGAAGATTCACACTACAAGAGACAGGAGGCTCTCATTCCCAGACACGCTCATACCTGGAAAGCTCTTTCTCTACAGTTTGTAGGTTTTTTTCAGTTCTCCTCAGCTGATTCTTTAATGACTGTACATTTGCGAGCAGGTCTTCATCAGCACCAGTTTTAGAGCAAGTCCACATACTACATTCCATTGGTAACATGCATAAGGCTAAAGTAANAAGTTCATTGTTTCCACTCTGCTCTTTAGGCAGTGGTTCTGAGAAGTCAAAGATGCATTTCGCTCATGAAGGGCATCCAACTTCTCCTGAAGATGTTCATTTTTTTCCACAGTTTTATCCAAAGTTGTGGATACTGAATAAGACTAGACATAAAAATACATTTGAGTAAGACTAGACATAAAAATACATCATAAAATCATAAATAGTTTGGGTTGAAAGGGAAATTTAAAGGTCATTTATTCCAATCACCTTGCAATGAGCAAGTTGAACTAGATCAACTTGCTCAGAGCCCTGTCCAACCTGACCTTGAATGCTTCCAGGGATGGAGGATCTACTAGGACTCTGGGCAACCTGTTCCTGTGTTGCACCCCTCATAGGTAAACACTTGTTACATCTACTCTAAATCAGTTTAAAATCATTACCCCTTGTCCTATCGCAACAGGACCTGCTAAAAACTTCGCCCCCCCGTCTTTCTTACACGCCTCCCGTACTGACCGGCGGGAGCGGAAACTTCGCAGAAGAAATGTACTCAAATGATACTATGTTTAAGAGTGTCCACTTGATATCATTGTCCGATGCTACAATGTATCTACTCCAAGCCCAGCAGCCAAAAAATGTTCAAAAACATAGCAAAGAGCAGAAAGCCAAAGTAATAAAAAGAAGTAATGAAGAGAAGTATTTACTTTGGATTTTCTTTGAAAATCCTGGTGAGATGTTCTACCAGAATTCTTCTTACAGCTGGAAAAGCCTTGACAGTTGTAGTTCAGCTGTACAAAGTCCTCCAGACAGAAGTCTATCACCTCATCGAAGCAGTGGCTGTAATGTTCACTTGTACTAGTGTTTGGAGGGAGAGCAAAAAGTCACGACTCCTTTTTTCTTTATTAGGTTGCTCATAAAGACTAGTCAAGCGAAAAGCACAAGAGGAGCTAATTGCAGTAATCTGTCATACAGAATAAGAAGATTCACACTACAAGAGACAGGAGGCTCTCATTCCCAGACACGCTCATACCTGGAAAGCTCTTTCTCTACAGTTTGTAGGTTTTTTTCAGTTCTCCTCAGCTGATTCTGTAATGACTGTACATTTGCGAGCAGGTCTTCATCAGCACCAGTTTTAGAGCAAGTCCACATACTACATTCCATTGGTAACATGCATAAGGCTAAAGTAATATTTAAGATTAAAACACTGTTAAATGTGCATAAAGACTATTTGCAAAGATTTAAAAAAGGGAAAGGAGAAAAAAATACAATAAAGAGAATACTGAATTTCCAAATGTAGACGTACATTTCACACACTACTCCTTCCCATGTTCACTAGATTAAAATAACAAATTGTCTCTTTTGTGAGGAGTTCTATATGTATTCACGAAGTGCAAAAAGCTTCATGACTTGCCATTTATGAGAACTGGAAAAACTTGCTAAACATTATTTGCCAAAAATCTGTCACGCAGCGCATCTCAGAGATCTGGCAGTGCCGTGCACCTGGCGGGGAGCCCGAGAAGCGAACGGCGCACACGCGAACGCGCAAAACTTGCCTCGCTGCCCGCGACCAGCGCAACGAGAGACGAAAGGGCAGCACCAGCGCCAGGGGCCCGAGCTGGCGGAGAGCTGTGGCAGGGGGCACTGGCGGCCGTGCCTCGGCTCCGAGCGGGTCGGTGGCGGTGGCGGTGGCGGAGCCGCGCCGTGCCCGCCACNTCAGCCCCTCCCTGGACAGCGACTTCACGTTCACGCTGCCCGCCGGCCGCAAGGAGTGCTTCTACCAGCCCATGCGCAAGGAGGCCTCGCTGGAGCTCGAGTACCAGGTCGGGCAGGGCGGGAGGGCGCGTCTCCCCGCGGGGTGTCCCGAGGGGAGCTGGGGTCCCGCATCCCGTCGTGGCGGCTGCGCTGCCGTCTCCGGGCCGTCTGCCCGTCCCCCTGTACAGCGGCTCCACCAGGCCCTGATGCCGGCAGCTCGGTCCTGCCTTGCTGGGGCCGCAGCCTCGGCCCTGAGGGGCAGTGCCTGGCGAGGGATGCGGTGCCCTGCCCCGAGCAGCGGCCGCGGGGCTCCTCCGGCCTGACCCCGGGCGCGGGCAGCCCAGCCCTGCCCGGGACTCTGCCGGCCTCGGCAGCGCCCGCAAAGCCACGTTGGAATTGTGCTCTGGTGGAAGTTCTGCCTTCGGGAGTTAAAAATTAACTTACGTGCCTATTTAATTATTCTAATACGTTCTTTGGTGGTTTGGGGGGAGTTTTTTGTTTCTACTTTAGAAGAGCTCAAGTCGCCATCCTTTAAAAGGGCAAAATGTAGAAAGTTCACGGTTGTGACCTTGTGTTGTAGCTCTAAAGCGTAAGGAACGTTGTGCTGATGCACTGAGCCCGTGCTTGGCTATCTTTGTGCTGATGTTAAACACCTTTCACCTCAATGATGAAAGTTTTACAGAAACAGCCCAATTTAACAGACTATCATTAAGATTTTAATGTCCTTCTTGGGAAGAGTCGAGTTTCCCAGAGATGTCTGGGATAGGTTTCAATCTCAGACTTTTTTTTTTCCCTCCTTAAAACGAAGTCTTTTTTTCCAGTAAAATAGGTACAGTGAGGGAAGCTGCACTGAATATTCTCCCAACCTACTACTGTGCCTCGAAGCTGGCCAGGATCTGTCTCTCTCTCCCTCCATCTATTTTTCCCTTCTGTTTCCCAGCTGAAAGATAAAGCTGAAATTCCTGATTTTTTCTAATTTCTAATATTGTTACATGCAGGACTGAACAAGAATGAAAGACAGAGGTGTTGAAGCTTTGTTCAGAGCCCTGTCTAAGCCAAACAGAAGTTTATTTTGCACAGAGTAGGATTTTAGTTTGATCATAAGCTAAATAAAGACATTCTTTTAGAAAGGGCTAATGTGTATAACATTATACACATAACTTATTTCTACTTAGGCATAAATTTCTTAGCACTACTGTTAACAGTAATGATTCATCTTTCTTTTTCAATGTGTAGAGAAGGAGCTCTGTATATTATTGCAAATGGATTTATTTTGTACTTAATTATGTTAGTGGCTAAGGCATAGGAATATTTAACATAGGATGCAGGTCATTCTCCAAAGAAATAAGGTAAACACTATGCAAATATAAAGGTTCTTTTCTGGGTGTTTAGACTGGAGCATACCCCTAAAGATATGTCACTATATATGGTTTTTAATTTGATCAGCTGTTAGCTAGTAATTTTCTTTGTCCTTTATCCTTTTTTTTATTTTTGTAAGTCTTCAGTGTCAGTTTAAGTCAGTGTAAACTTTGCCCTCCATTTCAGCAGGAGCAGACTGCTATACTTGAGAAGCTCACTGGAAAACAAGCAAACAAAAAATTCCCCTAGCATGGACTTAAGTAATGTCATAAAAATGATCTCTCTCCACCCCCTTATGCAGTTACTACCTTCCCTATAAAGAATTTCTACAACACAATAGGTGTGGTGATACAGCTGTAGCTGTGTTATACAGTTAAAGCAGCACACCTTCGTAATGCTGTAGACACTCCCTGAGAACTTAAGAAGCTAAATGCCTTCAATTCCTCCTACTTTTGGGAAAAGAGAATGCCCTGGCAGAATTCAGACCTTAAATGTGCATCAACAGGTGAGAAGGACTTGTGGTACAGCTTTGATTGGTATAAGAGGTTTGGTCCTGTCTTCAATACTGTTAATTCACCCAACAAAGATATCTTAGGGGTGACAGCACATAGTGTACAAGTATGTGTAACATGTATGTACAGAAAAGTGACTTGTTAAAACATTTCTACCACTGAAATAGGAGTAGTGCAGGTACTTACCAGTCGATGACATCTGCCATAGAAGTGCTAGATTTAGACATCTCTTGTTGGTATTTTTACAGGTTGTTTAACCCTGCCTGTTGATAAAAACATATGCATTCTTAAAAGTAATTAGGAAAAGGTTCAATATAAGCCCAGCCTTGTAGGTTTAGATCACATGTAGTTTAACATTCTGAAATTGCTAAAATGCTTTTAGGTTGAGCTGTGTTTTAATCTGTTTCCAGTTAATTTCATGTCGGCTCATCCAGACAGATTATTCTTTCAGATTCTTTATTTGTCTGTTCCCTTCCTTAAAGACGTTGCCGTCAGCAATGCAAACAGGAATTCCACTGGTTGGAGGTTGCTTTTTTTTGTTTGTTTCACAGGTTCTAGATGGAGCAGGATTAGATGTTGATTTTCATCTGCTGTCCCCGAAAGGTGAAACTCTAGTTTTTGATGAAAGAAAATCAGATGGAGTTCATACGTAAGTTTAAAATCTTCAAACTCAGAAGTGTTACATAAAGAACTTTCTGGTTTCTTTGGCAAATACAACTAAAATGAAGGTTGAGTACTTTTTATTCCTTAGTATTACAAAAGACTTTCTAATAGGACAGTTTGAGAACACCAATTTTCTTTTTATAAACACTGAATGCTTTTTACATGGATTGTACCATGAAGTGAAGGGTATTTTTGTTTTAATGATAGATGTTAATGTTCAATGGATAAAAATAATTATTATGGAGTTGGAAAAGGTCTCCATATCTAATATCAAAAGATCATGTCAGTCATACAAATAAGCTAAAAAGTGCCCTATTTTTCCAGTCCTTTTGTCAAAATATGTAATATTTGGTGCAATTTTACTATACAGTATAAGAATTCCACTTACTGTGTATTTTTTGGTAATAATTAACAATGATCCAAAATCCCTGAAATGAAATGAAAGCAAGCTGCTGTCTTCATCATTTTGAGCCTTTAGAGTCAGTGGGATTGTTTTGTTGTGACTGTGTAATCTCTAAGGTGTCTTTAGAGTTCTTATTTTTATACAAAAAGATGATTAGGTTATTTCTAAGTGCATGATTGTCAGTCTTAAAGAGAAAGGTGCACAAAAATTGATTTTTTGAGAACCAGCACAGGAAGTGTAGTTTATCACGTTTTGCTTAATTACACAGGGTGGAAACAGAAGATGGGGATTACATGTTCTGCTTTGACAACACATTCAGTACCATTTCTGAAAAGGTAATTTTCTTTGAATTGATCCTGGACAATATGGGAGAAGACGGACAAGATGAGGAAGACTGGAAGAAATACGTTACAGGCACAGATCTCCTAGACATGAAATTGGAAGATATTCTGGTTAGTATTTTATCTTTAATTCTATTTATTGTAAGAGCATTTCGAAAAAAACTCAACGTCATGTAGTCATTCTGCCTTGGTCTGTTGCGTCATCCTGGAATGTATTCCAGTTCCATATATTGCTTTTACTAATACAGGAAGTCTAGCACCATGAATCTCTTGTTTACACAAAGAAACTTGAAGATACTTTCAGAATAGGCCCTTCATCAGCAAGAAGAAACTGCCTAGCTCTCAGTCACTTGGTTTCCAATTCAGCTTCCTTTCTTCCTACTGCTAAAATGGGACATTCTTCCCTAGCAGCAATGAAATGAATACTTTGACCATTAAAGTATTACTTAGTCCCAACGATGTAGTTGGAATTACTGCATAATTTTTATCAATGTTTAAAAACAAAGTACTGTGTTAGCCTCTTCATCACATCTTTGCAGAAGTATGGATTACTGTTTCTATCTTCAGTAAATTAGACATTACTGTGTTAGGTTTTTTGCCCCCAAATTTTATTACATATTTTCAAATTAATAAACAGAATGAGAGTTAATTTGCATAAACTACAGGTTCATCTTTGCAGACATTGTATGAGTGGTTATGTTCACTTAAACTGTATTCTGACCCTAGTTGAGGTAGGATTCAGACTACTGCTGAGTCAAAGCTCTTATTCCCTTTATGATCATTAATATTGAGATTACTCTAGAAGCAAAAGATTGCATGGTTCTCCAGTACACTGTTCTTACTGCCTGGTAGGATGCAGTGAGCTATTGTTTGTTTGATCATAGCTACAGACAATAGTTATCTTAAAAAAAACCAACCCAAAACCCCAACATCTGCACACACTTATTGAATACATCATGTAGAAGATTACAGTGTATTATTTATTGCTATAAACACAATGCAGATTTTTAAATAACAAAACAAACAATGTTGAAAATCTTTTAAAGGTGTATGATACACATTTAAATAATAATAAAACCAAATAGAGAATTTGAAAAGCCGACCAGATCTTTAAAACTGGCAATCAAGACACTTAGAAAAAAAGTTTATATGTGGAGTTGTGAAGAAAATCCCTCTCACACTAATCACAAAAAATACTTGAATGGATTTGATAGATACTTGTTTACATACTGGTATCTCTTCCAGAAGAAAAAGAAATGCAGAACTTGTCTTTGAGAGCCTTGAAAATCTTATAAAGTAGGTAGTTTTTGTAAAGTTAACATTAGTATTTGATCTCATTGTTTACTTAGCCAACTATTACTTTCCCTGCAAGCTCTATGAGGACTAACATAAACACTTAGTAGTTTAATTCCTTAATGAGAACACCTTTTTTGTCGAAAATAGGGAATTGTGTCTTATTTTTAAAGCTTTTGTGTGGTGTTTGTGTTCCTTATTGTGTAACAATGAACTTTATAATCATAAAATTATTTGGCTCCCCAGAATAGCTATTTTGAAATATTTTTGTTAAATATGAAACAGAGAAAATGTTACTGCTGGGTTTAACTGTATGGTTTTGGGTTTGTTTTTTAATTATTAGCCTCCTCTTACTGCAAATGTTACTCTTCTCACTAAAAGTTACTTCAGGATCCATAATTATATCAAGAACGTAATTCAGCACTTCATGAGATCAGCTTTTATGTTGTTAGTATCTACTGTGTGGTGGATGAAACTTCAAGAGATCATAGGATCAGATGTTTATGTAGTGCAGAATAAGGTGTGGGTCTTGAGCTGCCATTGTCATGGAGTGTTAATGTACTTCCTCTAGTTCCCAGGGTAACAATTTATGTCCTTTGTAGGACCTCCAGGTGTCCTATTCAAAATTCATTGTCAAAATTCTGCTTTTGTATCAAGGCTGAGGCAGTAGTTTATGGCCACTACAGTGGAAACACCAGAAGCAGACAGGAATGTAACATTATTGTACTTTTCTTTTGCTACAGATATAGTCCTGATGGTAATTTGCATAAAAAAGCTCCTTAATTTTATTATGCAGCAGAAAAAACTACACTTGTTTGCTACTACATAATTTGGTTTGAGACTAGTTTTGCAGTATTCACTGCTTTTTATTTGTCCAGATAGGTTTGATTTCTCTCTTACCTCCCTACCTATAAAAGAGAAAAACCAAAATTACTACAGAACAGTAATGCTACATAAATCAAGTCTTTTTAGGTGATACATAATAAACAGGCTAGACAAATTAATGAAAACTGATGAGGTGTACATTTTAAAAAGAAATTAACTCTTCACTTGTTAAGAAATTAAATTACAGGTGATAATACAGTGTTAATAATTTTGTATGTGCTGCAAGCTATCCACTTAATTCAGGTGTTCTTTTTTTTTTTTTCTAAAAATACTCTTTTGTTACTTACCAGGAATCCATCAACAGTGTCAAAGCCAGATTAAGCAAAAGTGTCCAGATTCAGACCCTGCTCAGAGCATTTGAGGCTCGTGACCGAAACATACAAGAAAGCAACTTTGACAGAGTGAATTTCTGGTCCATGGTCAACTTGGGAGTAATGGTGGTGGTATCAGCAGTTCAGGTTTACATGTTGAAAAGTCTCTTTGAAGATAAGAGGAAAAGTAGAACTTAATATTCATTAATGTTCATATTATGGTCATAACAATATCACAGGTATGGGGGAGGAGGGGAGCAATAAACTACGGTAAAGAAAATAAAGACCTTTCAGATGCTATTGAACAGACAGTAAAAATGAGGTTTTCAATTCACGTTGGGCTTTTTGGTTGTGATGGTGCTGGTCTTGTTTGTGTTTGGGGTTTTTCTGTTGTTTTTTGTGGTGGTTTGTTGTTTTTTTAAAAACACGAACATAATGCATCCTCCCAAGCTCTCCCATTTTTCCAAATGCTACTAACTATTTTTTTGTACGTGTAGGATTTGTTAATGATTGTTAATGCCTACCTTATGCATAGCACACTTGGTGCATATGCAAAATAATGTTAATATAACTGTCATTTTTTTCATTTTCACATAAAAGTTTAAGTAGTAACTTGGACATTGGTTTAGTTGCTGTTAAATACTGAATGAATTTACGTATGTGCTTAAGTTTACAGGATTGGTAGTTACTGTCATTTTTCTTCAAAGTTACATGTTTTTAAAAATCCTTAGTTTCTGTTCTTTGGCATCATGGAGAAACACTGGGCTAACTATGTAAGAACACGAGATCTCTTTTTATAACAGATGACTAGCACTTTAAAAAAAGCACCATCAATGTGAAATTGAGTCAGTCTTGAAAAACAATTGAAGAAAATAGGTACAATTCCAGTTCATAAATCTTTCTGTCCTGTAGTTGCACGATCCTATTTTCCTTTTTGGCTGTTACATGAGACAAGTGACTACATGGTATACAAACAAATACAGGCACACTTGGAAGTATGATGTGCAAATTCTTAGTTACTCTTACCTCACGTAATAGCTACTTTTTAACAAAAGTAATTTCTCATGTTTTTTCCTTTTAATAAAGGCAGGGGTTGTCATGGTATACCAAAACAAACATTGATTGTGGTCTCAAAATCCCTCTTATTTTCCACTTTATTACAATTATGACTAATGTAACAATCAGGTGACTTACATAGCCATATAAAACTAAAGCTGTTCACCTAAACTTTCCATTTTTGCTCACCTTCACAAGTCTTTCAGCTCTGTAAGTATACTCTCTTCATATAACCAGTGTTTCTGTACCTAGCTGTTCATATGACTAAGGCACAAATCACAGGAGCAGTAACTACAGGCTTTGAGTTTTATGATCAACTGAGGCAAAGCTAGTATCAAATCAGAAATTTATAGTATCTAGATGAGGTGGCTTTTAACAGTGTAGTGAGAGTATAGAGTTTTTGCCAAAACCCCTGGTACATGAGAGTTAACTTTTTTTTAGTAGTTCCAAGTTAGTAATTTTTACAATGTGCCAAGTCATTGGAATTTCTTGTATAAATGTGTTAACTACATTTCATCATAAGAGTTTTTTAAAAACTTTATTAAGAACACTTTTTTAAAAGTGTTTAAAAAAAAGTAGATGTAGTAGTATTGTGCCTGTTGTGGGGTCATCTGTATGAATGGCAGAGTTGCAACTTTGAGACTCTGATTAAATATTGTTTCATGAATAAAAACAGGGTCAATAGGTGCATTGAAGAAATAGTTTGTTCAAATGAAGCAGATGCTAGCAAGGGCTACAGAACATAGAAACAGCATTTCAGTTTCAACTTCAGACAAGAGGACCTAGCAATAATATTTCTAAATCGTTTTTATAAGCAAAAGTATTATTATTATTATAGAACTTGTTATAGAGTGCTCCAAAGGCTGTTGAGCTACTTCATCTTTCTGCAAAGCTGTGTCCAAAATAAGACTGTAACCCTTTAAGGTTTTGTGTATCTTACTTCCACATGATGCTTTCTATTCTAAACTGCCTGGAAGTAGAAAGCTTTGTTCTTATCACAGAAATATGTCTAGAAAAAAAAAATTGTTTCAGCTAGAGTAGCAAATAATGTTTTCCTGCCATTTCCCTGTCCATCTCCCAGTAACACTATACCACATTGTTATCTTTGCTTGCATCACCCTCTGCAAAATGCTGAACCAGCTCTGGGAAGCTGTGACTAAGATATCTACCTCTGCTCTCCAAGCTACTAGATTCAAGATTTCACCTTAAAACTCCAACAGATAAGCTCTGCCAAGTTTTCCAAGGGCACCTTAAGGGATTGGGTTCCCCAGCTGCTCTGCTGTGCCTCTCTGACAGTAGTTACACATCAGTGGCAAAACCATTTGGTGTCTCAGTTTAACCTGCTACTGACTGCAGCCTGCTCTGATCAAAGACACAGGACTGCTGCAGTTCAGTGTCTCCCATTACAAATAGCAATCGCTGGTAGAAGGAAAATGCAACAACTGGCAGCAGAGTTCATCTGGAAGAAATTACTGTTTTGCAACTAAGAGCTCTGACTGTATTTTCTCCTCATTCAAGGTCCACTAGAAAATGAAAGAGGGAATAACTAGAAAGGTTCATTGACTTTGGCAGCTGGAATATGTTTATGATAGGTGAAGGATTTGGCATTCAAACTTGCAGTTAAATAACATTGTATTTGGATTTTGAAGAGTAGATTGCTTTTGACTGTATAAAATTTACAAAGGAGAATATAAATTACATTTTTTTTCTTAATGGACTTTTTATTCAGAATTAAATGTTTTAAGACTTGCAGATGTTGAATAATTATGCAAAAATGAGATTTTCAATAAATCAAGTTTAAACCTGTGTTTGTGTTCTTTGTTTTATAATGAAGGAAGAATGCTCTACCAATGAATGCTGTAAAAGATCAAGGATGCTAAGCTAACAAGAATTTTGGTTTTAGTGATGCAGCTTTTTCATTTCTTCTTCATGCAGTGTTCAAATTCTGTTCTTATTCACTGTAGCCCAAAATCAACTTTATCAGTGCAAATAATTTAAAATGTACACAGGCATCAGATCAGAAAGACATCAACCTCTGGTCTTTTTAAGAGAAAATATTTAAGATACTTAGCTGTCTATTTCAGCAGCAAATGTCAACAGGAAATAGTATCACAGTATCAAGCTCACAATTAAGAATCTCATAATATAAATTACTACTAGTTATTCATATGTAATAGTTTTGCATTATTCATAAAATAATACTCAAGATCCCAAGAATAAAGCTCAAAATATTGGAGCATTTTTTCGGGTTAACTGAGTAACACACGTAACAAATCCAAGCTTGTTTACCATTTCGTAAGACCCCTGAGACACTCGGGCCTATCCGGAAGCCTGCAAACCACATTGTACTGAAACAGGAACTTCCTTTATGCTGCATTTTGAATCAATGAAATAGATCTTAAAATACTAAGGTACAATGTTACATTGTCAGATTGGGCAATTAGTGGTAGAAGGAACAGTGATTTCACTTGGAAAAGTACATGAGCAGTAAAAACTCTCAAGAGCTATTTTTGGACACAAACATGAGAAATACCTGCAAAAGTTCCCTTTCCTGATCTCTGCAAGTGTGCACCATGAGAAATGACACTATCTGCCTTCACTTCTCATGTACAACACAACACAGCCTTGTGCCTCAGATTAGCACATTGTTTCTCGTGCTCAGCAGTGCAGCACGGCCTTGTTTAACTCCACTTCTTTGCCAGGTTGCAGCATCATCCTCAGTCCATGACCACGTGGTACAGTGTTAAGACCACATTTTAAAAAATTTTACTCAATTAGTCACAGCAATTACTTTTTTTTTCCCTTTCTGGAGTTGTTTTTTTTTAAATATTCATATGGCAATCTGTTCTAAAGACTCATTATCCCCAAAACTTAATTAAGACAGCCTGAAACTAAGAAGCCCGAGCTATATCTGATGTCTTTAAAAACTAAGTTCCTGTGTCTCAAAGAACAATTCTCCTCGAGACTCTTTCATTTGAGAACTTAGCAACTTGTGGTGTAGACAGGAAACACAGAACTCCTAGTTACTGCTGAGAAATGGCTTATGTTAAGACCTTCCTTTTCCATGCTTTCCCCCTGGCTCCAGCAGTATTCTCTCACAGAAATTCACTATTCATACAAGAGGAATGTTGTATTAATAGTGAGGTACAGAGGTAAGCAAGCACAATTTACACAAATCACTACAGAAATTAAAAATGCAATCAAAAGCTACAGACCTTATTGTATAATTTTGTTTTCAAAACCAACAGTTCATATAACTTGATTTTTATCAAAGGTAAAAATAATAAAATAGTAATAGAATAATGAAAAAAATAAGGTAATTATAAAAAACTTAGTAGCTGAAGTTTCACCAGAAGCATCTGAATTACATCTCTCATGCTGTCTAGTGCTATAGTTGACAACAGTTAATGAGACTTGGAACCCATACTGTTGACAAACTCCTTTCTTCCCTTGGTGCATATCAAGTTTCTGGATATAAAATATCCTTCCTCACTCTCCATCTGCTAGCTGCTAAATTGGAATACAGGTGCATAAGGAAGGCATTGAGTTACCAACAGAAAAGTTCTAGAAGCATATATCTATCTATACATTTCAACCTTATGTTAAGGGACCTGAAATTAAACATCTAATAAAGTCCTTTTCTGCTGAAGGATTTAATGGAGTTAAAACCTTTCCAGTTGTTCATTAATTCCCTTTCCCACAATTTCCAACTGTTCTTGACCATCTCTAGAATTTTACCCATAGTGCTTTTGGGTCTCTGCTATCATGCAACCAATTTGTGAAGTGATAAATACCAAATTAGAGCAACCAAATAAAGTAGGCAACCTTAGTAACGCTCATAAATGAGAAAAACATGTACATAGCAAAGCAGTAACTATCCCACTAGATGTTGACACAAGTGAATGCAACAATAGCCAAGTTTTGTGAATATTCATTAGAGAATGGCAAAACACAAATGAAGGACTTGGAAATGGTGCTTACAGGAAAAAAAAACTTTATTTACAGCAAGACAGAACTATTAATTAGCTTCCTGCTTTAAAGCAGGTTTTGAATTAAATGAGCTTGTTAAAACTGCAGATAGCAGGATTGGAAGGTACTGTGTTGAACATTAAATAAACAGAAGACTAGGAAACCAAAACCATGCGGAAGTCAATCAGTGCCAAACATGAAGTAGCTAACAATGGGAAGCAAATGGGATATTGTCAAATTGAGAAGCTGGAAACATAAATTAGATCAAGTGAAAGAAAAACACATACTGGTGAAATAGTATCAGTAAACAGATTAGAAGAAAGATTATATTAAAAGAATGCTATGAACTACAGCTGTATTTGAAAAATTAGTATCTGCAGGCAAGATATTTTGGTACTAAAGAAAACCAGAATAACTGTTGATATTACAGTATATGGATCTCAATGACGAAATATGTACAAATCTGATTTTAAAAATAGCAGAGATGAGCTGAGAACATTAAGGGGTTCAAAAATGCAAAATACTAAAACACCAAGACAATACAAAAATCTTGTTTCACTGTTGCTGAATGATAAAATTGAAAGACAGCAAAAAGCATCAAATTTCAAGCTCATTCTCAGACTGTGCACAGCTTACAGTGGTACTTGTCTTTTGCTTTCCTTTCTATTGTCCTGCACTATCTTTGCTAAAAGACAATTGTTTCCCCCCTCCAACTTCCTTCAGGGAGTCCAAAGGAGACTCTTCTCCCGTGTCTTTCTCCTCATTACGCCTCACCTACAGATGATCCAATTTACAAAAAAATCCAAAACAAAACAGCTAAATTTTCTACAAACAATGACAACTCCAATATTTAACCCACGCATTAGTATGTTCTTCTAACTAAAGTTGGGTATCAATAGATATGACACCACCATATGGGTGTTTAGCCATCAGTTTAAGTTCAACATTGATGGAATGAAACTCAGCATCCTAAACCCTTTTCTCCATTTGTACAAAATGTAATTTTCTCCCATCACGCCCTTAACTGGAGGGTTATTTTTCATTCAGACAGATGTGAGGCAACTAGAGACGTGCCTGAACATATTACCTGTGTAGCATTTGCAAGACTCATCCTCTTCACTCTGCACAGAACTGATGCTTCTGTCCAGTTTATCCTTATCACTGACTATTGCTCCATGGTCAGCCTTGGCATGTTCCATCTCAATTCACCAATTTCCTTTTAAAATATAACACTAAAGATCACTTTAGTAGGATGTTCCAAAGACAAACCATTTTTCTGTTTATTACATTATCTTTCCCCCCTCTCCCTAGACAATAAAGTGCTTCTCTTCACCTTCAAGGCCTTTTTTATTTGTCTTCATGTTAAATCAAAATATTGACCTTCATTTCATGTATCATGCTTAGAGATTTTTCAAAATGCCTGTTATGCATAGAAAAACCATAGTTTTATTCAAAATTCCTGTTGAAGTTTTTGTTGAGAACAATGATTTGACAAATAGTTTGCTATGATGATTATTTTACAATTCTGACCAGTATTGTGCCATTATTTCTTTGCTGTCTTGTTCATGCAACACCTATATTTTTAGAACTGTCACAAGAGACTTCTACTACCTAAATACTACTGTAATACAAATAAAACATAATGGAAAAATATTAAATATCATACACATAGAAATGGTTCTAAATCAGTGACCACAACAAAGTTGAATTACATATATTTACACACATGCATACATACAATGATCAAGTTATACCAAAATGAAATCATTACATACAGCAACATTTGTCTTTTTCCTTGAGACACACCACTACTACATACAATGAAATTCACATAAAATGAGAAAGGCATTTGTAGGTGTGCTTTAATAACTACTCTAGCTCTATCTTCAGCAGCACTATTGCAGCATTTTCCAGTACATGACACCTTGTAACAAAGCATCCCTCAACCATAGCTGGAACACCAGTTAGTGTCTATGTGCAGGGCAAGTGTCTCCAGGACAGGAACAGGAAAGCTAGAGATTGGGAAATGATGGATGGCAGGATGCCACCAAGTATGTGCTTCACAAGAGTACAGAATCAAAACTCATTCTTCTCTCTCAAAAAATACACACATTTAATGTTGGTCTTTTAATTCTAAGAAAAAAAGCAATTCCAAAAATACAAACTGAACATCAGAGTTAAGTCAACCACCACAATAAAATGAAACGACATTCACAATAGTTAAGTCTATGGACAGCTTAAGTTCGACAAATATTTTCTCCCAACACCTCCCCCACTAAAGTCCCCAAATACATTCCAATATTTATTGTTAAATGAATCTTTATGAAAAATACTGCTGGTGTTCAGTTAGAATTAAAGGACTTGGATAAAGCGAAACAATAAAGACAAATACAGATGGTGTGAGTAAGGTTACAAAGGCTTTACATTTTGCATTATCTCAAGATATAAACATTCAAAAATTAACATGAAGTTGCTGTGTTATCAAAATATTGCAGCTATAGGCAAGGCAACATTAAATTAATAGCTGAGGGTGTGAGAAAAAACCCCACACATTTTAGTGAAGGTAAACAGAAGTGGGAGCTTGTAATTAGCATTTTTATAAAGCTAATATAACCCAGCCAGCCATAAGCCAAGCACAGGATAAAAAGCTTTCTCTGCTTCCTTTGGCTATAAGGTGACGAAAAAAATTCAGAAAAAGATCACCTTTTCAAGATGTTCAAGATGAGCAGAAAAAGTCAAATAACCAAGTAATGGAATAAATAAGTACTAACTCAGGCAGTACACTTTAAACCACTCTGTCATTTGTTAATATTACTTAATTTTATTTTGGTGGCAAACTGTAAGCATGTAAGAAAACTAACCTTATACAGTACAGTGAATAACCACCAAAGTAAAAATATTCTTCTGTTTACTCTTTGGCTAAAACCCCCTCAAAAGTAGCAGACAAAGAAAAAACATCTAATACTGGCAAGAGACTTTTTGACTTTTTTTTTAACAAGTAAAACAATCTTACCAATTTAAAACTTGGTACATTTTATAAACACAAAAGAGGTAATGTTGTAATAAAATCAGTAATGTTACTTCAAATGGCAACATTTGTTGACCCTGTGCAATAATACACTTCGTTCATACTACACTTATCAAAATATGACTGTTTCTACAGATACGTAGAAATCCTGCATAACTCCTGTCAACTTACTTTATAACTGGGACATGAAATTTACAATCAGAGTGCCACAAGAACTTTCAAAATTGTTATTTCCAGTAGAACAATTTCAAAATCTTCAGATCCTGCATTATTTTTTAACAGTTAATTCAAATGGAAAATAAAGGAATGTAGAGCACATGAACATCAATGACTGCACCCATTGCCAGAACACGCTGCACTGGTTGGACACTTTTCCTTAGTACATAAAAAGCAACAGCACCCAATAAGCCTGAGAAGAAATGCTGCTGTGTAAATACTGGCAACTATTCCTGAAAAAAGAATTATGGGATGTATTCTCAGAAGCTGACTGATCCCATAATTGTATTGCATAGGTCACAATCACACATCTATATACACGCCCAGGTCTGCGTGTGCATATACACCTCCGTATATACGCACACACGCGCACACGCACACACACAGAGAATATATTAAGAAGACAATGAAGTCTGGTCACAGAGCAATTTACAGGCTCAATATATTTTTTTCTTTTTTTTTTTTTTACACTTTGTTTGAAAGAAAACTTCAGTATTTTACAGTCTTCAGTAGGCATTATATACACTGCACTTATGAAATCTAGAAAGTATTGAAATAGGAATACATTTCTGCAAACATTTGGGTAAGAAAACAAACCAAGATTTTTCAAATATTTGTGCTATCTACATAATATTTCCTCTAAATCACAATAACTGTATCCATGGAATGTTCTCTAGAAAATGTCATCTTTTTTTAAACACCATGCACATTTTTAAGCAATTGTAACCCAAAATATCCCAACCTAAAACAATCTAACAATGTTCAGATAAAAAAATGTAAGTCTCAGATCAGATTTTAAAAAGATAAGTCTTTATCACAAGAGCTGTAATGATAACAATTACATGTTAAGGCTAAACTGGTTTTGTTTTTTGTTTTTTTTGAGAAACACATTTAAAGACCATTTCTCTCGTGGCTCTGCATTATGAACTATACTTACAGATGACAGTGCAGTGAACATAATGTTCAGTCCTACAGTCAGGATGCAGTTGCTCCTTCCCACTCCACAAGATACTGCACCTTTCCATCAAGTGTCACCCGACGAGCCAACACACGGTATTTTTCCCCACAAGCTATTCTACCTGCTGCACCAAAGTAACTAGTGATCGAGTTCTTTAGATGATTGAGCTGTAACTCCTGATCTGCTAAGTTGTTAAGTATCTCTGTATTGAGTTCATCGTACTGGTAGTCTTCCTTGCTCTCATCATCTTTTACAATTTCTGAATTTTGAGTCTGGAGTGCTTTTCGTGGAAAGCGGCCTCTCCTCCTCAAATGTGGTATTGCAGCAGGCCAAGTTCTTCCTGTACGAGTCCTTTTTCTCGAGTCAGATAAACTATTGAAAATAAAACCCCACAGCATTAACTCCAAGGAAATTCAAAATGTATGCTGTATCATCAGTTATTTCCATACCACTCATGTAATAATTTTTGCTGTTTTTCACTCATAAAATACTTATTGCCCACAGATAGGTAACAATTGCAGAACTCTAACATGAGCTTTTTAAAAACTGACTGTTTGTATCACTAATGCACACAAAAATTACTCATGAAAGCACTTAATAGCATGAACCAGAAAGGGGAGACAAAATAGTAGAATCCATGTACCTCAATAAAAGAGAAATTTATATTTGCTGAACTTGAGACAGGGAAAAGTTCACGTAACAGTTTACTTGCAGGAAGGTTGACTATAGTTAATAATTTATTTATAAAGACTGTGCCAAAACTTTTCCATGCTCTACTGACAGTAAAAAAATCACAGCATACTTAGTATTTTATAACATGAATACACAAACCTACAAAAACAAAAGCTGCTAAAATTAATTCAGAGTACACATCAGTTCTTCTGCAACCATTACTAGAAAACTAAGCTCAGCAAATGTTTATGCAATTTAATTCTTTTCAGTAAATGTAACTTAGCCACATATTTTATATCAAAAACAATGGTTAGTGAGCACCAAAAAATCTTCACACCTTGTTTTAAGCAGAACTATTAAAGACTAATTTTCATTCTTCCTATTTCTTTCTATTTCCCCATGCAATTTATAGCTCTATTTTGAGAAAATTTTATCAAAATTGATACACTGCAAATCTTATATTTGCAGCAGATAGCATAACTGGATAGTTACCTATAATGTCTGGAAATGCTAGATGAGGTAGTTTCTTTCATACTGGCAGCACCTGTGGATTCCACATCTGAGGTATTGGATGAATGTGCAGTTCCATCAGATTTCCTGTTTTGCAAGACAACAGGTTTGCCATGTAAAAAAATAATGTTATATCAAAAACTGAGCTGACCTTTCAGAAGCAAACATATAAATTACAGAGTGTTACAATATTTTATGGGAGGGGTATTTTTTTTTAATTTACCCAACAGTGCAGGGTAATTCCAAGGCTGGGTTCTCTATCACCGGAACTGGTTCATTATCCTACAGGGAAAAAAAAGGTACTTCAACTTAAATTTTGATTTTTTTATTGACTTTATTTGAGAGCAAGTGGGGGAATATAAATTCATGTTAACTTGTTATGTTTTTCTTCAACATTTATGATGCAGTTAGAAGGAAGGGAGGAAGGGGGAAGAAATATCCTTACCAGAGGAGATGACTCTGGAGTTTTGTGAATCATTTTTCTCGTATAGGGACCAGGTGGACGACCTACTGATTTTTTTTTTCCCTTTCTTTCTATACCATTACTTAATTCCCTAGAAGAAAATTTGTATTTTATTCTGTATTATTGATGATAATTTTCATTGAATACATGTTTTCCTTTGGCAATGAATACACAATTAGATGTTTATTTCTAAAACAGTGTATTAAATGAGGTGATTCTGGCAAATCAAAATTTGCAGGTAAAAAGTGACATGGTTTTGTTTTTATAATAACATCAACAGATTCAAGGTATTTCTAGGGACATTACTGATTCCCAAATGTTGAAGAGGAATGAACAAGTGTTAAATATAATTTATTCATATGATCACTCTTGGTGAAAAAGATGGCACATTTACCAATACAAGCTACTATTACACAGAATACTTTCTATTTAGAATTCTAGTTAGATTATTGCCTAAGAGATCCAGTAAGGCAAACGGTTTTGTTTCCCAAATGACAGAAAATTTGGGATATTTTCTATTTCCTTACTGTTAAATTTCATGTCGATTTTTTTTAAGAATACTTAAAGAAAGTAAACTACATTTGTCCTAAGACCTTGTTCTTACAAATAATCCATCTTTACAATTATTTGAAAAAAAAAAAACCATTCTACAAAGAAAAGGCCTTTTTTGTAGGCACCAAAAAATACCCAAAGTAGCCCCAATTAACCACAACACTGCTAGAATGACTGGGTTATTTTACCTCACATCAGGGATTGGTTTAGATGACTTTCTGCCCTTAATTTTGAACTCATGAGAAGTTCCTTCTGGTTCTTTGTCAGCCTTTAAAGCAGCATTCGGTGGCACAGGAGGAACTCGAATTCTCAAGCCAAACAAATGCTTCTTTTTCTTTATTTCTTTTCCAGACATAAACCTAGATGATGTTAAAATAATTGTTAAAAATCTGATACCAGGGAAAACAACTGTTAAAATAGCAGTGTACATGCAAAACAAAACTATGCAAAGAGAATATTCATTCAAACACTATTTTACTCCCCTCTTTAACCCTATCACAATCCTCCCTCTCAAAAACAGAATGTGAAGTGGAAAGAGGATGGAAGTTAAAACAATTTTTTCTCATGGTCTGGGTTTCAATCAAAATAGTTACGTAATGCTATAGTTTGAAATAGAAACAGTATTTAAAATTTAAAACATTATCTACAGCCAGAGTGATCATCACATAGATTGAAGACTATAACCTAAATCAGATTAAATAGGCAAACAACATTTAAAATAAAAAGTACCAATAACTTACATAGTCTTGTAATCATTTAATGCCTCCAGAACATGCTCATATCTTTCAGATTTTGGTGTGTCTGCCAGCTGTAAAGTATTAAGAATTCATTTAACCTGTCAAATTCTTCAGTAATAGAAAGATTCCAGTTACACTGAGTCATTGTAACTACAGATTTGAATGTGAAGTACTTAAACAAAATGCTGTGGTTGCATATTAATCATAATCCCATATATTCTGTGATTTACATCTACAGAATTAATACCAGGATCAAGCCCAGGCCATTGAATGAGTTTCACTTTTAAGAAGCACAAGAAAAATATCTCGAAAACAATTAGTGTAAAGAGAGAACGTAACACTAGATTGCCCTCCCGAGACTCCTAACAAAAAATCTTCTGTGTGTACTCCCAAGTTAGTTGAGATTGCAAATAGAAGATAACTATATAGACAAAAGAACCTAGTTATTTATGATAATTTTAACCAAATCCTGCCACAGGACCCAATTCCCATTTTTTTTATATTACTCAATTTGATACGAAAAAAAAAAAGGAAAACATCCAGAAAAATTATTAGAATTTAAAAAAAACCCCAAACCAGTAGATCTATTTTCATGCCTCTTTTGCTAAGACCTAGTCCAACCTCCCTTCACCTAACCTCCTTTCACCAAAGCCTGAAGTAACTAGTCCCTATCAAGATTTCAAAACATGGAATCTTCTCTCTGAAAGACTTGCATAAAGAATTACACAGAAAAGCAGAACAAGTATGGTGGTGACTATAAAATGGACACAACATTTATGTAACAGAATGTAAAATAAGATTGTTTACATTTATATTTATACATCTACTTTTCAATTCCAGCAAAATGACCATTATCTCCAGTTGCCATGCCAAACTTGTAAATTTACCTTTAATTATAGAGATGACAACAGTTTCACTATTAATACAAATACTAAAGACCAGACTGTACAACACTGGCAGCTCAAAGAAACCCAACAATGATCAGGTAATTCCTAAAGAAAACAGTTCTCACCAAACAACACAGAGAGAAAAGGTCAAAGAATTCAATGTGCTAACAGCTAAATAAGTGAGTAAATAGACTCAGGAACCCCAACCTTTTAACACAATTTTGAGCAAGATTGGCAGTCTACCTGACTACCAAAGCTAAGGAAGATATTCAAGAGATTTGAGCTAAAGAAAGTAACAACCTGTTTTCCATGTTCACCATATGCTATCCAGAGGTCTGGCAGCTCTACAGCACTAAACTACAGAAAACTGCCACGTATTTATTGCATTCTAAATAACAACATGTTAAAGATTACTGGCTTAGGAGTTCTGATAACTCCACAATTTACTACTATCTTATCTACAGCTAAGACTCTTTTCCTCTTACTCGAGTATGAATAGGTAGAGAAGTAAACAAAAGTGTCATTTCTAACAGTGGCAATTTAAGGAGATTACAAAACCCCTAAAATCATTATATTGTACATGCCAATTATTTCTGTGACTGATTTCTGTTTCCCTCATTTCCCTAATTAACCGAAGTTAAGCAGATTTTTCAAGATAATTTTTGCCAACTTCATGAGAGACATTTAAAATCTTTTCAGAATAAAATCTTGAAATTTCCTCAATACAGCTTGCATGAATTTATTCAGAATCTAGCCCTTCAAAAATGTAGCATTCAGACTTCAAACTAGTAGCTTCCTTGAAGGTGTAGAAATATTAAAGAATTGAAAATACCACTTAAAGAGGTGAGTTCACTTATTTTGGATCTGCCCTTTCCTTCCTCCCCCTTAGCTGTGTGTTTTTCACAGATTGAGCATGGATGGATGGAAAGCAGAAGGGGGAAGAGCACAGAGAGGACTGTAGCCTTTCAACTTCTTCAAAATGACATGTGTGCTCCAAATCAATGACAGCTTCACTCTCCTCATCCACTGCTCTGACCAGCCAGTCTGACATGAAATTATGTTAAAGAATATTACATTAAATGAATAAACAAGTTACTTCTACATTTCCCTCAATACTAAGAAAAACAAAATTCAAAATTAAAAACAGCTTACATACTTATTAAGCTGTACAGTAAGATAGTAAAACATTCATTCTATTGAAAAGATGATGTGAGAATTACATTGTGTGCAGCCTTTTTTTAATCAAAGCTCAAGACTCGATACGACAGACTTACTGACTTTATATGACTTGGGTAAAAGATGCCGTACATACCAAAGTACACCAGATATGTATTCATGACACTAATTTTTAGAAACGCTTTAGTGTTTGCTTTCTAACAAACTACTGAAACTGATAGTTTAAAATATGTTTAGACTATTTTCCATTATTTAGGAAAAATAGTTACTAATTTAAACCACGAACATACACTTGGTTCTCAAATTCTATGTGCTACTAAGAATGGAGTACAGATGTATGAATTTACTGAAGAGAAGTATAAATGTAGGATTTACTCATAATTAGAAAATTTCAACCCATTATATGCCATGTATTAAAATACCTTCAAAACCCTAAACAGTTTTCATGCACAAAAAAAGTCTACTAGCAGTATGCCAATTTGAATTTAAATCATACATTTTTGCATCTAACCTCATATGCAGAAACAAAGATCAACACTGGTCCTCTTAGTTAAATATAAAGTCAATCTGCTTGAGTAAATGGATTTCTTTTAATGCTAAGATAAATGTCCAGTAATCAAATAGCTGGGAAAATAACCAGTATAGTAACTAACTAAAATCAAAATGTTTTGAATCGAACTGAAAAAGGATCAAAACAATTTTTAGACCTGGACAGAAACTGACCATGCCCACTGTATGAATTAGGAAGGAAAGAAGAAATTTTTGAGTACAATATTTAACACGTAACTATGTGTTACACCTTAGAGACTTTAAATGTGGTCTTCATATGCAATATACTCTGCATTCAATTCTACATTTAGATTTTCTGGTCCAGGCATATGAAAATATCAAAGTAGGAAAAAAATTATGAAATTAAAGGAGAATGTAGATATGCAACATAATAAACAGTTAAGTAATGAAAAGTCACTACGCAAGTAATTAGTTGCATCGATAACTTGAAGAAATTTTACAGTTTAGAAAAATATGCACCACTTAAAAACCATCCTATTTCTGCAAGGAAATCAAAATTTTTTTCATTATTTGCGATTACCAGATTTTAAGATATTAAAGGATTTAGAATTCAGAATAAAACAGTTTGTAGGTTGTTAACTTTCAGGACATATGTATGCACTGTGTTTTAAAAACAAGAAAGGGTATTCCACTTACCTCACCAGGATGCAATCTATCCCAGTTTTCATTAATGTAGGCCATAAGTTCAAGCTCCGAATCAAAATATTTTTTTTTATGAATAACACTTAGGTTGTAAAGGCATAGATGTGCTATATCTACCCTAGAATATTTGAATAAAAAAAACAGAGAACAAGTATTTTTCTTCCAATTGCTTTCCTTCGAAACAATTTAGTAGAAAAGATATTAGCATGATACAGTTGGAGGAAAATGAAGACCAACTTAAAACACTCAATCCAGACAACACCATGAAGCCTCCTGAAATTTCTCTTCAAATGATTCCTTCTGTGTTGCAACTCACTTTCATTTCTGCCTCATCTCATCATCATGATATTTTTTCAAACTCCAAAACTGGTCTGGACCATGGGATATGTACGCAAGTCTGAAATCATACTTGAATGTATCAGTCCTGAATTAATGCAAGTATTTTGGTGAATTAACATTTAACAAGGTAATTTCCACCACATATTTGTTAGCACTAGGTATATATCCACTAAATTAGATATAATTTCTATTACAGATTAGTTCCATTAAGACTCCTCAAGGAAACTATTACAAAATGTATCAAGATGTGTACTCTGGTATTCACTATGTTTGGCTTACATAATATGGCAGGATCCTAAACCTGCAAAAAATACTTAACATAGATATCTCAATCTTCACATATACAACAAGTGAGTACTTGCTTGTTACTTCACTGAATGACCCCAGGAATGAATCCCAAGAGCATGCAATCACAATATCATCTCTACGCTTAAGGATAAACTTTGAAAGAAATTTATTTCTGGTCAGACACACAGCAAGAATGACTCAGGAAACAGCTCAGGCTAACAAGTAGATTTCCTTTTTAGCAAGGAGAACCAAAATACCAAAAAGGAAAGCAGAGCATGTATTCAACTCACCCATTTTTTTAAAATTCATACTTACCATCTCAAGGGTAAACGTTTGAGGTATTCTGGTCCAGAACTGCAAACTGAGCAAATGAACGTATAAAACCTAAAAATACATACATATGTATATGTATGTGTGTCTGGGTGGCGAGTGTCCATACACACACACAGTGTTTTAACACCCTGATTATGAAAAAAATGAAAATTAAGCGAGCTAGAAACTCAGCCATATGATATACGTGAGTCCCTTTCTTCTCTTACTTTAGCAACTTCTATAATCTGTGCTGATACCTACTGGGCCAGATACAAGGTACTTCAATTTCATCCGGCTACCACTGTTTCATTCTGCCTGAGAAAGTCCCTCAACCTGTCACTGTATCAATGAAGACGCTCTGTAATGTCACCAGCACAATCTCTCAAATGCAAAAACCTGTGCACCAGAGTAAACATGCATTTTAAGGACCCATACATTCCTGCATCCTAACTCAGTTCCTTCATATAAACATTCCAGCAAAATTCCCAGATAAAATTATAATAAATAATTAAATACTCTTTGATTCTCTTCTCCAGTTTTTCATCTGCTGCAAGTGCTCTAAGTTCCTCTTAAAATAAAAGCACAGACCAGAACTCTTTTTCATTTCTTTTTGTCCTAACTCCTCACACATGAACAGAGGATGTAGAGTTCCCCTCAGTCTGCCTCCAGCTCTCTCCAATGCCTTACACTGTTGGTGCAGGGAACTGTTGCACACCCACACCAACAGCCCACTCCAAGCATGGTGTCCATTGCTTGTGTAAGAGACCAGTCACCTACACACTGGGAACTCGAGAGCCTTTATCCTAATAGGCCCACTAAAGGGGGCAGCTTTAAAGCATCCCATCTCCCAGCACCTGTGGTATAAGGGATTTCCACACAAAGTGAAGTCAGTAACAGCTGGAATCCAACTCTCCATTGGTTATCTCTCCACCACCCACCACTGCATCCCCCGTTCAACTGAGATGAAGAACTGCATTTTCCTGGCACTTGAACACAGGCTGTCTTGCGTACAAACTACTCAAAACCCAACCTGTTTTTGAAAAATACTCCTGTGTTATGGATGCCCTAATAAAAGCTCATATGTGAGATTTCCCTCACATTTTAAATAAAGACAACCATAAAGTACAGCTTAATTTTCTTACCTGTCACCAAAAAGCATTGGCTTTTGGAGGCACTGCACACAAGCCTCATGAAACCACTGCTTACATTTGCAGCACTGCAACATCTTTAGATACCAGCTTCAACAACAGAGAGAAAAACAGGATGTGTTTAAAAAGTTACTGAAAATTGTTTCTTCATTATGTTTAAATTCAATAGGAAGAGATCTTTTGACCCAAACTGATTTTCAGAGTTTATAAAACAAACTGTCATCACCAGGGATATTTCAGTAACATTTAGTTCCATAATGAATTACTAGAAAAGACAGACTAGGAATAATAAAAGATAGCCTAGTAAAAGAATTAATAAAGTTCTTAAATTAAGAAAAAAACCCCATTTAATTTACTCTGACAACCACCTTTTAATTCTCAATGATAAGAATTCAGGAACTCCATACAAGCTCCTTCTGACATACCAGATTAGCTTCCTTGTTATTTTCTAAAGCACAACACAACTGCATTAAGTCACAAACATTTGTTCTGGGGATCCAACTACTTGAATCCTTAAAAGAAACCTCATAGTTAACACCTTTTCCTTTTTCAGCTTCTCCCTTGAGAAGAGGAACCATGCAAAACTGACAGCGATGTTTGTTGAAGTCTCAAAATTCTCAAACCAGAGCTCTGTCCCGTGTCTATACACTCAAGAACTTTGCTTCTTTGTGGGACTCTTTACTTGCCTTGACCTCAAATCTTCAACACTATCTTATTCATTCACTCATTCATGTAGACACCAGAGTACTCATCTCTACCTGCTTAAGAAATTCTCTTCTCACCTTTCTTGTAAAAAAGAACCAGCAGAGGACTCTGTAACGCCATAAGAGGAAAAAAAAAATCTTTCCCCTGCCAGTGACTGAAAACCAGGATATGATGCTATGGTAGCATCAGACAGCTGTCTAGTCCAACAAAACTTAATAAACTGATCTCTAGGTACATTTATCTTTGTGGCTTATGACAGAGCATCAGAAAAATGCAAGATCATTAACAGAACTGCAAGATCATTAACAAACAATTCCAACCAAACTCAACACATCAACAATAGCAAATTTCTTGCTCATTATAGAATGTGACCATCACAGATCATCACAGTATGTGACAAAATTAAAACAAACTAAAATATTTTGTGGGAGAAGAAAAGAAATTAATTAAGAAATTAATAATTTCCCACTGTGAGACACTTAAAAAATGTATGTAGAATTCAAAATCCCACTTTGCATCCAGTTTCTAATATGTACACACAACAGAAACTAACAAGTTCACAAGAAAGTCTACAAGAAAAGAGTCAAAGTTTGCAGCTGCATTAAAGAAAAGTTCTTACATATTATCCATTTACTTACTCTCCAGGTCCTCCACAATAGCAGTAACACTGCTGGACATTGGTTTTATGACCTGCATCCCACTCCAGGTCTGTTGCATTATATGGTAACGTTTGTTTCATGACTTGCAGTGCTTTGGCATTTGGTCCTTTCTTAAGCGCACCACCTCTCTGGGCCAAAACAATAACATCAGTTTACAAAAAACTGTAATATACTTCTGAAAATTCCAAAGCTTTTAATTTGACTGCAGACAAGTTTTCATAACTTTCAAGTCAAATACTTTCACGTGCATTTATGTTTTAATACTAGCACATTTGTTTAAAGTGAAACACTGTCGATTTCTAGAAATAGCATTACTTCTCAACATATAAAACTTGTGTTCATATCAAAGACTAAAAAGAAACCTGAAAAAAATGCCGTATCTTTTTATTGTTTCAGTTTCAAAAACAAAGATGCAATATGAGATGTATCAACATTTCTTTTCTAGAAACACACCTTTGTTGTTGTTGCAAACACACACTGTCGACAGAGCCATTTATCATCTGAATCAATCACACTGGAGTCAATATTTGGTGTGTGACACAGCTGATGGTAACCTGTATGAAAAACGATCAGCCAAACTGTTATTAAAATGACAAAATAAGGTTACACAGAATTGACTATATGTAACTTTAATGCAACTATAAGGCATTATCCATCATTAAGTGCCAAAAACCTGAACAAAAAGATTGGTAACACATTCAAAACGGTCTTTTAAATTTTCTTAGTAGAAAAAAATAATCTTGACTTACAGAACAGGTGTTTGTCACTTTAACATGGATTATCATCTTTCACTGAGCTGTTAATAGCCACTAAGGGCTACAAAATTTAAGATCAGTTGAGCAGTCAGTCATAGCCGGGCAAATATCCTCCTTTGTGAAACAAATTAAAACATCTTTTAAAATGCAGTAAATAGAAAAAAATCTAGTTACCTTGCCCACATTTATCGCATATAACCATTTCATTTGGTGCTTCTGAATACTCTTCCTGACATATTGTACAGACCATTTCCCCACTCTCAGTGGCTCCTAGACAAAGACAAGATTGTAATTTTTTTCAGATTATATCTGCAGTTGGAACAGTTACCACTAAGTTAGCCTTCTTCATAATTTCACTTACAGATGCATGCATTGTAGAAACACATTGTTGCAGAGCCAAACTTCTTAATAAGAACATATTCAGACATTTTGTACAGACTGTGTTACAAATATTTATATCACTTATGATAAGCTATCAGATATTTATAGGCTTTATATTGCCTCCTGACTATGCAGTCCATGGTTCCTCAACATCAACAATAAAAATTCAGTAACTGAATAAAGAATGTAAATTTAGGTTAAAAATACCTATAAATAAATAAATACTATCTGGACAACTAATGTATCTTTTGTGTTTATATTATTTGTGTTTCTTTCCATGTAAATATGCACATACTTTGCATATTTTTTTGACAGATCTGCCAAAGCTGCCTTAAACCCTTAAACTCCAACATTACTACTGTTATTACTATTTACACAGATCTGCAAGCATACAGAAACACAGTTAAGGTAGAGGTAAGGGAAAAAAGTAAGTTTGCAAACTGGAAACAAAACTATGTCTTGCTCCATTTATACCACATACCAATGTAACAGCTGATTAAAATACAAGCTTCTTAATTACAGAATATTCTGAGTTGGAAGGGACCCATAAGGATCATCAACTTGAAACTTTCTCATACTCATTCATTAAGTTTTGATAGCTAGGATAAATGAATCAGAGATCATAAACTAGAACTATACAGAAGGAGACGAGCATTTTTTTACATGCTTCAAGAAATAAAGCAGTTGATTTTTTGCTATTACAAATACAAAGCTTCTCCTTCAAAGTAGACAGTGTTTAGCTTAAACATCAAGAATCAACAAGAGCCAGAACAGATTTCCATTGCTTCTGCACAATGAGGAAATTGTAATGGATTTTCAGGAGGAATTATCATCCATGCTTCATTAGCATTAGGTTATAAAAATCTTAACTACTATCAAAATGTCTGAAAACCAAAAAGGTATTATACAATAGCTGCCTCACTTGACATCTACACATTTCTTTATACCACACGAATACTCAAAACCTGCAATGGTTTCTTATCTGCAACAGTTATGGTGTTACTTTTAAATTTTTAAATGTCAAAACTCTGTTCAAACATAAGATTTACCAAGCATTTTAGTTTCCTTCCACATCACATTGTTTCAACTGAAAACTGTACAAAGAACATAAACTTGGTGTAAATTAGGGCCTGGAGTTTTCTGTTAAGGCAGAGAACATAATCTACCCCCATCCAAACAAACTCAAATGTGATTATTTTCAGAAGTCTTCTTCACCCCACACATGTGAAAACAAACAAACATAAAAAAGCCCAACTCAAAACAAAACAGTAACTTCAATGACAGAGTTGTTTGAAAATATTTTTTTCTTATTTGCCTAATTTTTGATCCTGGATCACATTAAATTATACCACTCTTTAGCATAAAAGAATATAATATAATCATGTTTTTTAACAGATACAGTAATCTAAACAAATAAGATACCAAACAATGACTACTTCATGGAATTTCTTGCCTGTTTGTATGTCCTTCCAGAGAACCCAGGATTTGGAACTGTCTTCAAATATAATGAAGCAGTTCTGTTTCAGTTTGTTTATCTGAAAGACAGAAATATAGTGGAAGCCATGAGTAAAAGCACTAAACAGAAGAATGTATTTAATACTACATAAGCAAGACAATAATACTGCAATTTTCAACAATATGTGATACTTTACGACCCCAGTGAAGTTAAAAAACGTCTTTACCTTTTTGATAGTTCCAAGATAAAACAAGCCATCTGACCATCTAGCTAGGACATCCTGACCTTCCTCAAATTTACAAAGTGGCTTTTTGGCTTTCTGTCCATCACGTAACGACAGCTTGGTCAGAGATGCTGAGCTCTTATGGCTGCGACGTAAAGGAGACCGCTTATGGACCAGTGAATTACCCACCGCTGTAGAGTCTCTAAAGGAAGGGAAGCAAGAGAAGAGGTAACCAGAATTAGGTTAAAGGAACCATGTGTTGGAAATACCAATATGACTGACTCTAGAACTTCAGGTAGTGGAAGACCTGCTTGTCTTTTCTGACTTTACACACCTTTAGTAGCAGTGCCTCTGCTACTATACAAGTGTACAAAATCTGAAAGGGACAAGTTTATAGAAAGAGAAGTGTTCTATGAAATCAACTAATGCAAATGAGGATGGGGGCACACGAACTTCCTAGCTCAGAGACTCTTCACAGAAGCACCAGAAGCATTGAAAAACACATCAAAAACATTCAATATAGGATTACTTAAGCAAAACTCAAATCACTGCCAGTTTTCTAAAATTCCAAGGAAGCTAAAAAGGTCCTAAGCCAATTCTAACTGCATTACCTTGGTAGGGATAATACAGGTTGAGCATTATGCTGGCTGAAGGTAAATACTAACTGAGGTATCTCCACCACAGAATCGTGCTTTGCCACTAAGCATAGCTATAGAGCTTTACAGCACAGGATGAATTTCTACATGTTAAATTTCTTATGTAAAATAAATTTTCCTCTCTGTTAGAATGAGAGTGGAAAATAATAAGGAAGGAAAAACAACAGATCTTGCAACCTTTCTTCATACATGAAACCCAAAATTGTAAGTTATTTGTATCAAGAAGCATTTTTCCTCATATATTCCACAATATAGAGTCTATTTATAGGTAAGTGTCAATATGCTTTTATGTCAGACTACCTGTGAAACACTACGCTTCAATTAAAAGAGTAAAACACAGAAAATTATAAAACAAGACCAGACAGCGCACAAGGAATAATCTTCATAAGTAATAACCAGAATTTGAGACTATGTAATAAAGTTATCATTTGCATATCCAAATGCATTTTCTACAGAAACTACATGTATGTGTAACTAGGATGCAAACAGTGAGGGATCAGGGAATTAAATAGGGTACAGTCAATTGAAGAGCAGTTTCACCTCACTCAAGATATCTTAGGTATATTATCAGCACCAGAAACATTTGAATTAATCTCAAAGCACCAACAAAAGCAGTAAACTAATCAGTGTCCCATAGAGTTTGAGAATTGCTACAGATATTCAAGAAGTCGCTCTACAGCTTCAAAGAGAAAGCAATCTTCTCTCTAGAGAACTTACTATTCACATTTAATATGACAGTAAAACTGGAAAGGTAACGGCTTAAAGTATCATATTAAACAGTTTAAATCAGGAAGGTTAGGCACAAGAAAATCAGCTGCTTTAAGCATATTTATAATCAGTGTGACACTAAACAATTATATGGCAGTAAGAGTAGCTATAATGGGCCTCTGGCATCCTCATGCACAGCTGGGTCACCAATTTAAGTCCTGCTTGATCCCAAATACAAAAGTATTCAGATGGGTGACTAGGGAAGACCAGAGGAACAAAACATCCTTTGGCTTGTTTCACAGCTGGCACCTTGTCACTCCATCTGACATCCTGCATCACTGCATCAGAAAATTAAACTGTCATTTCCCATCTTCCCTCTTCATGGTGCAGTAACAATGTTCAGACCCACCACCCAGCCAGATTTCCCAGATAAAGAATCTTACCAATTCTGCTGCTTCTGACACAAAAGCTGATTCAAGTTACTGCTGCTTTTCCTCAGCTCTGCTCTAACCTCTGATAAATAGGACTGGATACATGTAGCATTCAAAATAGGTTTACCATAATAGAGTAAAAGCACGACAGCCCAGGACACTTACTTTTTTGCCTTCTTAGTACTAACATCTGATTTACAACTGTTTTGACAGAACTACTTTCAAAGAGGTTCAAAATTTTTCTTTCCAAAGTTTTTCTAGGGTTTAAGACCCTAGGAAAAGCTAGGTTAGCCTGGCTAGGCTAGCCTAGAGATAGGCAGCTATTCCTGCTACAAGGGATGAAACGTTTGCTCTTCTTTTCCAGTACTTGAAAAAATGTGTGAAATCTCGTACTGAATACACAAAAAGACAAATTCATTTACCATAATCAGTACAGCTTGCCATTTAAAAAACAACTATGAGCTTTATACTAAAAATAGTCTTCAAAAGCATTCTTTTAAGTACAAAAGTTTGTCTAACAATTCCATTGAAATCATAACCAAAAAAAAAGTGTGTATCCTTTTCTGGCACAAAACACTTAAATGAATCTATACATTCACTTACACAACAGTGTAAATTCACAATAGCAGCTTCAGACCCTGAAGAACCTTGATACACAGTAAAGATGTGAGCCAATAAACCAGACACTTCTCCATTGTCCACACTGCTCTCTTTGTGAGTGATGGCAGTGCAGAAGTGACGACTAAACAGCTCATGAAGCAGTTCCTGCTGTGGCAGTTTATGGTTTATCTCAGAGACTGAAAATAGGGCTAGTTACCACAATAGGCTGACAGTAGCTTAACAGTTGCTTTCCACATGGATAGGAAGTTTCTCATCAGGGAAACATTCCCTCAATGTTCTTGACTGAGATTAAGTAGGAAGAGCTACTGTTTTAACAAGTTGACTTTAATGAGCAGGACATAAGTTACTTACAGTAGGTGTCTCTGAATTATCTTCTGGAATTACCGCACAAGAAATGCAGAGCAGACCAGTGTAAAAGCTACATGCATAAAATGTTACTAACTTGCCCATCTGTCTTGTCACAGCTCTATCTGTTGTAGTGGAATGCAAAAAAGTCACACCTACCATTAAAATAAAACTCTTGCTGGAAGTTAAAAGGAAAATTGAATTTCAAAATTGGCAAGCAAGAAATTTAAGGTTCCATATTGCCCAGAAACTTGCTTTCCAGTCTTCCCTAAAGTTAGCTTTATAGCACCTTCCTACCATATTATCTATAGTTACCAACAAAATTAGTAACCTTGAAACAACAATTTCCCCATCTTAAACATTTCTCTCCAAGAACTTATAATTGCACGATATCCAACAGATGCACTGTTTTTCAAAAAATCTTTTCCAATATAAAGATCTGATTTACCTCATTGAACTTGCACAACCAAGCTACACTGTATGTCATACAGCATGTATGGCTTTACATCTATTACTCAATACTAAGTATGTCGTGCTGTATTCTTACCCTGGCACTTAAAATGCAAAACCAAAAAGTACTTATATACCCATACAATCTTTCAGATGTTAGTGGTAGCAGTCAATAAAATGTGCCTACACACATATAGTTTGAAAATAGAAATGAACTTCCACATTTTCTTGAGAAGTTGATGTCATGAAGTACCAAAAATGCTCACTGATTTTTCACCTTCAAGTCTAGATCATAGCCACAGATATTCTCAAGCAAGACAGGCAGAAGAATACCTTATATTCATCTACTTAATGAATTAAGTTTATAATATGTTGCAGAAGCAGAAGATTGTAATTGTCAACAGAAATGGCAAACTCCCTCCCAAAGTAAACTACCTAAATGAGTCAGATTTATGAACCATAAGCAGTTACTGTGCCTAGCATTGTATTTATCAAAATTAAATCTGTTAGTTTTGACTTGCTTGTAACTCTAACCTCTTTATTAGCAGTTAGCAAATGTTGGTGTCTATTTGGTGCCTCTACTCCTCTACAGCAATCCTACTGAAGGAAGAAGTGGGAAAAGCTGGGGGAAAAGATGTGAAGAGGCTAGAGGATCAAAAAGACTGAGCATTCTTGTTTCCAAGTGTCCTTTTCTTAAGATCATTCATATTACTGTACTCCTTCAGTCTCAACAACTGCTATGAAAAAACTACTGTTAAGAAAAACTCCCTTGGACGGGTTTGTGTTTTTTTCCCCCAGCCATCTCAGTTCACTGATCTGCTTCACAGAATGGTTTGTAAGCGCAACTGAATAAATGCAAACAAGCAACTTGGGACACAAACTCCCTCAGCTGGCACTGCCAGACTGCACAACTGAACTGTAGTCAGGTTCACTGACAATCCATTATCTTTCAGGAAACAGTAACAGGTGATAGCTACCCTATGAGCACCAACAGAAGCATTAAAGATACTAAGTTTTAACAACAAAGTGCCCAAAGAATACTAAGAGAAAATTTTAATACACTGAGAAAACTGAAAGTGGGACAAATAGCTCATTTATTCCTAGTAAATACAAATCACAGTGAAGGGATGATGACTTTAAAGATTTATCAAACAGGAATTCAAACTAGAAATCACACACAGAGCATTCTACTAAGACAACTCACAGAGGTTTAGGATCCATCTCAAAACTGGAAACACAGTATCGCACAGGAAAGGAAAATATAGTGAAAGGACTTATGATAACTAGAGATAATCACTTCAAATTCCAGAAGTACTATGTTATTGCTGATTAATCACAATTTTTTTTGGTTTGAAGTTGCAAACTAGCCTTTTATTATCCTTTGTTAGAGAAAACTGAAGTACCAGCAGCCTATTCCTCTCTCCTTAAAATAGGACAGTTAACATTCACATGGAATGAGGGGAGTGGAGGTCTAGCAAGGGCTCAGAACACACAAAACTGACAGCAGTTTCACACATGGCTTACCCAATACAGCTGCTTGCTTCCTTCCCAGCAGCTCTGGAATGACCAGCTGGCTACTCCATCAGCTTTCTATTCAGTTTTCTTTCCCTTACTATGGATCCACTGACTGATATTTAAAACAAATCAAAGTACCTCACAGAGAGATCTGGTAACTAAACAAGCCAGGTAACCAACAAGTGCTCACTGCTAGAAGACAAAAGGGAAATTAATCTTGTCTGAGAGTAATAGCTTGTTTACCCAGCTCCACACAACCAAGCTAAAGCCATGCTTCCAACATTGCCTATGACTTGGATCTAGTACCTACATTAACAGCTGGAGACATGTTGGATCCTAGCCACATTTCTTCTTTTGAGCTTCTCCACTATTTATGAGATCTCATACCAACCATTATCTGTTCACTGTGGCAAACATACCTTCCTCCCCCAAATAAAAAGATTCTGCTGGGCCAAGAAGACAGTCAAAATTAGCAGGACGACAAGTCAAACTTAACTTCCTCCACCACAACCTAGATCCAAACTTCAGATCAGGTTGATTCAACCAATAACAAAAAAAAGAAAAAAATCACTTTGCTTTTCATAATACCAACATAATTGCCATTAACTTTTATTAAGCAAAGGATCAAGTACAAATCCAGATTATAGTCTATCCTCTACACTACTTCATAGACTGAAATGAATATTGCTTTTCCAATGTGCCGTGCCATACAACATCTACAAAACACACTTGGAGCTCCTTATCTTTACACTATTTTGCATGCTGGTATAATCACAAGCCAACTGTACCAAAGAAGGGCAAAGGGACTCTAATCCAGGCATCCCTCAGTCTAGAAAAGTAGAGAGTAATTATTGGGGGATAAGAAATACATTACTAAAATTACTTTCAGTTTTAAGTGTTTAGGATACTACAATAATTCAGGGTAGAAAGGTTCTCAGGAATTCTCTAGTCCTGCTCAGCATAGCATCAGCCATGAGATCAAACCAGGTGGCCACATAAGCACCCTGAGCCCCTGTTCCACTGCAGAACTGCCACCCTGGGGAGGGGGGATGTTCCCTCCCCCACCAGAATCGCTCTTATTCCAATGTAGGCACGTTACCTCTTGTCCTCCTGCTATGCACTGCTGTGAAGAGACATTGCATCACACTAACTTTCTCACAGGAGCTGGAAGGCTGCAGTTACATCCCCCTGAAGCTGAATGAACCCAGCTCCATAAGGCCCCTCTCATAGGGCAACTGCTTCAGTCCCTGACTGTCTTGGTGGCCCTACACCAAACTCACCTAGCTGGATGTCTCTCACAGTGGCAGCATGAAAATACAGCGTTCTATGTAGATGCTGTCTAACAAGTTTTGTGTAGAAGGAAATTATCACTTCCCCTCAGTCTTCTGTTAATACAGCCGAGGATACCACTTGCCTTAGCTCACAGGACACAGTGCTGGCTCGTAATCTGCTGTCAGATCCCCAGGCAATCTTAGCCTGGGATTCTTTCTTCAGATGCAGGACTTTGCTTTCTTATCTGTTGAATTTCATGAAGTTCATGTTCAATCTCTTCCATCAGCCTTGCTGAAACTGAGGTTGGACAAGGTTCTCCCCGTGTTCAAAACCCCTGCCATTTTTAACACAGAAGGTGGTCAGGTTGTTCAGGCCATGGTTTGTAACTTTGGTGACTGTTACTAGTCATCACCTTTCCATGCATTCAGAAACATTCTCCAGGAAGACTTCATGACTTCTCTAACGACCAAAGTGAAGCTAACCAGCCTGTGGTTAGTTGAACTCTTAGCCCTTTCCAAAGACAGGTGTAACATTTACTATTCTCTAACCATTACGGATTAGCTCCGTTCTTCACAACCTGTAATAGTAAGGAAGCGCCCTACAAGAATATCACACCGTTTCCTTGGTGCTCTTGAAAGGAGCCTGGTTCGATGGGCCTACATGAGTCAAGTTCACATGTTTGTTCAAATGTGCAGCAAGCCAATTCATAGGCCACTCAAGCAAAGTTTAACAAATCCACCATGGATAGAAGTTAAAATATCATTTAAAGCAGAACAACTTTGTTCTACTAATGATTTCAGGGTAACTATTCTGTATAAGCCACTCCTTGTCAATATGATAAGAAATTGTAACTTGCTTATTCTCAGCTTTACCAGTCAACCCTAATACTACCCATGATGATCAAATGTGATTTCACACAACACATTACTATCCCAGTAGGGTGGTTGGCTTTGGTGAGTGGTTTAGTTCTTTCAAAGGGCCTTACATTTTGGCTATGATTTTTTTTTCTCTGAATTCTTCTGTCTGGTCAGACCTTTTAAGGAACACTCCAGTTATCCTTAGTGAGTTTTTTAAGTAGATCCACGCTTTCAGAAGTATACACATCACATTAACTGACAAAAGTAATAAATTTTGCTTCTAAGAAATAAAAAATTGGTAATAAAAACTATGTGAGGCCCCGCAGCCTATTCATCTGATTAGCAGTTACATCTATGGGTCTGTTGCATATCAGAAAGAAGTTCAGCCAGAAGACTGAGGGGAAGTGACTATTTCCTTCTCCACAAAACTTGTTACACAGCATCTACATAGAATACTGTGGTTTTGTTCTCTGACCCTGTGAAATATGACTGTCCTTAATATGATTGATACATACTGTTAAAAAGAGGTAGTCACCAGGATAAGTGTACTCCCCTATTCATAATACTATAATAATTTGTAATTTTGTTTTTATTTGATCACATTCTCCGCAAGAAATTTTAAATAACTTTAAGTGTTTTAATTCCATTTGCTATAAATAGTGAAAGCATTAGAGTTTAAAAGATCATTACAGAATAACATATTTCTCTACATATTTAGTATGTAGGGAAATAGGACAGGGCAGATGTGTACTGCAAGAGCCATTTGTTTGGGATCGATCATGTGTTTGTACACAAAGAGGCAGAAGGTACAGGGAGAAAACAATAGCACCAGGTCACAGGACACCTTTTCAGATGAAAATTTCCCTTAATTGCATCCTCAGCACCTCTGTGAATACAGCAACTGCCTCTTGGGTTTCTGCAGTACCCAAATCCAGTACATGCAGCAACACACCTACGGGAGTATGAGCACACATCCCAGCAATGAAAGAGATAACAGACAACATGCTGACTTGCTCTGGAAGAAGTGGGGAAGAAAAAGGATTTCAGAGCTGACCAAAACCCCATAATGGTAAGTTTTCTTCTTTAAGGTTAGTCTACAAGAACAGCAACCTTCATAAGCATTCCACAGAATTAAAAAAATAAATAGATCTGAAACATAAGTAAAGTAGTAGTATCCTTGAAGATATTTAGTGAACCAAGGATGTCCAGACTCATCAGGAATGCTCTCATCATTAGCTCTCCTTCTCTCAAGGAAAGTTAAGCTTCTTGATTTCACTCCTCCATGGAGATTACATCTCCAGCAATACTTGTGGTTTTATAATTCTTCTCCTGTTGTGTTTTGCTCAAAGACACACTTCCCCTCCATTTCCGGCAAGAAAGGCCTGTAAAGAAGGTGAAACCAACTCTGAAGCAAGGCCAGAGGCCGATTGCACAAAATATACGGTCAATTCACAAACTAAGAGAAGATTCATATTAGCTTCTAGTCACATGTGCTTCTAGTCAGATCTCCAAGCTTCCTGCTCCACAACTCACATGAGGAGCATAAAATATGCTTTAGTGCCCCTACGTTAATTCACATCCATCTCCAGGGAATACAGAAGTCCACTGTCTACTAGGACATTAACTGGAACTTATTTGTTACAGCTACTCTTCTCATAAATTTTACCTGATCATCTGATGCAGGGAGGGACAAATATAACTTCATACTAACTACCAATACATGTCTCTTTCACCTATTAAAAATACATATATTCACTGCTGACTAGCCATATTAAGTCATATGAGAAGCATCTACATCTGATTTAAAATTCTTTCCAGAACAGAACAGAAAAGGCAATTTGTTGAGAAGTCACACACCTGTATTTGACAAAATAAGGGTTAACTGCAGAAAACATTACTACATTATACTCTCAGTACAGATTCAAATTTCACAGCTGTAGCTCCTTGCAAAGACCCTTCTCATTTTCACTCTACTATGTATCTCCTTTAATACTTTCAATCTTTGTTTTCCCTTATTCTCCTTTAAATGAAAAGCTATGAACTCACTAACCTGTATTCTAATAATACAGAAACTAAACTTTCCCCCCTCTCTTTTAATCTCAATTTTTTTTCAAATTAAATGTAATTTGAGCTCTCAAAAAAAGGGAAAAACATTACCAGGTTAACTTTTACCAACCTGACTAGAGATCAAAAGAAAAAAAAAAACAACAGGGAAACTGTTTTGTTACTATGCCACACTTCTGGCAGTTTGAGTGTATATCATTGGTCACATTCCCTTACGCTAAGTCAGGAGAAAACCACATCATCATCCATTACTACGTTTGACCTTTTAAAGTTATAATAAGCTGGGCCTATCACAAATTCCAGAAACAACCACACTGCTACACTGCTTTCCTGGCAGAGCCTTTCATTCAATTATGCAAGCCCTCTACTTCTAATAGCACCCTGATACTTCATGGCTGAATGACAACCCCTCGAATTTCAACACTAATAGCAGTATCCAGAGCATCCAGCACAGAACCATATTGTCCTCTTTCACTAAAAGAGGTATCAGCCCAGTCTTTCCACAGAATTCAATACCAAAAAAAAGAAAATGCATTATTGCACATCCTTTCAGCCAGCAACAGTTACCACACTTTAACAGACTAAAAACCTACCGTGCACATTCAAATCGTCAAAATCGTCAAGCTTGACAGAAATTAAGAGGTGAGACGTTGCAAAAAGAAAAAAAAACAACCCCTCAAACAAACAAACAAAAAATCCCAAAACAAAGTTACCAAAGAGCACCACTACCTCTTTGTGTTGCTCTCCTCGCACTCGAGCAAACGCAGCCTACTCGGACAATATCCTTAAAGGAGAAGATGAAAATACAGCTGGCGCGAGGCTGATGGCACCTCACCGCTGCAGCCCCCGGCCCCGCCGACCGGCCCGCTGCCTCCCTCCCTTTGTTTTGGTCACCGAGGAGCACCACTGACCCCTCATACTCGCTTGCCAGCGGCCGCTCGGAGGGAGCTCCCTCCCCCCAAGGCCTCGGGGCCCCCCGCGCCGGAGCGGGGCCCCTCGCAGCGCTCCCCGTCGTGGCGCTGGGATGCGGGATGCGGCATCGGCGGCCCGGGCTGCGGGGATCGCGCCCCCCCCGCCACCGCGCGGGCCCGGCCGCCTCTCCCTCCCCCCCACCCCTCACCTCATTCGGTCTCTCCAGTGGTGCCAATCGCCTCATACAGGGAAATCGGCGAGCGCGGGAGCCTCCTCCGGCGGCGCGGTGCGGTGCGGCCGGGCGCTCGGTGCGCAGCGGGCCCCCTGGACGCGGACCCGCGGCAGAAGGCGGCGGGGGATGGTCAGACCCGCCTCACGGGCAGCCCGGCCCTAGCGCAGCCCCTCGCCATTTTTGTTTCCCGCGGAGGAGGCGCTGGTGCATTCTGGGAGCACAAANCTGCGCCGGCAGCGCCGGGGGCGGGCGCGGGGGCGCCGCGGCGGAAGGACACGGGTGCAGCTAAGCCTTCGCCGCTGGTGAACAAAGAGGGACTACTTTAGGTGTGCGCGCCTGGCGCGGATCTGTGCGCGCAGCCGGGGCTCGTTTTGGCTCTGCCGCTCATTGTTCCCGCTGCACCTGAGGGGATGCGGCAGTGCCCGGGTCCCGCCGCCCCGCGGGACCGCCCGCTCGCGCTCAGGGGCAAGCTCCCCGCATTGGTGGGCTTGGCCCTGCCATGTAGAATGGTCCCGGGTCTGCCTTCTTGCCCGGGCAGTTGGCGAGGTGAGGCCTGGCCCAGGTACCGGAGGGTGCCGCGGCCGGCCCGCGGGGAGCGGGCTGGACAGTGTGCTCCTCTGCACTGACATCGGGATGCTGCCATTGCAGGAGATGAGCTGAACCTCAGTTCCAGTTTTTAGCAGCAGCTGTATTAGCTAAACTAATGGAACAGGCTGAACAGGGAGATCCTGGACTCTCCCTCTGGATTCATTCAAAACCCGCCTGGACGCATTTCTGTGTTACCTGCTCTAGGTGACCCTGCCTTGGTAGAGAGGTTGGACTAGATGATCTCCAGAGGTCCCTTCCAATGCTAACAATTCTCTGATTCCAGAAACAGCTTTTTGTTTTCCATCATTGTGTTTTGAAGTTGTTCAGACTCCAGTACTGGGCCAGTCTCTATGGTCCACACGGTTAAGCACGGCAATTGCCCAATACCGTGGTAATAAACACTATAAAGCTTGTCCTAACCATGTAAGGACCCTTGCTGTGTGCATCTCAGCCCTGTGCAACACTGGAATGCAAGTGCTCCCTGGATGAGACCTCACCCACCAGTGTCACTCTCAGGAATGGCTGAACTCAGAAGACTGGATGATGAATTTAGGATTCCAATCTCTCTCCTGCTCAAACTGCCCAAGTTCTCAAAGCCATCTTCCCTCTTGGGATAAGCCACTGAAACTAAGCTACTGGATCAGTTTGCCTTCCCTGGAAAGGGGCACAGGGAGAGAAGCCTGGGCAGAGCACTGGAGTACAGCTTAGTGTGGACACTTCCTAGTTACATCAGAATAAAGCAGTATTTATAATCAAAATCCCTAGTTCTGAGTTGTTTTAAATACAAGTTTGAGGGGATAGTTCTCCCTTGGATGTACTAACTAGACACTGTTCAGGAGTCATGATGGTCTGCTAAAAACAGACTTAGACAACAGAAAGAGCCCTGGTTGCTCTTCACAGATTTTCATGTACCAGTCAGGTACTGCTGCTGCTAAAGGCAAAGGGTCACCAGCAGGAGAAAAAAAATTAGACTCAGTCTGAAATATATCCACATGCAAATTCTTGTTTTTAAATCACAATGGTCATGTAAGAACCAGTGTTCGGCTAAGTTAAAAAGCAAACTTTCTAGTCAGTAACAGAATAAACATCAATAATTGGCTATATCACAACTTCCTTTTTTGCTGTTATACTTGGAAGGTCTTACCAGCCTGTTGTCCTGCTCTATCTTTAAAATTAATTTAATCAAAATTTGTCAAAGTAGAGTACTCACCTGTAATGTAAATTATTTGTTTCACCACCAGCTCCAAAACTCCCACAAACTCAACACAAAATCTTCTGACAAGCGAGACATGTGCCATCTCTACGCTCCTTGTCCTTAAAATATTGTTCCCCGAAGGAGTTTGCAGAACTTCATTGCATGATTGAAGAGCTGCATGGTAAAGCACCACTTGTCACAAAGCTAGGAGTTGCTGCTGGAATAGCATTATGTGAGGGCAGCACAAAAACAAACTAGGAATCCCTACATTATATAAGAATAATTAGGATTTGATAAATTGATTTGTTTGCTATTACATGGATTGCATTAGTTAGGCCAGAATGAACCCCAAAAGCTTGTTACCATTAGCCTTATTACTAAAAACAGCAGACTGTGACTATTTTACGACAACCTAGATTCCATGTAATTCTCCTGTAATATCCAAGAAGAACAGTATGAGCTCATAGCCAAACACACCAAAAAAAAAATTAACAAAAAAAAATTAACTCTGTTTCCTTTAAACTCAGTTATTACTAGTAGCTAGAAAGATTCCAAGCTCTGTACCTCCCACATAGACACCTCATCCCTCACCAACTTAATTTAGTAACTCATACTATAACATCCTTTTTGATCACTTTAGCAAGTCACTGAATTTCCATCTGAAAGGAAGCCCCCTTCCAGAGCAGAAGCTGTGTGACTCCTACCCGTCTAATCCATCTGCTAGATCAGGTAAATCAAATGGCTGAGGGGTGCATAGACACAGGTGACTTAAGTTCAGTAACTTATATTCCAGGACAAGAAATTTGCACAGAAAAAGTAACATTCATTATTCCTCTGCACAGCCTGACCAGATTATTACAGGGTTGGAAATCTTACTGGTATTGTGCAAACACTCCTTTAAAAACGGTTTTTTAATTTAAAATGCTCAAATTGGCAAACCTATATTTGCAGAAGGAGGATCTTTGCTAATGACTGACATATGTGGGGCAAAAAAATCAACAGCAATAGTAAAAATTGGTGGCTTTAGCAATTTAGAATGTTTAAACAACTCTTTCTAGCATTCCCATTACTATACTATGAGATGTGCATGTTTAATCTGATTTGGAGCAAGTTAGAATCTTTGTCTGTTTTCTATTCAGTGCTAGTAGCAAAAACAACCACTTATTTCTTCTCTTAATATTAGGCAAGACTGTATGTCATGCCTTTAGAAGGAATTTTCTTGACTTTCTTTTTTGTCTTCTGCTAATATCTCAAAAGTATTTGAAAGTACAGCTTAAGCAATCTCTCCTCGTGTGATTTCACTTCCAGATATATTATGTCTGTACTTTGAGGCACAGAGTGAGCAAAGCCAAATGAAATTACTTTACCTGCAATGTCAGTAAGGGCTTTCTTGTATAGAAGTTTTGGAGAAAAAAACCAGTCTTTTTTATCTACCATATTCTGCTTAATAATAGATATGTTCAGCTTTATTCCACATCATCTTATAAATAGCTGTGTTTCAGAAAGAAGCTAAATAATAACAACCTAGCACTGTCTTTATCTCTCTTTATATTTGTCCATATACTGTTAGGCAATCTCTTGACATAAAGACATACAAAAGCAAAGTGTTGGATTTTAAAAATTGTATCTTGCCTTGCTGGTACAGCAGACAAAAACTAAATTTCATATTCAACATGTAAATTCCCTGGTACTCAGTAGAGATGGATAAATTTGAAGAGTCAGAACAAAGGCATTTCCTGTAGCCCTTCTCTCAAATGTTAATGTACTTTTTGCAAGTTAGTGTTGTTTTTTATACTTTCATTGCCCCAATGTCCACGTAAATATTAAACAAGCAAACCAAAACACACAAAAACCAGAAGTGTAAGTCAGCAGTGTATGTAGATGAGAGCACCAACTGCTGCACAGTATTATTTCCCATTACCTTATTGTATCACATAACATAACATCAAAATGATACCCTTGAACAATACAATACTGTAAAGCTTATCCTTGTACAGATGGTTGTCATGACCACAATTCAGCAAGGAGGGAAAATTAGATCCCAGGACATTTTCCCTGCATTGTTTAAGCACAGAAACAGCAAGGAAGCTCATCTGGGATCTTCCTATCTTAAGATAAATATGGTACATCCATTCTTACATAAATGTAATAATTAGTAAGACAACACACATATGCTGCATTTATTATGGCACAACTCAGAAAAGAATCTTCAATTTCAAAATTTAAAAAATAGGGAAGTGATAAGATATAAAGAATTTTGTATTAATTGTGTTACAACTAGCTAACTTGTAGTAATTATTCTCTCTTTATGCTAAAGATATAAAAATAGCACAGAAAACATTTACAATAGACATCTTTAAATATTTTTCTAGATAGACAAGAATATTAATAATTTTTCATCCTCACATAACAACAACAGAGAGGAAAGCAAATTAATATTACTGGTGGTAAAGTACCTTGATGTTGGTCTTCACACAAAACCATGTTTATTCTAGTACAACCACTTTGCTATTTCTACCTTTTTTACCTTCTCAAGGATCATGAAATCCTGAAAAAAACTGTCCTGTACTCCATCATCTTCTTGTGAATGTCATGATCTTGCCAGATAAATCTTAAACTATAAATACCCTCTTAAATGTGTTCACTGTCACTGTTGACCCAATTTAGCCAGTCAAATACTGTTTTTTTTCTGTTAAATTCAATGTATAGAAAAACAGCATGTTTGCCCCACTAATCCTAAGCAATTATTTTTTTATTTTTTACTCCTTAATATTTAAAACTCTGCTAACTTTTGAAGATAGAATATTATGAGTATTGCAGTCCTATTTTTTATTATTAAATCTCTAAAGCCCTTCTGCAATACATATATGAAACAGCAATTACTGTGTGAGTTAGTGTATGATCTGTTTGTATCACAAGCTATATTTAGGCTTGAAATTTACAAGAGGGTTGTTTACCTTCTAAAAATTAACGTTTAGCAATGTTCTAATTGTTCTTTAAATCTTTCTCTGTCACTATTACTCAAAGCACCAAAGACACTTAAAAAAAAATCAAAATAACCAATTCTGCCTGATAGTTCTGCATCGAATAGCAAATGCTTCAGATGCTTGAAAAAATGTTAAACAAGCTGATGCTTAAAAAGCCCTTAATGCTTGAAGTTTTATTCCAGATATGTAACCTTACTGAAATTTGTTATAAAACGTAAGCCAAGATTTTATATGACTGAGTGATCTTTGGTAGGTGGATAGATAGTTCTTCAAGTGCTCTACAGTTCATAATTCAAGGCAGTTAAAAGCTATTAAATGTTCTTCACATCACTCTGCTATAAACCCTTAGTTATTCCTGTTTTGTAGTTTATATTCTGCCACAGCAGAATTCTCTGTTTGCTGGAAGTGGCTGAACAAGAAGCAATCCCTCAGTTTTCATATGTGTAACAGCACAGAAAAAAAACTTGTTGTAGGCTGAGATACTCGAGGACAGAAAGAGTAAGAGCTTGAGACACAGTGTTTCTGCAGGATGCTAGTTAAGAGCAGGAAAGGCTTTTATTGTAAGAGATTATGTCGCACATCTATCTTAAGTATACTTACACTTTTTTGTGCCTGAAGACAGTGAGTGAGTCTGAAGGAGAAAAAAATAAGTGTTTGACTAGGTTTGGCCTTGCTGAGGGTGCTTATGTATGAGTTACTGTGTTCTTACTGCTAATACTGTTTTATCTGTATTGTAGACTTATGAGCAAATGTAGCAGTATTTTACTCCACAAAATAGTTGTGAGGGAACTGAAACTTATTACTGTTCCAGCTAGTGGGAATTTTTTGAGGGTATGCAAGCATGGTCCTAAGTCATCTTTTTTTCCTTTTTCTTGTGAGACCAGTTCATAAAAATCTGAGCTCATTATTCAGAGGTGGAATTTAAGAGAGGTTTACTCTCTGCTCTCTGCCTGCACTGTCATTCTGCTGCTGTGGTCATATAATTGCCTCCTTTCAGAAAACAAACAGCTGCCAAGGCTTGAAATTCTGGTTAATTGCTTGGATCAGAACGAGATTCCAGTTCTCAAACTCCCTAAGAATTTGGTCATGCACCAGTGCGATGCATTCCTTCCCCTCCTCTCTAAGCACGGATTTGAAAGTAGTTACTGAAGCTCTAGCTAGTGACTAAAGTTAAAATGCAGAGTCAGCATTTCAGAGTTAAAGCCTAAGCAAGCATTTTATTCATTCACTTCAGCTCTGCTCTGCAGATTTGCAAAAGTAATTGCAGTCTCAAATATTTTACATTGTGATGGGCTGTATCATAACTTCTTGAGGACTGGAGCATCATACGGTTTTACGGTAAGGTTTTGTCTGTCAGCATCTGTGCTCCTCTGTGGACTGTAAAAATGTCTGCTAGAGCAGAATTTCCAGGTCTTTTGTGGTTAAATTTTGTAGCAGTACAGACCAGGCTTACCTCTTAACTCTAAACTGAAGTTAAAAAATGTTTAACAGCCCCTCAGGACACAGTTACATGGCAGAATATTGCCATTTCATCTGTGATGAAAAATATGTTCTGGACATCAGTCTGGCTGGAGGGAGAATTAGTACAGCATTCCTTCTGCTCTCCCACCACCTGGAATGCAGTATGGGCCTTCAAACAAGCTTTCGGCAGGTCTGCTAAGTCCCACTCAGATGGAAAATCCCTCACTTCTCTTGTTTCCTTTTCTAATTTTTTTTTTCTACCTGATAGCATGTCTTTGTTTATGAAGATGGAGACAAAATACTTTTTAACAATGCAGCATGACAGGACCCTGCTAACACTTAGCATGGTTTGAAGAGCTGTTTCCAGCCCAGAAAATTCAGCTGTGGGGGCTGAAGATAAGGCAGTAGTCTCTTCTGCTGCCAGCCAAGGGGGCTGCACAGAAAGAACCCTAAGTGGTCCCAGGCTGACACACCTGCCAAGTCATCAGTTGCATGCTTCATTCTTGCACCACTTATGAAACAACGATACTGTTACACTTGTTAACTTCGGTATGCTTATTTAAAAGGTGCAATCTAAGTATCGTTGGTTTAGCTAATCCAAATGTAGTAGCTATTGCCACATGCATATTTTTATCACTCCACACTGATGTCATGTTCTCTCAGCCTGAAAGCCCAGATTTTGTTCTAACACAGCATTGCTTATCTGCACTCAGCTAAAAACAAAGTATACAGAAACAGGATCAATCCCTAAAATTTGGGGCTGCTGCAACCGACAGGTTTTTCCTTTTTTTTTTTCCCTCGTGCTCTGTTCTTTTGTGATGAGTCTATAAACATTAGTTAAGTATCCAGTTGTCCCCTCTGCCAGCTTTTGCAGCGAGGTGGAAATGAGAATTTTACAAAGCAACACATCAAGAGCTGGCAGTCCTATTGCTTCCCTCCCGGTGTGGTGCCATGGCTCCCACTGAGCCCACGTGGGTACTCCTCTGACCTGCTCCATACCCTCAGTAGTACAAACTAAGCCCACAACAGCAGTTAAAGTATTTTCTGCTGGTTCAGTCCCCTGAGCCTACTCCTCACAAAGGCAGGGGAGGCCTGGGCTGAAGAAGGGGGTGGGGAGCAGAACACCAGCAAGGGGCTTTAAATCTGTCTCTTCTCTGCAGTTATAGCTGAGGGTACAGTTACCTGACCCAGCCACACTTGTCCGACAGCTGCTGCCATCTAAGGTTGCACTCACTTCTGCTCAGGGACATGCTGGCTGTCCCCTGTGCCAGGAGCCAAGCAGAGGTGGCAGCTCAGTGAACTGCTCCTGCTGCAAAACATTAATGCATAGATGTATATAAAACACAAACATGTATGTGTAAAAATAGGTTTGTTTGCAGACAGGTCAGCTTGCAGTAACTTCATGGGTCTAGGAGCTGAGAGCATGTGCATATTGGAGAGGGAGTACAGAACTGAGGTGGCAGAGGAGGTGATACAAATATTCATATCAAAATGGAAATGCAGAGAGAAAAGGCTTTTTTCCTCCCGTGTTTAAGTTACAGAATGAAACACCTACAAGAAGCCAAAAGGGAAACATAAGCTGACCTTCAGTTTGATCCCATGGGCTGCCATCTCTTTCAGATGTCCAAAGGCACGTTCCATGGTTGTGGGCCGCTTACGAAGTGAACATTTGAAGTATTTCTGATTATGGGACAAATGAGAGTCCTGCTTCTTGAGTCAGGAAAGCAGAAGTTTGACAAGCAGGACTGCCAAGTGGCCCCGTGAATTCACTACTCCTGAGAGGTGTCATGTGATGGGCTCAGCCTGACTGGGGTAAAGGACCACGTGCTTTCCTCACTGGGCAGCACCAATGGCCACACAGGGGTACTGATGGCTCTGCTGTGCCCCAGTACACCTAATCAAAGTCCATCCACCTGCCCATGTGGAATGCAAATAGAATACCCAGACCTGTCATGAGCAAATGGGAAGACCATTTCAGGATAAGAAAGACCATATTCAAAGGGCTTGTCGATATGAAAACACCCTAAAAACCTGAGATAAATGAAAGAAGACAGTGCACAAAATGGAAAGCCTAATAAGCATGTGTGAGGATTATCTAAATCAGAAGTCAGTTTGCTATAGATTAATTCTCTTTCAAATTACAACAGACTGTTGTCAGCTTGCCTCTCCCAGGAACTTTACCAGCTGTCTCAAATTTCTCAGGTAGGATCAATTCTAGAGCTGTACTTGCCAAGGATAGGAGTAAATGCAGGCAAGCACTGATAAGACACTGCACTAATGTGAAGGAGATTGCTAAAAGTAGAACTGGTTTTTTTTCCTTGCCTGGAATTCAGCAGACCAAGAGGTCAAGTAGTGATGGCCTCCAAGGACTTTTTAATTTACTGCAGGTTCTAGGAAGTAAAATGCCTGTGACAGTGCTATCACGCAACTAAAGATCTAATGCTGTATCAGATTACTGGAGTGATTTAATTACCAATGGATGGCCTGTGGTGAAAAGGGGACCCTTACTTGCCAGACCTGTAAATCCAGGTTTTATTTAAAAACATTTTCTTTAACAGAAACAGCAAATTTGTTGAATATGTCCTTTTCTTCTGTTTAGAATGTACTTTGAATCTCACATGATGGCTGGAAAGAGGGATGGGGGGAAAAAAGAGGTGGAAAAGTGGTATAGTTACCACTCTGTTCCGGTTTTAAATTAAAACTAATTGTAACTGATTCCTGATGGGAAATGATATTTGTGGTTAGAGTTTGACTGGAAGTAAAACTAGACATAAACCTATATCCTTGTTATGTAAATGAGTCCAGGTTCAAACAATACTGTGCAGAAGGGTTTTTTATGTGGATAGTAGCACAATGAGAACAAGAAGTTGGTATAAAACAGGTAAAAGCTGGGATGTCAATACACAATAAGTCTGTTTGTTTGTGTATAAAGAGGAAGTCACAAAGTAAGTTGATTGAAAACTGCAAATCTTATCAAGGTCGGCCTAAACTACAACAAATTATTTAATACATATCTAGACAAAACATAAAATTAATATCTGTAGTATTTTGAAATATTTTCATAGAAATCACACTATTTGTGTAAACTGCAATGACTGCTGTCTCGGTTTGAAAGACAGGTGTCTGCCAAGGAAGGCAGGAGCCTCCCTTGAAATGAAAAATGCCACCCCCTTCCCTCCGAATTATTATAATTTTGAAATTAAGGGGCTTTCAGGCAAAGATATGAGGAATAGGAATAACAGGTCTTTAGTAATATATATATATATGTATAACAAGGCACACAAACAACAATAACTATGGCAATAACAGCAAACAGAACCAGTAACCCAGTGCCAGCCTCCTCGGCTCCAGGCCCTTTCCCCGTTGGTGCAGTTACGGTCACAGCCGGCAGCGGTGCTGGCTCCCGGTGAGCAGGGCGGGTGCGGTGGTTCCCCCTNTAAAACAGACGGGGAACTCCTAAAACCCCAACAACTGCATTGATCAGCTGCCACTTAACCTCTTAGAGGTGTAAAAGTCTAACAAAGACTCTCTGTGTCTTCAGAGAACTGTTCAGTTTACCTCACCCAGTACTTTTTTTTTTCAAATATTCTCCCAAATCCCAAACCAAAATTGGTGTTATGGGTTGGAAATGTGGATTTGTGAATTGTTTCCTTTTGGTCAGCTGCATTGTAATATAAAAGGTCTAGAAAGGGTCTGAGTGCCTGCTCGATCAAAAGAAGATACTTTATCTGCTACAGCTTCTGCCTGAGAGTGATGGTGGCGTCATTGGAACGCTGTGTTTGGAAAGAGGGCTCTGAACCTATGTACAATGAGAACTCAGGGCATGCACAACAGTTGCACTGTCCCCCATAATGTTTTTAGCACAAAAGATATGTGTTCAGTGTGTTTCCTCTGAGATAATAAAAGATTTAATTAACTGCAATAGTTTATTCTTTATATGTTTAGACATTATAGCAATTTTTAATACACTTGATTGTATATAAAATGCAGCTTTGGTTTCTTTTAAACAAAAGACAAGGAATCAGATGGCATGATTTCTGATGTAGATCCATACAGAGGAACCTTAAAATACATCTTTAAGGCCTGTGTTCATACAGATACCATATTGTCAAATAACAAAGTTACTTTAGTTGCAGTTCCATTATGCATTTTCCTTAGCAGCTGGGCTGATTTAATCAGTTCTGACCACAACCTGCTTCTTGGGTGCTCTCCATACACCCGTAGTGGAGGCAAACTTTGTTCAGCTGCAAATTTCATAATAGAAATAATCTGGGTTGAAAATAACCTCTAATTAAAAACAATTGAATAATATTGATGGGTGGGGGGGTGGAATGGTGTGTCTGTGATACAGAAATAAAATGAGCTGGGAGGGGGCTGGACAAAAATAACTCCTTCTGTTGTGACTTCAGTGTTGCTGTAAAAGTATGAAGCAGAACTGGTCAATGAGAACTGCAACACCAGACTTGTAGAGCCTTGTAGGAACTGGCATAAGCCTAATTTGACAAGATATTTTTTTAGCATGTTGGTATGGTATAGTCAATCTATGACTGTAGTGATACTTACCTCGAAGTTAAATGAAGCATATAGCTAAAAATAATACTGCATATTATATTAGCATAAGCTTGGTTAATTTTTTAAACTTTATTTTATAGCAATTTAAATGGCTACTGCTCCAAATTGCCTTTTGTTATTCATTTGGGGAAAAAAAAACACCTTTAGAAATGCTGTAACCTGGTATTTATTGTGTTGTCATTCTTTTATTATGTTGTATAGATGGATAAAAAAATCTGTTGTTCAGAAATATGTACTATTACACAGAAAAGAACCCAAAGATTATATTTTAGTCTACTGAATTTATACTGCCTGGGTATTTTTAATAATGTAAGAAAATTTGTGTGTGAATGCAGTTCCCTACTTTGCTTAAAACAGCATTTTTCCTTCTAAAAGAAATCAGTCTAAGAATAAAATTGTTTTACTTTATTCTAGCAATTATATTTACAGTAGGAATTCCTGCTATGTACTGTAGAAATTTAGATGTTGATAAATTTAAAATAATTCAGTTAATACCTAATGCCTACTGGCATTTTCAATCAACAGTCCCACAGAACTTTCCATAAAGTAGGCTACGGGAATTAATTAATATACGATCAATACATTGCCTACCCTAGGGATTGAGAAAGGCAGCTGCTCTGTGCCAGGAATGTGCTTGACTGTCTGTTTGTTGTTTTGTTATTTAAAGGGAAGTGAAAACCATTTTAGCTAGAAAAAAACCAATGATAAATACTTAACTAGATTAACTGTACATATATTTACTAAGAGCTTGGAATTTTAGTAATATAGATGATTTCTTCATAAGGATAAGCTTTTTAAGAAAGTTCATGTATTACAAATTACCTCAAAATTACCAACTTGAATAAGCTAATACTAAAAATACATTAAAAAAAATTTGGACTTAAAAAATTTATAAACCTTACAATTAGAGGTTTCCTAAAAGGAAATATTTCTTCCCTAGAGAGTTCTAATCATTACTGCTTTTTTGAGGGTGCTGCCAGAATCCTCTAACAATTCAGTTCAAGATTTGTGGATTTCAGGTATAGAGGTTTTGAATGTAGACAAAAAAAGTAAGACAAAGTGTTATGTTTTGATTAATTTTTATCAATGTCATGAAGACTGTTTGATAAGGCATGCCACTACACTGTACTAATTCTTGCTTATGGGACCAGATTTCCAGCTTCATTAAAGCCTGTGAACTGAAGCAGATTTACTTGTGTATGATTTAAGGCCTGACACAAATGATTAGTTCACTTCAAATTCCTACATAACACAACGTTTCATTCATTCTGCCCAACAAATCACTGTGTTGGAGTACATATTTTAAAGAGACACCAGTTTTAGGGCAGACTTGAAGTGCTTTTCATCGTATCCCATTTTAAGTAGTTCCTGTTCCTGCCACTTCTTCCAAATGTCAAGCTATTCCTGCATTTCTGAATATGGCAGTCTGCAGTGGCATGCAGAATCAAAATGGAGAACTGATGTAGCTTTTTTCTTTTTCTCTGTTATTTTTAACTTGACTTCAGCAGACAGTTCACCATTCAGCTACACAAAGAGCTGCATGGCAGAAGTGAGAGAACAGCATGGCAGTAGGTGTAAGTAGTAGAGGATGAGCGAGGAAAGGGCTTCACACAGCAGCTCTGCTATCTGTAGTTGCTCTTCTGCCCATTTTTCTCCTCTATGCCATAGCTGGCAGAAGGCAGGGCAGAGCTGTACCTCACTAGCTGAGGTTCACAGTCTAGCATTTTAGTGTGAACTGACTTCTCAGGCAATTAAAGCAAATGTGCTCGACTGTGAACTGGAAGAGCTCTGTTGTGGAAATGTCCTCGGGCAGAGGGGATGGCAGGACAGCTGGGGGTAGCAATGCATTAAACCATTGCAGCTGTTTTCTTCTTTGTGCTTCAGTCAGAGCTCTCAGTGAAGTGCACCACGTGTTGAAAAATGTACTACCCTGCTAGGTGACCTGTTCCAATACTATACTTCCTCAGGAGTTAAAAATTAACATCTTCTTTCTGAATTGAATTCTGCTGCCATCTCCTTGTCATCTTGACCTTCTTCTATCAGTATGTACTAGCTTCAGTACTGGAATCCACACGTAGAACCTAAGAGGATTTTTTAAAGAGTGTGGGCTAGAACATGGATATTTCCTAGCTGTCTGAGCTACCTTATACAGGAAGCAGAAAGGTGGAATTGTTAATTCAGGGGAAGAAATTTTGGGAAATGGGAGTAGGGCATGAAGAAAATGCCAACAAGACTGTTTATGGGAAAGTCCATAAATAGGAATTAAGACTAACATTTCTATTATATAAAGGTTTGTGTTTTTTAACAGATGACTACCACAAGCATAAAATAACAGAACAAAGAAGTCTTTTACTTCAAGTAGTGTGAACAGAAGTTCAAAGTGGATTATAACTTTATTTTGCCTCTAATTCAAAGAAGGAAACAGCCTGGATAATTAAGTAAAACAACCATGTTGAAAGCTGGGTGCATTTTAAAAAGCATTACACAAAAATAAGTTATCTGAAAATGATAAAAGGCTTTCCAAACCAGAAATAAATTAATGCTAGCAAGTGTACTCTGATCATGCATTTTAACATATAACCTCAATTAATCTTGAGTAAAATTCTTGAACCTCATAACTCCAGCAATTCATAGAGGAAGTAGACTTGAAAGCACAAATATGTAGAAAGGAAACCTAATTTTATTGGTTGATTGAATCTGAACTGTGTTGTCTTTGTAGACTTTGAAACAATGCAAACATAAACGTGAACTGTTGTTTAGTATTTGCTTACAAGTGACGACCTTTGAATCTTTTCTTCTGAGCACAATACTTCTGGAGTTTTCTTAGTCCTCTAATGTATATAGGATTGTAACATGTAAAGCTTTCTATTCTGGATTTTTGAAGACCTGTTTACTCTAGATAAGTTAGGTTATTAAGACCTATTTACTGTAGCATTTTTTAGTACATTTTGAATTTTAAAAAATATACCAGAATAAAAGAGTAAACATTGTGTCTCTCAAAGCAAAGACTTGTATGTCAAATTAATCAGTATCTCTGAATGTTTAATAATAGTAGTTGTATCTAATCTCAGTCAAGAGCTAAAAATTAGTCACATACATTTATGTAATTTATCTGACTGTATTAAAACATGATCTTCTACAAGGATATGTGTTTAAATAAGATAAACGTTTCAGTGGTTACAAACAGCTGTTTTGCTCTGGTCTAAGTCCAAGCCATTGATGAAAGGAATTGGACTGCCTCTAACCTATCTCAGAGGAGAAAAGAATCAAGATTAGTTTTTAGTTCAGATCCTTGATCTAGTTCTTCCTACAACGACAGAAATGTTTGTGCCAACCCAAGGGAGAAGGTAGGCACCAAGAGCAAGAGAGGGTGACACCATCTGCTTCAGCAGCAAGATGGATTTATGTGAGCTTAAAGTGACCATGTAAAAAGAGCCTTAGAAATGAAACCTGTTGGCTGTAAGAGTTTGTTTCCTCAAATAGATTAATGATTTGTTTATACCAAGTTAAGCCACAAGGGAACTCTTAACAGGCTGTGTCTGCTTTCTGGGTAAGAGATGGCTCCACCTACCCATGCAGTAGAAGCATTAGCATTCATAAGAATCCGAATAGGAAATGATAGGAAATAATCTATTAGGATAAAGTTAAAATTTACACACTGATTAAGTGAGAGTTCACAGAAATTTGCAGAGAGGAAGGAAACCGTATCTCTCTCTGAAGGGAACATGAGGGAAAGTTTAGATCTAAAGGTTGGATGGGTCCCCAGATCTTCATTCTCATCCACGCAGATAGGCCTAAGAAAGTAGAGTCTGTATAAAAACAGACTCCTAGACAGATATCTGAACAAGTAGATAGCTGAGTAACATGAAAAGAGAGGAACCTCTAAATTTTTCTAGATTTTATTTTAGGAAATGCAGGTAATTTTAAATCATTGCCATGATATATATTGTGTAAATACACTTATTAAACGTAGCTACAAACCTGGGCAATGGCAAACGCTAGGGCATCTACTGGTGCTATAATACTTTAAGACTGTGGTAGCTGCTCAGGATCACAGAATATTTCTTAGGCCTATCCCAAGAAAAAGAGCATTAATCTAGGAAGCCATGCTAGGCAGCCTGGAATTTGATAAATCTGCTGTGAGAAAGAGAAGTCTTGTGATTATTAACATTCAAAGTCTTGTGATTATAACATTAGCTGGAGGCTCCCTGCATATAATATGATGGTGGGGAGAGTGGGTGAACCCTGAGGATTTCCCATGGAGTCTCTTACGATGGCATTTGAGTTAAATCAGTAAGTGGGTGCAGCTGCTTCAAATAACTGAAAGAAGCAAGTCCAAAACCGCTGCAGTAAGTTAATGTTTAGCTTTCATTTAATGTTATAACCTGTATTACGTGCTCAAGTAACAGGGACTTGCCTTCAAAAGAAATCAGATAAAATTATTTATTATGTTTCAAAGGTGCACATTACACTGACTGTCTTGAAGAATTCAGATTCTTCTCTGTAGTTTTTCAGTATTTTCATTTGTCTCATATTTTCATTCCTTATATGTCCAGAATTCCTGGGTGCTTCAGCCTTTGCAACAATTTTTTGGTTTTTCTGAGTTATGCTTAATGTGTAATAAACTCCAAATTGTGATGGAACTGCAGGTGAATGTAAGAAGGTGTTATAAAACCACATTTACCTTTTGACACTCTGAGTGACAAACACTGCACTGTACAACTAGCAGTTGTATACAAAAACCCTGCATCACTAGAATAACAACATTTAGTATTTTTATAGCTGGATAGGAAACTTAAGAATTAATAGGTAGCAATAAATCAGCATAACTTCTACTGCTTGGACATTAAGATATACCAAAGTTTTGGCATGGGCCTACAAAAACGGATAATGTGTGAACTGCAGAATGGAAACGTGTGAATGGAAAGGCTCTACAGTCAATAATACATCAGTATGCCTTATGTTCTACCTGTGGGGTTTTTCTGCATCTGCCCCCCAGTCTTTAGAATATTCCTTTGGGTCTGCAGTGGTATTCACAGCCTGTGAATACCAAGTCAGTGCATGTTACATGATTTCTGTTACTGTTCTGGCTTATGTGGCCTAGCTTTTCACAGGAGTTGCCTCTATTGAGGCTTAACTGGGAATTTAACAGGTAACTGAAAAAGGCTGAAACAGCCTTATTTTTTAGCATTTAGCAAAGCCTGGGCACAAAGAGTTCTGGAAGAAGAACTAAAGATTTCAGTGCTGGAATAAAGCACCTGCTCTCACAGATGATGAAGATCTCATGTACTAAGTGAAATTATATCCCCTAATGAACATATGCCAGGAACTGCTTGGATCTAGATGTAACAGGAATGAAACATTTAGATCCTTGCCAGCCATATGGGACACCAACATTTCACAATTACTCCCAGCCTGTCATTCCAAGGGTTGGCATAGAGAACTGGATGAAGTAAGGGCTCGAGATTATTCAGCAAAATGTTAAAATGTTTGCTGTGTGGCCTCCTCTTGTGTTGCTGTTCTGTTGCATGCCCATAACCCAGCTAAACTTGTGCAAACCACTGAACTGTAGAAGGAGGTGATGCAGAAAGTGCAGCCATCTGGGCCTGCTGAATAGGAAGAGAAGAAAACCGTGCGAGAGTCGCTGGCTGTTATTAAAGCCAGGATTGCTTTTACAGGAGTGCCAAATCTTACTAATTAATTTTCAGATTTATACTTCAGGGTGACTCTGGCAGTGATTATGTTATTCAAAAAACAGTCACAGTCTGTTCTTGAATCTTAAAGCACAGATCTCTAAATTCTGCAGTTTTAATCCTTTGTGAGCTCCTAACATTTGGTTTCCACATACACATCCTAAGAGTAAGCCCTGCCAAAAAGTGGCAGCTTATCCTTACAGTAGTATTTTGTGACTCATCTTCTCATCAAAGCAGCCTTCTTTGGTAAGTGCACTGAACACCCAAAGCCGTAACATGCTATGTTCATCTCAATTTTATCCCAACACCGTGGCATAATCTTTGTGCCTAAAGTTTCATAGTCAAAAAGCATCAGGTCTGGAGGCTCCCAGCTTCTGGGTTTGACTCTGCTAACACATGCATTAAAAGAAGTCACAATCACGTCATAAACACAAGAAGGCTGGACAAAAATCAAAACTTGCATAAGAAAGAGTGATTTTACTTGAAGTTAACAGTGTTCTCACAAATTTCAGTTGGACTGAGGCTTCCCACAGTGCATGAAGGGCTGAGAGATCCTCTGGTGAAGAAGAAATTGGTAACTTTTCCCCACTTTATGGCACTAATGTAGAATCATAGAATGGCTAGGGTTAGAAGGGGCCTTAAATATCATCTTGTTCCAACCCTCCTACAATGGGTAGGGACAACTCTCACTAGACTAGGTTGCTCGAAGCCTTGTCCAATGGCCTTGAAGTAGTGCATCCACAGCTTCTCTGGGCAACCTGTTCAGGTTGTTCTCACCAACCTCCCAGTAAAGAATTTGTTCATGTATTCGTATGGGTCCGGGCAAATGCTCCTTCCTTATTTTGAAGGAACGACTCTTTTTTGGGGTTTTGTGGGGGATTTTTTGGTTGTTGGGGTTTTTTTAGGACTGTAACAAGCCTGCAGCTGTTTTTAATACCCATGACAGGAGCCTGTTCGCAATCAACGACACGCGTTATTTATTAACTGACTTCTCCTTGACTGCCCCTAGACAGCGCCCCGAGCACTTTCTGGCAGACACGAGGGGATCTCAGGGGCGGCTGTCGGCTCCACGGGCTCCGCGCGGCCCTGGAGCGGGAAGAGGGAGTGGGACAGCCCCAGAGGCTCGGGCGGGCGGCGCTGGCCTCGCCCCCTCAGCCCCGCCTCGCTCCCTCAGAGCCGTGGCGTTCGCCCCTTCAAGCAGCGGCGTGAGCGGTGGCTGAGGCGGCAGCCGCCCGCCCTGCCCGCTGACAGCCGCCGTCCCTCGGTGCCCGAGGCA
>VXAD01003135.1:477905-495860 GCA_013399195.1 Dicrurus megarhynchus
CATTCATTTCCTTATATGATCGTAGACACACTGTTGTATTTCTATATGCAGGTACATGTTTGCATTACTTCAATTAGCAGAGTAAGGCTGTTTTGGTTGGAAGTGAGTGGCTATTGTGTAGTAGGAAGTTCTGTGAAATGTTAGTTATGATGTTGTGTGGTAGCTTGGTGGTTTATCCACGGGGTTTCCTTTTTATCAGTTGGATTGTATTTTAACTAGATTTTAAATAAGGTGCGCATTCGTTGTGTTGGAGGAGATAAATAACGTTTACTTTCCTTATATATGCTGCTTATGTATTTGTCATCTGTTGGTATGCTTAGTGATCATTGGATTAAAAAATTTTAAACTTCATATTGGTGCATTTTAAAATCCTGAATGTTTGAATTTCCCCTCATCTGGAACTTTTCCAAATGAGAAGAAATTTTGTTCTCTTTTTGGAAGTACCTGGAGTGGGGTGTAATGTTTAGTGAAAAGCATACAGATATAATTTTACCATTTTTAGTATTTGTTTCATGGTATGTATCTTGTCCAAAGCTGGATCAGTGTCACTTGGCTTTTAAACCAAAGAAGATTACTCTAGATCTATTTACCGAAGTAGACGCTTTTATAATATTTGGATTCCCTTGGGATAAGGCCTTCAATACAAATAAAAATGAATTCATAATCTATACGCTACCTTTCAAATTAGGAGTCTCCAAATTGTTTGCCTCCTTTGCCTTGATAGTCTCTTATCATTATATGGTGATATCTGATAACATTCTTCTCTGCTCTTCTTCTCAAAATTCAATTTAAGGCCTTCCAAGCAAAATATGTTATTTTAAAACCTGCTAAGAAACAGGAAGACTGTAAAATTATTTATTAGAAAAGCCAAAGAAGTTAGATGTTTGTTTCTATTGCAGATTAAAAAAAAAAAAAAACTGTTTGTGCTTTCTTATACCAAGAGCCGATTTTGCATATTCTGCAGACTTGTTTTAGGAGATTTAATAGTGGCTTTGTGAACATAAACATATTTTTCTCTGTCAGTGAATGTATGTTGATATTTGATGCATCCATAGAATGGCAGCAACTATCAATATATTGGCATTTCTTGTCACTGCTTGTTACTGTTGGTACATGACAAATGGAGTCATGATTTACCTACACTAATTGCTGAGTGCTTTATTGAGATTGTCTGCAAAGAAACCAATGGTCTCTAAGTAAATTGTAGACTTAACTCACTGAGGGCTATGAGCAAGGTAGAAAGACTTGTGTAGAGTTTCTATGCAGCATTTCAAGTAGCACACCAGGGAAGATGTTTGTACAGTGGAAGGTTATCACTGAGTGAATTCCAGCTTTTGCTGGCTGGTGTTCCAGACTTCTTGAAAACTATGCTGTGAAATGAATCACCAGAACATCAGGTTCTGTGAGACAGAACTTAATGCCTATTCTAGCTTTTCTGCCCTAATAGGAGCAGGATGTTATGAGCTGGGTTGCGACAGATATTCTATGGCAAATGTCCTCTTGATTTATGCACGCTTTAGCTTTGTGCAGAATGCAAGATCCATAGGTAATCAGTTGATGATCTTTGAGCCTAAAAAGGACATTCTGCCATGTTGTCAGTTCATGTAAAAGGAGCAGGGCACACTCTTAGATATCTTAGCTCAGCCCAAAACTTAGGGACTCTGAGTCAATGTTTAAGTTCTGTCACTCTGAAAAATAGTAACTCTGAAGTACAAAACTTTGCCATTGCTTAGACTGCAGATCATGTAATAATAGTAAACAAAACAACAAAAATACTCTTAAAACCTGACAAACTTTTAAACACCACTAATGACCACAAAATAATTTAATTGTATTTATAGGATTTTACAGTCGGGTGATTTACACTGAGATTTTTTTTTACAAGGAGAGGTTAGTGTTCCAAATTTAAGAGACATTGTCCTGAAATTCTTTCTGATAGCTGTAGTTAACAATTGCATTGTGAGGCTGAGGACTAACCAGCAAGATTGCTTGTGACAACAATCATGTAAAGAGCACTTGCATGTGTGGAAGTTTGGCCTTTATAGATTCTGGACCAAGTTTACAGACTCTTTAGAGGTGCCTCATGGACTTCAGAAATGTCCAAAGAATAAGCAAGTTTAAAGCTCCACATAGCAGAAATTTCCAGTATAATCTCTTTGCTCTAAGATTTTAATCCCTTCTGTTTTGTTTAACCTTTTAAGGAGAGATGTCCCGTTCTCCATCTTGGTCATTATTTTATTTCAAAAGATACCTCAGCTCTGTTTACTCAGTTTGGTTATTCAGGATACAAAATCATTCAAGACACTGGCATAATCATAAGCATGCACTGTCTGCTCTTAGAGATATGAATGTGTCCTGTTCCTGGCATCCAAAACAGTGGGCTAATGCTCTCAGACATCATGTCAGCCTGCCTGAAGTGCATCCTGTGATAGACAAATCAACCTGAACAGAGAACAAAACAGAATTTCTAACATGATTGGCCTACTTTTTTTTATCTGTCCTTTTCTATTGCGAGCCTGTAAGACAAATGGAGAGAGCAACTCTGACTTAGAGAAGATTACTACACTATGGTTATGTGGAATATTTTCCAGAATTAAGCTCTCTCTACTATTAAACGAAGAAACACTTTCATACTCTTTAACCATAAAAGTGTTTTAAATAAAAAGTACACTCACCAAAAATCTGTCAAGTTATGTTGCATGTTGATTCACTGCTCTCCATATGCTTTGGAGTGCATCCAGGCTTGAGTTTTGCCAGAAGTGGTTTTCCAGTTCTATTTCAGGGGATGAATGTCTAATTATTATTCAGTGCACATGACTTAGCAGAATATACAAGTGATGGAAGAAGTTGAATCTGTAATATCAAGCATTACAAGTGCTTTCCCTCATTCTTGCATTCCCTGGCTCATATTTAAGTCTTGATGGAAGAGTAGAGATGAAAAAAGAAACTGTTTCCTTGTTTTGAACACTTTCTTCCCTTTTTTGATAATTTTGGAACTCTCAGTCATTCTGTTGCCCTAAAAATGTTCTTATTACAAGTTTCCTGGCAGTTTGTCACAGTTTCAAATGGAGTCCATCTATATGTGTTGCTCCCTAAACGCTGTCTGGGACTTCTTGCTCAGAAGTGTGTTCCAGTGATCTGCACGGCAGGTTTAAGTCCTTTGTGTTCTGGGTGCATCAGCACTCGTGTGACCAAACCAGACTCAGTAAATCCATGTCCCTGCATTAGGACAGTGTGTGCATGTGCCAGATGAAGTAAACTAAGTATGTCTGCACTCACAGACCGATTCTGGGGAGAAAATGAAAATTTGGTAGGGGAGTGTATGGGAAGAAATCAAATAATGATTGGGCCTTTTTCTGAGCATGATGAGGAAGTCCTTATTAGAAAAGTAATTCCCTTTGAACTAGAGAGTGGAACCTTGGTTGTCTGTAAGCAGAGGAATGCTGTTTGTCCATGCTCTGAACTGGCAGGGTGGCTTTTGCAAGTCAAAAGCTGCATGACTCCATTGGCACAGTGCTGAGCTCAAAATAAATCTAGCTTCTCTGGAACTTCCTGCCAAATAAATGATGTAGTCAGATGGCATTTGGGGAGGATTTTAGGTCTCAAGTACATTCTCTTGCTTCCTGAGGAGAAGGACAATATATACAGTATCTGTACTGTGAGTGTGGTCAATATTCTGCAGTGGTCCCAAGGCCTGCAGGCCACTGCTGGTCTCTGAGGTCATACTAAATGCATACAATAATACAAAATTTCATTAAATAGCACTTTGGTTTAAAGCATATTATAAAGGTTCATGGAAGGATTTAGCAAGAAACACTGAGGAATGAAGAGGATTTGTTGTCCCAGAAGCTTTGGTTCCCAAGCAGTTTTTATACAAGAAACGGCTTTCCCTAAAATTGACAGGTTTTTTTTCTGTTGATCTTCCCCAGATTTTACCAGGAGTTTCCTGTGCTTCATGTTCTGCTACATAACAGGGTTATTAGAAATAGCTTTAAAACCCCCCAAATTATAAAACCTGTCTCTAAAAGAAATCACTGGAATAAAAAGTTAATTGTAGCTCTCTCTTTTTTTAACCAGGTAGTTTTAAGATTGTCAAGTGAGCATCTATGAAGGTGTGAAGGAATAGGGATGCACAGCTGAGGCATGTGGCAGGACCACAGCTTTCTGGATTGGAATCACCTTTGGGTCTTTTGAAACAGACTTTTTCTGGATTTTTTTGTTTCTAAGAGAAAGGGTGTATTGCATGCTGGTTGTTTGTCATATTTTAATAAATACTAATAAGTTATTGCAGTCTTTCTAATTAAAAAAAATTGCTTATTTACATCTGCTGCAGTTCTGTGTATGTATGTGATGGCAAAACTGCTCATCATTACTACTTTTCTCGGAACCTTTTCCAAACATACGGAATAATTTCTCTATGATGAACAGTCAAGTTAGGACCTGTCAGTCTGGAAAAGAGATGACATCACAGGGAGGTGTGTTATGGAGGCCTACAAAATCATGTCAGATGGGGACAGAGTGGACAGAAATTGTTCATTCTTCCAATTCATGAACTAGGAGGTCTCAAACAAAGTTAATATGAATCAGACTTCAATAAAATACAGTCCAGTGCCTGACCTTGGTAGTGGATAGTAGACCTGTGAATTAATTGCTAAAGTTTGTTGTGGATGCTAAAAGCTTATGTAGATTTTTAAGGGAATCTGGGTAAATGGAAATATTTTAAATGAAAGATAAATGATTTAAGATTTACTAAATACAGAATATCACATCTGGCTTAGCCAGTTCTTCTAGAGGAAACTGGGAGCACATTTGGTATATATAATATATGTTCTTAGTCTTTGATAGTATCTTTTTATAGGTATTGCTGAAGATCAGGATACTGATCGAAATGGGTCTCATGCTGACCAAATATAGCTGCTGTCATGCACTTTCCTTGTATCCTGCTGCTAAAGCTGATCCTGACCTTCTAATTAGTTTCTAATCCTGATGTGAATATGAAAATCAACCTCTTAGCACACCAGACTCTGAGGAGGAGGGAAAAGAAAAAGAAGGAAAGGATCACAACATCCCTCCTACTTTGCAAGACACTTAGCTCTCCCTCAGTTCTTAATTTATAAATAGTTTTTCCTTCTGCCCCTGTGAAAACTGTCTATGTGAGGCCACAGAAATGACAGGGAAGTCATGCATACTGTTGTGGGAAAGACCGCTGAAGGTGAGGCTAGTACAGAAGAATTTTATTTGCATCATAAATGTTGTCATTTCAAGGAAGAAGAGAGACTTCAGCACATGGAACATGACCCCGATATCCACCCTGCTCATTGTATATCTATCTTGCGTGTTTATACATTAACACAGATTATTTTTTGACCAAATTCCTGGTGCGTTGGATTTGATTTACCACGAGTGGAACATAGGTAACCGGTCTTAGAGAAAATGCACTTAATTGTGCTCTGGCAATTAATGATTTTGATCAAATTGGTTCCTGCAGTCTGGCTTGCCCTGTGAGGGTCTGACACCTTTTGTTCTATTTATTTATATCTCTATTTTCCTTCCACTTACATAAATCAAACTGATCTCCCCTATCAGTTTTGCTCACTGAAGGAAGCAAATGTTCCATATAATGCAGTCTGCGTATTTTACCACTGTGGAAGTCAAAATCCTTAAAGATGAAATAGTAAATCATGTTTACTGCTGTTCAGTGAATTACAAACAGTATTTTCTCTTTGTGTGCTCTAGGTACGTCTGTCCTATGTGCGGATAAAGTATCTCTTCATCTCTTGGTTAGTAGTGTTTATTGGCAGCTGGATTATGTATGTTCAGTACTCCACCTACACAGAACTGTGCAGAGGACATGACTGTAGGAAAATAATAGTAAGTATATTTAGCATAGCTTTCGGAAGTGTTTGACTAATTCCGTCAGTGCCACATGTAATTTAATCAAATTCTCATATTTCATCATGCTGAAGTAAGATTACAATTTCAGTTACAGATAAAACCAGTTGTGTCTCTTAACATTGTTTTGACATAGGGTTATTTAAATTTTTTCTTGGATTTTTCTTTCAAAACTTGGGTGTTGAAAGAGATGCAGTTGTTGCCTCCTTTCTTAGGCAATTTGTTAAATATTTTTCTCCCTGTTTGTTTCAGTGTGATAAATACAAGACTGGTGTTATTGATGGGTCAGCATGTAGTAGTCTTTGTGCTAAGGAAACACTGTATTTTGGAAAATGTTTGTCAACAAAGCCCAATAACCAGGTAAGGATTTACTCATCCAACCTAGTTTTATTATTTCCTGCTGAAATGTCATTGTCTAGAACATCAGTAGACTTTAGTGTCAGCAAGTCGAATCTGTTTAATACAGATTATTTCAAACTTTATTTGCTGTGACACGCAGAGCGCGCGTGTGTGTATATATACATACACACACCTATACAGAGAAGATACAGTATAATGCAAATTAATATATATAATATGCACCTATATACAATAATATATATTATTCCTATATGTAGAGGGGTATATATTTATTTAATAATATATGTATTTTGGAAACATATATAATATATACTGAATCCTTCCACAGTTTGACAGAATGTGCATACTTTGTACAGCATACTGCTTGTCTGCTGTCCTGCATCACAAATAGAAGCAGCAGCCTCGTAACAAGCTATGCAAAGGTGGCAGTAATGCCAATCTGTTGTTTGGGAAGCTGTCTGTATTTTGACAGTGTAGTGTCTCCAAAGTACCTGCAGCAGTGGGTTGTATTTGAAGTTGCCATTGTTCAAATTGCCATATTCATTGTTTGCACACAGGATTTGGTTTCTGATCAGTGTCACTGTTTGACTCTTGAAGCAGTGGTTGGAGGACAGGTGGTCTTCAGATGGACTTCTTCAGTGTTTTATAGCTGTTCCCCTCTTTTTCTGCATAGATGTATTTAGGAATCTGGGGAAATCTGCAAAGTGTTATAAAATGCCAGATGGAAGAAGCTGCTCAACTTGATTTTGGTACTGACCCAGAACCAAGGAAGGAAATAGTCCTATTTGATAAACCAACAAGAGGAACCACTGTTGAGAAATTCAAAGAAATGGTATACAGTCTTTTTAAAGTAAGTATATTCATATTTATTCTATTTTGACGGAAAGGCTTGTTTCCTTGAAGCTGGAGAGAATACCCTATTGTATGAGCCTTGTTCAAGAGTATGTTAGAAAAATAATCAGCACAAAAATAGTTTTTCCCAGAGGTGCTTATCTTGAAGTTTGAAGTAACTAATTATCAGGGATTTTTCCTTACTCTTTAAATGATGGAAGCTGGCATTCATCTTGAGTATAGATTTTGCTAGTATTTGTATAGAAAATATGATGTAAGGCTGCTGTCAGTTGTCATGCATTACAGCAGCTTTGTCTCTAACAATGGTGAGCAGCAGGTGTGTTAGGGTACTTTGTAGGAAAATTTGGAAAAAGTTCATCTGCCTTTGTGTGAGCATTCAGCTGAAAATGGAACAGTTCTGATTCCAGCAATGACTTCTTTCTCTGTAGTCCAACGATGGAGGTGGTTACATCAAATAACAAAATTAGGCATTTCAGTATAGTTATGGGAGTTGTACCCAGTTTTGCCTTGTACCTTTAATAATTGGCCAAAACGTAGTTGATAACATGATTTATCATTTCCTTCGTAAGGTCTTATCAGCTGAAAACTAAACCTGATCTAAACATTTGAATTCTACTTTTTTGTAGAGAATATTGAATAAGCTACTTGATACAATTTTTCTAAAGATTGATCCGATCAAGAACAATGTTTGAATTTTAATGTTTGCATTTTGAAGTGCAAAGAAAGGTAGTACTTTCAGAGGATTACAGTGCTCAGTGCCTATGAAAACAAAACAAAAAGGAAGCACTGCAGGCACCTGATGGCAGGTCCTGTTACATCAATAACCAATGAAAACTAGAACATACCCTGTTATTCATATTATTCGTATAAGGAGAGTAACAGGATGTAGAATGACGGATGGATTGGGGACAGTTAATGAAATCATACTTAATCTTTTCCATTTGTTGTTTTTAGGCAAAATTGGGTGAACAAGGAAATCTTTCAGAACTGGTTAATCTCATCCTGTCTTTTGCTGATGGAAACAAAGATGGGAGAGTCTCTTTGCCAGAGGCAAAATCTGCATGGGCACTCCTGCAGCTAGAAGAGTTTCTGTTAATGGTGATCTTACAGGATAAAGAACATACTCCCAAGCTGATGGGTTTTTGTGGGGATCTCTATGTGACTGAAAGAGTTGAATATACCTCTCTCTATGGAATCAGCCTTCCATGGATTATAGAACTTCTCATTCCCTCTGGCTTCAGAAGAAGCATGGACCAGTGGTTCACTCCATCATGGCCAAGAAAGGCAAAAATAGCTATAGGGCTTTTAGAATTTGTGGAAGATATTTTCCACGGACCTTATGGAAACTTTCTGATGTGTGATACAAGTGCCAAAAACTTGGGATATAATGATAAATATGATTTGAAAATGATGGACATGAGAAAAATTGTGCCAGAAATTAATTTGAAGGAAATAATTAAAGATCGTCAGTGTGACTCAGATTTGGACTGCATTTATGGTACAGACTGTAGAACACTATGTGACCAAAGTAAAATGAGATGTACCACTGAAGTAATTCAGCCAAACTTGGCAAAAGCTTGTCAGCTCCTTAAAGACTATCTGCTTCGTGGTGCTCCTTCTGATATCCATGAAGAACTAGAGAAACAACTGTACTTGTGCATTGCCCTGAAAGTCACAGCAAATCAGATGGAAATGGAGCATTCTTTAATACTCAATAACTTAAAAACTTTACTGTGGAAGAAAATTTCTCATACAAATGATTCTTAGCTTCCCCACCAGCAGAAGAGAGTATTGATGCCTGCCACTAGAGGTGGCCCAAGACATTTGATAAAAACTATCTGCACCTTTTTAGAAAGATATTTCTTTACTCAGATGTTATTAACGGTTCTTTCACTCTTGCCCTTCAGTCAGTAACTTCTGACAGGGCTTCTTGAAGAATGAACATGCCACTGAATGATTGGGCAGAGTACAAAGTACTTCTGGTGTTCAGTGCTGTTATGGAAACAACAACTCTGCATGCTTGACTGTTCTGTGCACTTGGTCAGATCTTGAACAGGATGAAAGTATTCATTGTGCCACCACGTCAGCTGAGGGGACATCTTCCATTTCTGTGAAAAACACTGCTCATTTGTGAAATACCTGCAGAGGATTTTCTCCTAAGTAGTTTTATGAAAAATCGCCACTACTGCAAATAATGTCCAAGTCCAAGCTGCTGTTATGAATAAACTGAACTGTGAGATTGAAGTTTACTAATACCTTGGCATGGCGGAATTTGCACATTAAAGAATTTTTTAACTGTGGAAAATTAGAATTTTATTCTAGAATGGATGGGTTGTAATATGAGACAAATCAGATTCTGTTTACACATTGTTTACCTCATGCTTACGTCTTGAATGTTTAAGTAGTTCAACATTTTTTAATTAAGTCATTATGGTGAGCCAAGAATTTTAGAATATTATTTCCTAAAGTCCTCTATATGGTTTAGCAGCAATACCAGCATCTGTTTCAAAATCTTCAGTGGAAACCTTTAACCCAAATTAAGCTGTAGCAAATATTGAAAAGCAAGGACTTTGTAAGCTATAATATGAAAACTGAAGTTAACTTTTAAAAATACTGAATAGCAGAAGTGTCCTACCAGTTAAAAAAGGAAGTTTGCGTAGTGTAGGAATCTGCTGTATGACATGAGAAGCAAGTTAATAGTTGTGGATAGTCTTGACTCTTTACTGTCCCTCCACATTTAGCTGTACTTCAATCTTAACTACTGCAGGAAGTATGTAAGCAAGAGCTAGACCTGAATTTTAAGACAGAAGCTGGATTGTTCAGGATTGTGCAATATTGTTCAAATGGGAGCCTATGAGGTATTTTCCAGCTCATTCCTAGCTGTTACTAAGTGAGCTGCAGTGTGTGACTGTTCTTTTTTTCTAGTAGCATCTCTGAGTCATTGTTAAGACTCAAGCCATGAGTAAATAAACATCACCTGATCCTGGCACTCCACAAAGTGTGACCACTCTACTACCTTTAATCTGCACCCTTATTTTTCAGATTTACATCTGTGTTCATAATTATGCAGAATTGGATGGCCATAAAACACCTTAATACATGCTCAATACTTGCCTGTTGAATGTTTAATTTATAAATGGTAGGTACGAAGGTACGAAGTACCTTTAGGTACGAAGTTGTTCAGTCTTTATGATTTTAATGGCAGTCATTAAAATGGCCCCTTAATTCATTTTCAGCAGAGGTAAGAACAACAAGCTTTATTTACGTATTTGAAAGGTTAATTGCTCTAGGTATCCTGTTTCAAATGCATTTCTAGAATGATGAAACTGAAGTACAGGACCACAATAAAGTAGTACCAGATGTCATAATATGCAGCTTGGGTTAAGATTGTTTTGTGAACACCAGCCTTTCAGTTTAAGAAATACTATGCCCATCCTATTGTCTTGAACTTGCTAATGTGCTCCAATTATGATCTAATTTGTAACCAGCAATGCACTAAAAGTGTAAAGTGGTCATGTTCTTGGTGGAAAAAATCTGACAGTGACTGCTATTTGGGCAGAGATTACTTAAAATACCCATCATTGGGTATTTTAACAACGGGAGAATTGTTTAATAGTGCAGTTTGTTGTATAGAATCTTCATTTTTATTACTGTTGCATCAAGTTGAAGCTTTCATTGGAAAAAAAATACACTTTTGTTTACAGTAAATCACAGGCCTCCTTTTTTTTTTTTTTCAATAGCAGTATTTACACCAACTACCAGTATCTTAGAGCAAAACATTCCTCCATGTAGCCTACTTGATTCATGTTTAAACTGTGCAAATCATTTCTCTAAGTCTAGTGGGCACACAGAAACTGAGAGGTAGGAGGAGACAAAGGACCGGGGCAGGACAAGGCTGCTGAGGAATACTTCTCTTCCAGGCAGCTCAGCCTGCAAGCTGCAGAAGGAAACACACATTGGGCTCTGGGTGGGAGCCACCCTTTAGGATAAGGAGATGAAAACCAGTGACCGGTGAGATGGATGGACATGGAGAGGGGAGACAGGAGAAAAATGAGGTAGAGACGGGCGTGGGGGGGAGGATGAGAAGTGTGAGGGTGTAAAAGCCTGGGGTGCTCCTCAGAGCAACCATCTCGAGTTGTTCCTGCACCAGGAATGAACTGCCTTGTGGAATGGGATGTCGTGGGCTCTGCTAAGGGAACCCTAGGGGTGAACGGGAAGAGAACACGGTCTGGCTGTGTGTGAGTGTGTGGGGAGTCAAGGAGGAAAGGCTCTGATGAGCAGCTGCCAGGGAGTCTTACGAATGTTTCCTTAACAAGGCCTCCGTACCTACTCCTGTACATGCAACTTAAAAGTGGATTCTCTGATCAACTAAATAATGTTAAATATTCAGCTTAAGAATTTTAAATCTTTTCTCTTCTTAGAAGCAGCAAGCTCTTATACGTAGTCCTTGATACTAGCTCTGCCAAAAATTAACTAACTGATTTCCTTCCCCTTCTTATAGGAGTAATTCTGATGCAGCAGCCTTCGTCTTTGAAATCTGTCACCTCTCTTCTCTGTGAAAACTCAATTCACACAGTACTTTGAAAGAGGAGAAAAAAGACTTTTCAAGTACAGACTATCTAGATCATAAAAAATATTCTCTGTTTTTATAAACTACATAAATAAGCCGGTCTTACACAGTTGCTTCCTCAATACATTTATTGCCACTTTTTCCAAAGCTTCACGGAAAACTGTGGAAGTTGTCTTAACTCTCAGTTCTGCGCTCCTGGGCCCTGAGGAAGCTGGCCTTCTTCTGAGCAACACGGTCTTTCTTCTGCGCAAGGGACATCTTGGGACAGTTCCATCTGCAGTGTAAGCACAGTGTAGTAGTCAAGAAACATGCAGCTGTGATTGAGATTGCAATGGAAGAATATATTCCCACTTCTGTAACATGCTTTATTTCCTCATAATGACCTAAGGCTGTAGTCAGGGCACCACAAAAAGGCATGGTTGGACAGTTTAATTTCTTAAGAGGTAAACTCTGTACTCTCTTGTGACTGAAGTAAAGACATTATTAAGCCCAGTGTGATAGCTGTGCCTTGATTTCTTTTCTCCCAGACCCTTGAAAAATCAAAATAGTTTAGTATTGACAAAATAATCAATGAGCTCTCAGCTGAAGAGAAGCAGCTTTCCCACTGATGGCACTGAGACCTGAAGCTACACACTGTTCCAGCTATTCAAGCCACAAGCATTCTTTACTTTGATTTTTTACATAGTTAAGAGCTCTTGAACTTCATATTCCTACTGCTAAAGTTAACTCCTAAATTATACAGAACTGCATATACCTTAATCTGGTCTAGAACATGTGACTATTGACACAACTGCAAAATTGCATTACTTGTTTTACTGTAACTAAGATAGCTCCAACAGAGAAGTCACACAGATGTTAAAAAAATTAGAATTTTACCTCTTTTTCTTGACTTCTCTTTTGGGTTTCTTTTCATGGACTGGATTATCCCGTATAGCAGCATGGGCTTTTTTATACATTTCTTCCATCTTGGAAAAAAGAAAATTAATATTTAAATTCACCAGTGGTCCAGTTGTAGGAGTATCAGAAATCCAAGATCCCTGTGCCCACATTGTCCCCAGGCATGCAATAATGCTGCTCTGTCCCAAAGCCAACTCTGGCTCCATAATGGCACAAATTTTAAGAATACCTTTGCTGGTGGTTAATTAAGACCACTAAGTATCAGCTGTGAAAAACCTTTTAGGTGTACAAAGAGCATGTGTCTATATCTAGTGACCTAAGTCCTCACTTCATTTGAATACAAACTGTAACTGCTGTTTGCTTAGAAAGCAGATGAAGTTGGCATTTACATTACTTTCTTTTTAGAATTTGTTAGAAAAAACTAGCAATTAGTTAAATTTACAAAAAAACCCAAAATCCCCCTGAAATGAAGGGATAGAGAATTAAGTTTGCCATAGCCTAAAAAGGGATTATGATGGAGCTATGTTTTAAAGCTCCAGGATCACTTATTAGGAGAACCAAGCAAGAATATTACAGGCAGCAGGACAAGCCATCTGGAAGGAGTTTAATACTTGGAAAAAACAGAAGCAGCACCTCTGTGTTCTTACCCATCTTCTAGTATTTTGTGTAACTCTAAAATGTGAAGCAGTACTAAAATAAAATGTATTACAGTCTATAGTTTCATGAAATGCTAGCTTGGGTGCTCTCTATTCACCTGGAACTGAGAACTCCCTCTAGGGTCACACAAACAGTAACAGATTTGGCACACAACCACATGCTCACTCACAGTTAAAACCACTACAGCTGCAGAAATTACAGGCTGTGGGGCAGGATAAGGAAGGAGTGGAGAGCCTGTATAGAAACTTCTAATTTAGTTTCTGTATTGGGGGGGGAGGGAGTGGTCCAGCACAGATTGAAGTCCTGTAAGCCTGGGTTTATAGGCAGAATATGAAGTTTCACAGTGGGGAAAAAAGGACCCACTTTCAAAAGTTCTACACTGTATTATAGAGCCCTTAATGAAGAAAAAAAATATTTTCTTTGCATGGGTAACATACAACATGAGTCACATCATCTTACATATCAAACTTATTTGCATTATTACAGAAGTCCCTATGCAAGACTTATCAGCATCTCTGTTAATGCCCAAGCTCCAGCTGGATAAACCTTACCCCGTCAGGTGTTACATTGTTCTTTATGTACTGGGAGAACTGTTTCTTGTAAGCATCTTCGTCCTCCTCCATCAGGTACCGCATATAATCGGCCACGTTCTGGCCCATGATGTGCTTGCGGTGAACCTCCGCATTGAACTCTTTGCTTTCCGAGTCGTAGCCAGGGAAACGTTTGGTGCTGTCAAACAGCAGGTACAGTCACAGTAAGACTCTAATTCAGAGGCTAACATGCACAATGAAATGACTGATACATCAGATTCTCCTACAGATAACTGAGGGATAGGACCCTCTACTAAAAAATAAAAACAGAAGTTTTAAGTTCATCTCAGCTGCCATCAGTCCCGTCTTGAAACACTGCAGTACATCATGTACACACCATGGACCAACTACAGCGTGTTCAGTCATTGCAAGTATCATCATGTGGCAGCCGAGTCAAAACACCTGGACAATTAGTCAAGAACAGGACAGCACGGGATAGGGTAGGAAAACACACAAAAGATCTCAAGATTTTCTTTCCTCCACTGCTGCTAGCAGAAAGCAGCACTTAGCTGGTAATATCAGCAGTTAGGTAACAGTCAAAATATCCATGTGGAAATTCTAAATGAAGGTGGACTGTAACTCAGAGTTACTGTTGTACTGACAACTGCAGCAAGTATCAGTGGGCGCGTACCTGGTACAGTGTAAATTATTATCTACACACAATTTGGTAAAGATTTAAACCAAGCAAATATCCTCTGAAGATCTGTTAAGGGCATTCACTTGATTTTTAGTAAAAGCAACAAGATAACTCTTTAGTTTCTACACCTTGACAGTTGTTTACGATTCCCGGCAGCATTATCAGAATTGCATCTGTGGATTAAAAAACCACCAACAAAAAACCCCCAACACAGAACCTAATTACATAACTGTTACCATATCAGAACAAAATTATTTCCACATAAATTGATTAGTGTAAGTAGACTGTCACATACAGAAGCATCTCAGGTTGACCCTGAAGAAATTCTCACAGATTACCTATGAGGGATAGACAGCCCACCATCCACTGCACCCTTCAGAGCACCAAAGACTTTGTTTCCAGTGGTAGTTCTGGCAAGACCTGCATCCAGGTAGCATGTAAAAGCACCAGGCTTGCCATCCACGCTTTCCACATTGTATTCATCACCGGTGACTTCAACTTGGCCTTCATAGATCTTATCAAGGCCAAATTTATTCAGAAGCTGTGGGAAAAGAAAAAGCACTGCTGAGATTCTTTCCATTTATTGACAAAAATGTAGACTCACCACTACTTTAATACGTGAATTTGCAGTAGAATTGTATTTTTAACAAATTTCTTTGCAAAAATTATGCACTCTGTACTAATAACAAAGCTTTATAACAACCACCACTGTAAGTGTGTCTGTTAAGTTCCAACCTTCTATTCCAACAGGTACACCACTGAAGACTTATTCATGAACCCCTGTGGAAAATGGATGGCTGCTGTTTACATGTTTTTGAACTCTACAAAGTATATTTCTTACATTTTTATCCTGACTCCCTCCTTCCCTCCACCAAACTTAAGGGCTGAGACATTAAATTGTGCTGCTGGAGCTGCAACTGCGTGCTGTCATACTTTTCACTGTGATTTGACAGTCACAAGACACATCAAATCTATTACGGTAAAGAGCAGAAGTTATGATGTTGAGAACTGCAAAGACTCAGGAGGGCTGACACACCACTGGAGGAAGTGGGCTTCCCTTCCACAAGGGAGCCAGGAAAGCAGAGCAGCAGCCCCCAGGTGCCGTGCCCGTACGTACCCTGCGCGCCAGGAGCAGGCCGGTGCAGTAGGCGGCGGCGTAGTTGGTCAGGCCGACCTTCACGCCGTACTTGGGCAGCTCGTGGGCATAAGCAGCACAAACAATCATGTCCCCCTCGATTCTGGCATAGGCAATCTGACAACAAAACAAATGTTAGTTTAGTGCTCCCACCACTTGGGCTCCATGTATCATTTCTCTGACACCTGCTCAAGGCGACAGGAATACTGGATCCAAGTGTGCCAACCTCTGCATGCAAGCTCAAGGAGTGGTGCTGTTATGGTTTGTTGGGGGGGTTTTGTTTGGTTTTTCCCCCCCTCTTGTGGTTTGTTTGTTTTTGCAAAAGGAGTAATCAACTCCTCAAGTAAAGACACAAAGAATTCAAATCTGTATTAGGCCAGCTAAAACGTTTGTCAGCAACAACTAGTAATTACCTTTCCACATAGATCAAGAGGCCTACAAAAAAAACTGCCTACAAAAGCAACCTTTCAAAGAATCATTATGGATGGAGACGAATTTTGTCCCACTTTCTGATACACCTCAAAAAATGCAAAAAACATGATAGTTTGTGGTAACATTGTTAGTAACCTTATGGAGTGATTTTATTAATCATGGTCTGAGACCATCATCATCCCAGGGGTCTCCTATGAGACAGCAGCACTATCGGATGTTTCTGCTGTCCCTTTCATGTACAGAACCTTTTCCTTTGACTCTGACACCTCCTCTCTACATCCAAAAGTTGTCCCATTTTTTCCTACATACTGGAAAGGCACTATCAGTCAGACGTAAGCACCTGCCACCATCGATTTTTGTCTTGAGTTTCAAAGATAAAATAACCTCGTTAGTGACTGAACTGACTGTTCTCAACAGATAACTGCTCTATGAAAAAACAAGTTAAACTTTCCTAGCTGCTTCCTTCTTGAGCTTAACAACATAAGTTTATTATACAACAAGCATTCCTAACTTTTTAACTTCAAAATTATTCAAAGCATTCTAAAAATGAAACAACTGAACCCCATATGAACTGCATAACCACATACTTAATGACCATGAAAAAGTGCCTACTGTTCTTATTCACCAGTCTCCCTTAATCTAACAGGAAAGCCATCATAAGGCCTCAGTGCTTCATATGAGCCACACAACATCATGGAAATAGAACTCTCAAAACAGAAGGCACCTTTAGATGCAGCACAAGTCAATGCAGGTTGACAGGTCACACTGTCAACTTGGTTGTCTTCAGTCAAGCAAAAAAGGCTTCTTTTTGAAGCCCCTTATATATCGCAAAAAAAACCCAGAAACATCTTCCCTCTCCCAAAAATGTTCTACTTACCCCAGCATCATTAAAGCAGTACAATCTTACATTGCAAATAACCTCACAGAAAAAGTGCTAAGACTTGTAAAACTTTTTTTCTACAATGCACATAGTTTATTACTTAAGTTGTGGTAACACTTTAAGACTGTCCTCCTCTAAGCAGTTGTTTTACAATACAAAAACTGTGCAGATCCGGCCTAAGAAACCCCAGCTGCTCCAAGCCTCCCTCTCTGTGCTGACTTCACCCTGGCAAGGCTGGCAGGTCAGCAGGAAACACCGCAGGCCTTACCTGGCAGATGATGTCTCTGTTGGTAACGCGCACAATCATCCTGTATTTAGGAGTGTTGTACTTGTTTTTGTCTTGAATTACCAAACGTTTGCGAGCATAGTAATCAGTTTTTCCCTCTGAAAAACAACAGTTGCAGTGTGCAAAATGCATGAACAAAGTAGGAATCTTCACCAAGGGCATTTAATTGTATGTTACAGGGAATTTAGTAATACCTCTCCTTCTCCTGAATTTCACTTGGTATCTCTTGAAGTACGCCTTATTCTTGACAACTTTCACAAACCCCTTGGATAAGAAATATAAACTACGTGTTATTAACATACAACCCTGTAAGCAAAGACCATTCCAACTAAATGCGCCATGAATAAAACCATAGTGCAATCAGAAATTAAAGAGATTTTCTTGTATGTTTAGATAAAAAGAGCGCTCTAAAAATGAAATGGGAAAAAAACACCCGGCACATCAAACCCTATAAATTCTACCCTTCCCACAGAAACTAATGTTTTAAGAGAAAACCAAAGCGTATCTGTTAACTGAAGGCCCGTCCGCACGGACCGGAGCAGTGACCGTACTCATTTCCTGTCAGTCCCGCACAGCCAGTGACTTCTCTGGCGCGTTCTGCCACGGAGCCGCTTCCCCTGCAGCCCCCCGCCCTCAATCACTCCAACACCCGCAACCCGGGGCCCGGCGCGGCTGCTGCGGGGTACCGGGGTCTGTATCAGACCCGGCCCCGCGGCCCGGGCCCGACCCAGCCACCGCCGGCGGGACCCGGCAGGACGCGGCCCAGG
>VXAD01003135.1:500259-576906 GCA_013399195.1 Dicrurus megarhynchus
CGGGGCCGGCGAGTCCCGGCCCCTCCGCGCCTCGGCGGCGGCGAGACACGAGTGGACAGCGGGTGCGGTGGAAGTGCCCTGAGGCACCGGCCGCGGGAGGGGCTGCGGCCCGGGCAGCCTCCGGCGGGCTGTCTGCAGAGGGCGAGTTCTTCCTTGGCTTATCAGCGTTAACGCCGACCCGGGAACCCGCGGGTCTGTCAATCTTGAGCGAGATAATTTTCAATTTTCAAATGCGATAACTCGTTTCTTGCCACCTCCTGCTGCATCAGCCTGAACGTGATTATATAATGAGGGTGAAGAGTCGATATTAATGTTCTGGCTACTTATTATATATTCCAGTTTTAATTATCTGTTACGGCGGTGTTTCTGTGGTTCCATGTAACAATTGCTAATCGTCAGCATTGATAATCAAAGCAATTTCATAGCAAACGAGTAGTTGGCTTATACCATTTTCAGTTTCCAGCGTGAGCTGACATTAACACTGCCCGTATCAAAACATAGCGTTCCACATCGGCCTAGGATAACTCTCTTTTCCAAAGATCACATAGAAAAGGTATAGAAAGGAGACACTGATACAGAGAAGAACAGATAATATTCAGTATGTTTTACTTATCTCCAAAAGTATTTGTCAAAAAATTCAATATTTTCTTTATTTTTTAAAATTCCCTTTGCTTCACATGCCTGAAGGAGATGGCAGCTGGATCTTGTTTGGTTTAGTGGTAGAGAGCATTAAAATGTTTTGTATAAATGTGCCTGTTTATTTCTCTTCCCTTTCCCTAGTGTGAGTTGTCAGCTTTGATCACAATTGTACGGCTCTCTATTTATGCTTATAAAGATTTAAGGCTTATTTTGAAATACATAGATATGAGTTGTTTTTCAAGTAAGGATTAGGAGAGGAAATAGAGACGGCCAGTGAAAGAAGGGCACGATCAGGACGAAAGCACTCAGTATTATGAGTCAGCATTGCCTGAATTTTATCAAGTAGGATGACAGCAGCTGTAGCGATTGTCACTGAGTGTCCATCCAGCCCCACAGTACTTTCGGAGAGGAGCAGATGTTTGGAGAAGAAAGCTTCAACAGAACAGCCCTACTTCCTTCCCATATCTCCTCCTACACTCCTGCAGGTTGAGGCTTAAAGACTTCTTGAGCTACAGCTGGTGGCTTGCATATTTTGTTTTGGTTATGTTGGTTTGTTTGGTTGGGTTTTTCCCTCATTGTTCTTTGTATCTTTGTCTTCTGTGGACTTATTTAATTGCTGTCGAACAAGTAAGCAGGAGGTGGTTGGAGTAGTTGAAAAGAAGAGATAGGAGAAAAGCCCTTCCAGATTTATGGCAGAAGGGATGGGGAAAGTGACATGCCCAAACAGTTACTGTCAGTTTATTTTCTGTGTAAGACTGATAGTAAACAGAAATTTAAAAATGGGAAGACAAGTCCTTTGTTAGTGAATTTTGGAAAACAAAAATGCTTACTTTGCTATTTCAAGGTTCTAATACCACAATCTAGAAGGGGGAAAACAGCTGAGTTGGGGGTATGTGTACTTAAGATTATGTTTACCCTTTCTTACTCTTAAGTTTCTTTAACTCATAGAAAAAAGAAATTCTAATGCTTAAGAAACAGACATAATAGAATTTAGTATTTTGCGTGTAATTTTGAGTGTCAAATGCATAGTTTAAAAGAAAGGCTTTTCTGGTGCATCCAAGAAACAATAATAAAAACTAACCCTGAGTTTATGAATGTTGCTTTCTAAACTAACCTATACTTGCCTTGATTATAGTCTCTTAATTAATATTTTTTTTTTCTAGACCCAATTAAAACGGTTATAGTTTTAAAAAACGCAAATAGTAAATATTATAGAAATATGTAATTTTGAGTTGTTAGATGTGTTCTCTGAAGTTCTTGAATATGTCACTGAAGTTTGTAGAGAGCATGCTGAATTCAAGCCTTGGGCCTTCTGTATTTATAACAATCGACAGCATCTGTTGCCAGTGCTTGGATACCTTTAAGTTGGGAATACTGTCTTGCTTCCATTGTAGAGATCTCTGCTCAAGTGTCTATGCATTGCAGTGCATCCTTTCCTTCTCCAGCAAGTGGAGATTGCAACAAATGGGTAGTGGGTTATGGATAGTGCCTGGGGTCTGTTCTGGCCTTGCTCATTTTACACACGGTTGTGATGAGTTTTTGTTGTATGTGTGTGCACAGAAACCATCTGTTCAGAGGGAGCAGCAGAAGAGATTTAGTGAGTTGTCACTTCTCTGTAATTACTCTTAATGTCACCTAACTCTTGTGAACTCTGGAAACTATTCAGTTTAGCAATCAAGTGGTGTTTTGGGGACAGCCTAGGAAGTGTTGAGCCTGCTTGAGGGTTCAGGCAATGGATCTCCTTTCAGTCATGATGACAGGTATGATGCTGTGGTCCTCCTGTTATTTCAGGCTGCGTGACTGTCAACTTTGTTTGCCAATTGTCTGTAGAAGTGATCCTTCTCAGTCCCAGCCAGGCAGTTGTATATTTGGGGTTGAAGTACAATAATAGGATGGGTCTTTATTCTGGACAAGAAGTAAGGTGGTATGATGGGATGACTGTGGACACTTATTTTGTCCTAATTTCCAACTTGGAAAGCAGCCAAAACCCATCACCAAATATCTTTTTGTTCTTTTGTCTGAACAAACTTTTCCTGTCTTTGATGGGTTATGTTACTTTATCATCTTGTCTGACCAGTATTGCTTTTGCTTCTACAGTTCAATCCTTTGGGGGGAAAAAAAAACGGAAAGAAAAACAAATCCAAACCTAGTATATTGGTAGTAGGCTGTTTTAGTATGTTCTGCTGTATGGTAAGCTACTGAACTTTGCAAACTCCTGAGTTTTCTTATGGCCTATTGTCATGACTAAATCTTAGCATAGCATTAAATACCTGTTTGATGACATCATAACATGTTCTTAGAATTCTGACTCATCAGTATCTTATACTGCATTAACTATGGGGTTTTTTTATGTTTTCATCAGGCTGGGTCAGATGGGGTCAGTCTTTCAGTAGTGGATTGTTGTTGCCATAAATTGACCCTGCATTGTAGCTAAGAAGATGTTAGAGGTGCTTACTGTTATTTTTGTTATATAAGGCTAAAACTATCAAATGTCACTTAAAATGGGTGTAAAAAATTAATAGTTAGCCAAAACCTAAAATTCTGAACAGGTACTGTCCACATAACTATCATGTAGAAGTTTGTTTTACATCTCATTTTTCATGCATTCTTCTTGATTATATGTAGCTCAAACAGTGAACTACTTCCAGGCATAGTAAAAAGAAATTCCAGCTTCTATGCTATCTGAAACAGCAGAACTAAAACCCATTATTCATTTATCAAAGTAATTTTTTTCCTCCATTAGAATGCATTACTGGTGGAACTTCATGGGTTTGGCTGAAGTCTTAGTGGGTATTTTTCAGCTCTTTGGGGAAAGAATTGTGATTGATCTTTCTAAAGACAGAATTACAAAATCAGGTTTAAGTTCCATAATGAGACACATTATGTTAAAATGGGCTTGAGATTTTTACATGAACTTTTTGGTGTCAGGCTGACATTAAAAATCATCTGTGTTTCGTCGATCTCCTTCGTGTTCTTCCTCTAGAAGTCTGTTTTGAAAGAAGTAAACAGGTCCTATTTCCAAATAAAAGTGCAGAAGTCAGTGGCCAGCTAATCAGAACATAACTGACTTCCTTTGATGATGAGCAGATACATCATTTCTCTGAAGAGCCATTTCCCTTTTCTTTATTAAATATCTAAGGAAAATTAGGTTTCTCTGTGCTGTGCTCAGAGAAGGCTGCAAGAGCCCTGTTACAGACTTGAAAAGCATGGAGGGAGACCCTTCCACAGCACCATAATACGCTGCTTCCAGTTATGCTGTAAGTGCTCGTGAAGGCAAGTCATGGCTGTGGTAAGTAAATTAGCGGGCAAAATGAAATATTACTGCAGGACCACAGATGTTGGCATGGATCGTGTTATAAGAATTGACTGTTGATGTTTGCAGCTGTGTTTATATCTGCTCTGTTTACTGGATAGCTTGGACACCTGTCCAGTGTGGAAATTACTAATTATTTATGCTTCTCACTGCTGAAACTTTTACCTTCCATTTCTTGTGTGTCAGCTGCTGCAGGTTGCAATGAGTTGAAGTTCACAAGAAAAGCTGGTTGCCAGTCAGTCATTTAGAAACTGTTTCACTCTTGAGTGTAACTGATAGAAAGTGGGCCTTTTAGCTGATCATTTAAAGGAGAGGAATATCCTGAAGGTGAGGGTCTCACCAACCTCTGTCATGTGTTTTTTTTTTAATTCTAGACCATAATTAGTAAAGTTTTAAGTGTTACCATATTGTGTAAGGGGCATGCTTATGTCCTTTAGTTTCTCCTCTAAGTCTCATTTCATACATCCCTTTGGAAAGAGAACTGTGCACAGCTTGATAAATGAGAGATGAGCATTTTGGTTGTAACCTGCACGTTGTGCCATAAGTTTATCTGGTATCTGTAAAAAAAGGAGAATTAGACCTAGAAAATTTTTGAGCTGCTAGTACGTAAACAAAGTTGCATGGGATGGTATATTTTCATTTGTCAGATACTAAATTCTTTTAAACTTAGAAATTTAACTGCTTGTAAATTTTGTATCCTTTTTAAATGAAGAGTTGTGTTAAAAACATTGATTTTGATTAAGGGTCAGTGAATGTTTAAAAATAGGACTCAGTTGTTTCTCACTTCCAAAATATGGACTTAAAGCTTTTAGTAAATTTAACTGCATTTGTGTACTTTTGTTTATTTTTGTCCTAATGTAGAGTTGATGCTAGGCCTGTCTCCTTTCCAGGAGGGAGCTAGGCTTTGGGGAATGAGTAGTAAAGTAAAATCTGTAGAAAGGAGCTATAATTATAAACATGTGTCCTTCAGAGTGTGTAACTCTTTTGTAAGTGCCTGATGATACTCGAACTCCAGTTAAATAATTGAGTTGCATTTTACTGAAAAGACAAAACCCCTAAATCTTCCAATCTATTGCATAAAACAACCTGACATGGTTGATTTAATTTTAGCTGGTTAATCTGATTGTTCCCTCTGTTTCGTTAGCCAAGGGGATGGTCCTTCAAGTATGTGTGTGTGTCATTGGCATGCTGAACCTCAAATACAAAGAAATTTTCCAGACTGAGGTCTAAGAGAACAAAGGAGGTTCTCTGTTAAAAGTTTTTACTGTAGTCCATCAGTATTTTCTCTTGCAGCTCTGAGGAGCTCTCAGCCATCTTTTGTACAAAAGCATTGTATCTAATTCTTTTCCTTTGAAAGAAGGCCTCAGTTTCTTGAAGATTGCTACATTCCTGTGTCAGACGTGAAACTTTTTCTGATAAAGGACCATCTTTAGATGGACAGAAGATAGTGCCAGTAAAAGCACTGTGGTTTGTTTTCTCAGCACACTGGGACAATGCCTGACAGACTGTAAACCCCACTGGACTGCAGAGGTTCTTGGAAAGAAATGAAATTTAGTGCAACTTGGTCACTGATGGAAATGTTACTCATATGACTTTGAGCAATGATTTCAGCCTTTAATGGGTTGCTACATTTCTAATGAAGTTCCTGTTTAAAACAACTCATATATTAGTTGTACATGTGAACTGCCACTTCAAGTTTCTTTGGGACCATCAAAACCCCATGACATGTCAGTCAGATGATGACTTAAAAAATTATGCTACGCAAAGCTTTCTGATAGCCCAAATTTTATACAATCTAAAATGTTAGACTGCTTTATTTTTTGTTTCAGAAAGACTTGGAGAGCTAGCATGTATCAAGTGAAATGCAAGCTAGGGAACGCTAGCCATGGTATTCCTGACTACGGTTAGGTGATATTACAAGAAAAATCAGGAAGGTGAGGGGAAGTCAGGACTTCTCACTCATGCTTTGGCAGAAGTCAGTTAGATTAATTTGTAGTGTAAAAGACCCAAATGAAGTTTACAGTGAAACCATGTTTGAGCCCTAAATAAGGATTTTATCTTGTTAGGGAGCATGATAGTATGATTCACCAGCTACATCTCCTGCATGTGTCATTGACTGAGTTGGTTTAATTTATTCTACAGGTATTAGAATGCTATTAACTTTGAAGCAAGAATGAGACTGGGTCTATGGAATGCTATAAAACTGGCTTGAAAACCACGTATACAATTTCAGACCCAATTATGTCAGACTTCTTTTTATATGTAGAGTAGTATGGAGATTATTTCCTGTATTCTGGAAGTTCCCATTTCTTTGTCTCTTCATGAAGAGAAGAAATTGTTGAAAGCAAATTATACATACAGTAGTGTTTGTGTAAGGCTTGCAGTTATTTTTACTTTGTCATATGGTAAGAATAGTTGAGACAGTATTTCAAGATATCTGTAATCTTTTGGGTAATAAAGATATCTGTAATCCTTTGATACAAATGTTCCTCAGGGAAATGCAGGAAAAAAGTAGTAAGCTAATTCAATGTGTACAGTGAAATACCTTTTTAAAAGAAATCTAAATAACCTTTTTTAGAAAAAACCGGATACTGTCTGGCAAATGCAAATACTTGGGGTGCTTACATATTTAGGCTTTCTGTAAGGTGCTGCACATTGCCTGAGTATTGTCAGGGAAAGAGGTTTATACACTTGTATGTAATGTGGAATGTTGTAGTCTATCTTTAGCTGGCCTTACTTAAAATATGTTATATGCAGTCTCATTGCAGTATTCCTTCGAGTAACTTGGAAAACTAAACACAGTATTGTAGTTCCTCTTGGTTATAAAGCCCTGTAATCATCAGCTAAATAAAAATGCTAAACATAAAGTTGCGATACTGGATTTTATGTATTTTAGTTGGCATATATATGCTGCGTATCATGCATTTGTGTTTAGTATCAATATAAACGTACGTGAGCTTTGCAGTATCTTGGAGGATGTAGCAGACAGGTCTGGGTCTTGCCCGTTTGACTCATCAGGTGGCTGAGAATTGCTGGTAGTTCTGTTTTCCCAATGGAAACTGCGTAAGAGTACAAAGTCTTTGGTAATTAAGTCTTGTGTCCCCCCATCTTTTTAAAGATCAATATGTTCAAACTCAAAATTCAGACATTTCTTTAGGAGGTATCTGCATGACCTTAGGCAGGCAGATGCCAGTGAAGTGCTCCTGTGCTCTGGGTTCGTTGGCAAGCCAGGAGCAGCGTAGCTGTTAATGGGACTGGGAGCCTGAATGAGTGTGCCTGCTTTGGAGCTGGGAAATGCCTGCTTAGTTCCATGTGTCTTCCTGTGCAGGGTAAGGAAGATGTGCCCCTGCCTGCTTGTCTCCAGACCTAGCCATCTTTAGTGGAAGGGGTTGGTGACCCAGGAGTGGGCTTGGAAGTGGCATTTGTGTTTAAAATCTTGGATAAATTGACAGGTTCTTGAGTGATCCCCCTCTGGAGAAAAAGCACGTTTTTAAGCTCCATTGATTCTATTTTTGATCACTCATTAACAATAATTAGTAATAGCTTGAGCATCCTGATGGTGCTCTTGATAGTTTGGCATACATCCCAGCCAATGTAGGTTACCTTTTGTACTCTTTAAAGGCAACTTGGATTTTAGCATCTGAAAAATGCTGGGAATAACAAAGAAACTAATTCTCTTTGCAGAGTTGAAAAACTGGTTGAGGTGAGTTGAGCAAAGAATTCTGTTAACTGGGGACTTCCAGCCTGGGCTGGTTAGCTCAAGGGGAGTGGAGAGCTCGCCTAGATGTGGGCAGTGTTGGGACTCGGGAGCAGTCTGCGCTCGAGCTCTGTGTGCAGCTCCCGGCCGCGGTGCGCGGTTGGCCGGGAGGGCGCGGGGCTGGAGCAGCTTTGGGAGCGGCAGAGGTGCGAGGGTGACGGCGAAGACTAAAGTCCTGACTCGTGTAGATTGATCGCTGTGACCTAGCTAAGATCATAGGAGGGGAGCTGTGGTGTATCTGGCAGTCCTTGTTACTGCTACAAGCAGCTGGGCACGTGACTACAATCTCTCTTCCACAGCAATGAAGAGTAGCAAAGGGAAGGACACTTTGTAACTGATGTGAAAAGCATCCTTCTTGAAGGCGAAAGGCAGACACTGCTGCTGCCTGCAGATGTATCACCGTTAAAATAACAACCAGGTTTTTAAAGAAACGTTTGTTTAGGAAAGCCTTAAGGACACTGTCCAAAAAACCCAAAGATTAAAGGTTTAATGAGTTTTCTTCTCCTAAGTCTTTCCAGAATGCCGTCTTAAGCAAAATCACATCTCTTAAGAGGGGAGGTTAAACCAAATGCTCGTACAGATTTTCCTGAGTTTGCTGGAGGTGGTGATGCCCAGTGAAACTATCTGCTGTCATTCATACTAAATGTATTCTCATTGCTGTCACTGTGATTTTTAACTGGGGGAGCCCCAGTTCCTCTGACAGGGCTAGAGTAAAACCTGTAGTTCTTTCCTTTATGCTGTCGGAGGAGAGGTACAGATCTCCTGGGAGTCGGTAGGATTCACTTGTGTCTTGTTGCAGGGGTTGTCAGCAGAAAGGTGGGAGGCAGCAGTGGTTGGTGGTTTAGTGATAGCCAAGTTGGATGTTCCCTGTTGGATGGAATGGTGTACATGGAATTGGAAAGCTTGTGACATGTAGTAGGGATTTTTAGTCTTTTTATTAAAAGGAGGGTAAAGAGTTGGAAAGGCAAGTATAGGAGTACTCAGAGTGTCCACAGGATTGCCGGTGCACTGCTTTTCACAGGAGGAAAAATAATTACACCAAACTATAGATTTTCAGCTTAAATTTGGTAAAATAATTCAAGTAACTGGATCTTTACATGTTAATATTGGTATTCTGTTTGCCACATTGCTAGAACCAGCTCAACAAATGTAACTGCCATTTCCATACTTTCCTGAAGAGAATCGACATTACTAATAAACGACCATCAACATAACTTGCTTTTTTGCCAGTGATTTTCTATTACAATTTAGACTAAGTTCTATTTGCATATTAGTATTTAAAGGGAACCAAAAGAAAACATACTAAAAAGAAACAGGCAAAACCAAACCCCTAAAATTACTAATGACAATATATACTCACTTTCAAAAATCCTGGTATTTTTTTAATTGACTTCCTGGACACTGTAATTCTGAATCAGAGTATTTTATTTCCCCTTCTCATCAAAATTCTGATTTGTTCTCAGATTAGAGTAAACCCACACAAAGGAAAGAAACGCTAAAAACTGCATATGACTTATTTTACAATTAGTCTTCTGATACATATTGGGTTCTGGAGGCAGTTTACTAGAGTCATAGATATAAAAATATAGAAGCATCATTATTAATGAGGTATGCATTTGTTCAGATCAGATTTCTTGGGATACAGCCCAAGGTTTTCTCATTTTCAAATTTCAGTGACCTGTTTTCTGGAAGGTCTTAAATCACTTTTCAGAGATTAACTCTGTGAAATCTTCTGCCACTGTTATAAATTTTGAAATTAATGTAGGTGAAATGATGAAATATGACAAATCCTGTTACTGTATCCTATATAGGGAAATGGATGATGAACACATAGCTAAATGCCTTCATGTCTAGGCTCAGGAGTCTTCACTGATGCTGACAATTTAGGAGAGCTGGCTTTAGATATTTAGGAAACCAGGAAAAGCCTGGCAAAAAGGATGTAGGTGTGACTAGTTAGCTGTTAGATCAGAATTGTGTTTTTCTTAATTTAGCTTGGCCCTAGGTGACTGCCATAACTATTTTTCTCCAAACAAATTCTTCATATGTTTTTGATGCAAACATCACTGTGAGCCTTTTGATCTTTAAACATTTGCTTTTGGCAGCTGTGCACTTTGCCTGCTCTATGTGTCAATGTTTTCAGATAGCTGGCTAGGAATGGTTTTGGGATACTGATTTTCTGATACATTCTAATGAAACTCTGAGCTGCCCTGAGAAACAGCATTGTTAGGCACATTGTTTTGACTGACTTAACCTGCTGTCTTGCATGGTTTTCTTGACCATACTGTTTGATATTCTTTGTATAATTGGCTTCTACAAACCTTTTGGTTATTTTTCTTAATGCCCAGTGATATGTTGGGGAAAGTATGTTAGCAAGATTCATGATTTCTGTCCCTACACCACCTCCCGTCCAGCTCTCTTACTGTACAGTGTAAGCCTCATCATTTATAAGCCAGATTGACCTTGAATTTTGTTTTTTGCCTTAAGTCTTCCCAGTTATCTTACTTTGTGAAGAGATAAAAATTGAACGTGTATTTTCTCTTCCTGTTTGCACCACATAGGGTATTACTCAAAATCACTGCTTTTCTAATCTTTATACCTAAGATTCTTAGACTGGGTAACTCTTAAAGCCTGCTGCGTATGGCAGTCATTTTTACTGTGTTAAGATTGGCCCTGTTTCTGCCAGCATTTATTTTTGGAATACTTGCATTACTTGTGATATTTTAAGCGGTTTAAAGCCTTTGAGAAAATAATCAGTCTTAAGTGAGATGTATGAGTTACCTTCATTATAATGTGATTTTATTCAAAGTGAAACAGCAGTAATTTATCCTTTCACAGCAATAGTGAATAAAGGATATAGAGTGAGTGAAATATTAATGCATGTATTAAACTTAGAATTTTGAAACCTCTAGTAATTTTCATTCCTTTTTTTTATAAAAGATGGTGTCAAATGCTAGTGTTGGAAGCAATTTTTTTCCAAGACTGTATTTAAAAGATATGTGTTGGGATCTTTGTGGTTGGGGTTGTTGAGGGTTTTTTTTTCTTTTTTTCTTCTTTTGATACACCTGCGTTTTGCTGTCCAACAGTGACAAGAGCCAACTGGAACCTTTCTGATGCTTATGTTGGTATTTTACTATTCCCACCTGTGTTTTGCATCCCTGCCTTTGAAGACTTCTAGCAAAATTTGATACCATTTTCAGAATAAATGCTAAGCATATGGAAATAGGAAACTTCTTCCAGGCTTCTAGGAGAGCTCTTAGGTGTCATGTTGTTGTTGGAGAGTAAGTGGGGAGGTTGAGTACCACTTGTTTGGGTTTGGCCTGTGGTGTTCCTCTTGTTTTCTGAAGGCATTCAGTGTGTCTTCTTTTTGAAATGAAGTGAAAATAAAATACTGCTGGATTTGTTTGACAAGAAAGTTCTTGGTAGCATTGTATCCAAATAAAAGCTTCTGTTTCAACAACCAGTCACTCAGTCTATATATTGTGCTTCGGATAAATGCACAGTGTGATGAGATGGAGTTTATTTCAGTAGAAATTTTGCTTTAATTATAGTCTATGGGAGGATCTTGGGAAGGGATTTTTTTTTTCCCTGTAGCTCAGTGTCTGTAGTACCTTAGTAATTATTTATAGGCTGTACTGCAGAATTGTTTGTATTGAGTAATTCAGTGTTTTGAGGAAATCAGCAAAGTTCAAAATAAATAGTTACCAGCAACACCACTTCAGAAGTTCCTCTTCAGCCTTGGTTTTGCCAAGTTTTAACATTTAGTAGGCAGCTAGCCCTTCCTCTGAGGTGCATTTGAATTTCCTCTGAGTTGGTCTCGGGAAGAATTGAACTCTGAGTTACTGTGGGTCAAAGCCTCTTATATTTTCAGATGCTGAAGGGAAGCTCTAGTGCGGGGTTCACTGGAAGATGCCCCCAACAGCTGCTGCTCTTTCCACTGGTCAAGTAGCAGCACATAATGACCAGCACCAGTTAACCTTTGCTTTCCTGATCACGCTCCTTCCCTGACTGCTCAAGTAGCACCTCTTGCTTTTTCCCCAAAACCCTGGGTCTGTCCAGGCACTGGCAGTGGGATTAAGGATCAAGGACACTTGGTGTAGGAGTGACCCGAACAGAAAGTGAGGAAAGAAAAGAGGCAGCAGTGTGATGCCTTACTGTGAGACTTCCAACTGTTGTAGATGCATGTTGTGACTGTTTTCTGCACCCTGGCAGTGCTAGAGGATAATTTGCTTTGGTGTAAATTGGAAATGTGGTGCCCCTGCTCCTCTGTACTGCCACTGCAGGGATTAGTGAAGGTGAGCAGTGGGTGACCTGGGGGGTTACACTGATACTCTGCTTTAGTGTCTATCAGTAAAGTAGTTGACTGTTTCTATATCTATATTTCTACAGTTTCTGTGCCATTATTTTAGTTCATCAAGATGTTTTAAAATAAGCTTTTATTTCTATTTATTTTTATAATGGGAAGTCGGAGCTGATCCTGGATCCTGTGGTATTTCTGTACTGCAGAGATGAGCTCTGTGAGTATACATCAGGAGTTTCTCGGGGTTTGTCTTTGTGGATTAGCAACATACTTGCATGTTACTTCTATAATACTGTATTGCTGTTGATGCTTGTGTTACTTCTGACAGCCTTGGGGTCCTGGAGAAATAAATAATCTGTGTTGCTTTGTGCATACTGTTTATTTTTTCCTTTGTTTGATGCAGCAGGTTTGCTGGAAAAAAAGGAGTTAAAAAAAGACAACTTTTGCATCTTCTTCTCTTTGTCGATACAGGTGGCGACAGACAAGGTTGCAGGCAAGCTGAGCTCCACTCTCTCATGGGTGAAGAACACGGTATCGCACACCGTCAGTCAAATGGCCAGCCAGGTGGCGAGCCCATCTGCCTCCCTACACACCACATCCCCCTCCACCACTCTGTCTACACCCGCCCTGTCACCATCCTCACCAACACAGCTGAGCCCAGACGACTTAGAGTTACTCGCTAAACTTGAGGAACAGAACAGGTGAATGGAAAACTTTTTGCTCTTCAAAGTACAGTAATGAGACTAAAATTGGTTTATTGCAATTGTAGCATAGAGGCTGTTAAAGGGGAATTAGTTAAAACTTCATGGCATAACACTTCAGTTTGAAAGCCCAAAGGTTTAAGAATTTGTATTCTTGTGCTGTGTTTTTACAAATTACAGTTTTGTGGAACTCTAAAAGGTGATTTTCTCTCCTGGTTTTACAGTAGTGTTTATGGCTGCCTCTAATAGTAGGAAATTACGCTGACCAGGATTTTTAGTATCCAATTTAAAGTAGAATATCTCAGGGATAAGACTTGTGTATAACATTCTTACCTTCTAAGAGCAAAATTATAATTCCTATTAATTTCTTAAAATCTCAAATATTTCTCAATTCTATTTTTTCCACTTTTATCCAGTTCTTGTTTCAGCTACATAACCTTCTAGGTACAGAGAGAGAACTGTGCTCAGCCACGTTCTTGCTGTTACACTAGTGGTGCCAGATGCATAATGTCTTAAATTAATTAAAAGTAAATTCCTAATCAGTTTTTTCTGTTCATCTTGCCTTTTTTTGTATAGTAAGTAACAGTTTTCCTGATAGCCTTTCTATGAGTGCATATACATCTGCACCATGTACAATTCAAGATGCAACTTTCAGGTGGCTCAGTTGCTCTTGATGTGCACAGTGATTGCAAATTCACAATATCACTGAGAAATGAAATGGGACTGTATAATTTCTTAATGCTGAATTTCCAGAACCCATACTCATTTGCACTTTTGAGGCAGGACTCTTTAAGTCATCTTTCCTTTTGCAAAATTTGGTTATATTTGACAAGTATGTTTCAGTAGTTTTTGAGAGGTCGACTATAAACAGCTTGAGCTCCAAATAGATATTTAGACTTGGCAGGTAGCTGCTGGGCTTTGTTACCTACTGAAGGTGGCTATCCCTGTGCTGTAGTGACGTGCAGGGTTTGATAATTTAACTCAAACTAGTTTCTGTTCCAGCTTCTGTGAGTGTGCTCAATTTTGCAGTGAGGCAATTGAGGTACTCTATTTTTGGTTGGGTTGGGTTTGTTTGGGGTTTTTTTTTTTGTTGGATTTGGTGGGTTTGGGGAGGGCTTTGGTTTTTTGGGGTTTTTTTGGTGGTTTTCTTTTGGTGGTGGTTTTTTTGGTGGTTATTTTTTTGTGTGTGTTTTTTCTTGGGTTTCTTATTCTTATTCTTGGTTGGGGGGTTGTTTGGTTTGGGGCTTTATATTTGTTGGTTTGTTTGTTTTCTCTGCTGAGTCACTTCTGAGGGTAGTAACTTCCAGTGGAGGAAAAGAGTAAGTGGGGGGAGGAGGGGCCAATGCCTGTATGTCACCTGGCATGTCTTCTCTCATGTCTGCATTCTGCAGCCTAGTAGCAGCACAGTTTGCAGGGAATTTGATACATCTGCCCAGATTTTGACAATAGAAGGAAGCTTCTAGAACGACCTCATATGCTCTTCCTTGTGGTTTGAGATCGTCTCTCTTCAAAGATGAACTACATGTAATTTTTGCTGTGCAAATGAAAAATTATCAAAAGAAGCAAAAAATAGTTGAATAGTGCTTTTAAGAAAGCCAATTTTCATTTATTCTGAGGCTTTCTAGTCTGTTCATGACAAACGGATTAACTTTTATTTGAAAAGCAAACTGTTCTTTGGACTGCTTATCTGTGTTGGAGCCTAATGTCTTTGTGTCTAGAGTCTTCTCATTAAGACCTGCAGTCAGACTACCTGGCTTGTTGAAAGAAGAATGTGAGCTTGGCCTTTCTGTCTCAAGTCAGCTTTCTTCATTTTACTAAGTAAACCAGCAAATCTTGTCTGGTTTTATTTAATTTTAACAAGACATGTTGTTAGTCCCACACTAGTCTTGTGTGTGAATTCTAATTAGAGGCTACCCTATCAAATGCTGGTGAGATACTGCCTTTTAATACTGAAATTTGATGCTCTCACACAGGGTGCACTGTGGTTTCAGAACAGTTTGCATCTGCAGTTTAGCACAGTGGCACTTTGTTGACAAGGAATTGTACTCTGTTTACAGAGAACCATTCTTTCTGCTTGCTGGAAGAACTGCTGCTGTGGATGTTTGTAAAGGTTTTGGGTTTTTTGTAGGCTTTTATGTGAGAAGGAGAATATGAATTAGGTAAACAGTTAGAAAAGGGAAGAACTCAAATTGTTTCAAGCTATGTCTTGTAGTATTCTGCAATCTAATTATACTGAAAGTCCCCACAGAATAAAGAGGAAGCTCAGTCCAGAGTCCTGGTGGAACTGTTTGGCATTAGTAAATCATTTATAAAGTTTTAAATGAAAGAAAACGGTGACTAAACGTCACAGAACTTGCGACTTACTGTAAAAAGAACTTTCCATTTTCAAATCTAAGGACAATGAGTTTATCCAGGTAAGGTCAAGTTACAGAAATTTAGTATAACTTCTACAGAAAGCTGTGAAAAATGGAAGTGTCTCATTAGAACCTTGTTTTTATAATCTTAATGTTTATTCTATGCTTGTTTTTCCTCTGGGATTACTTTGAATTTGGTGTTTAGGCATTGTCTTGGATTGAGAGAAGGAGTTTCAAACTAAATTTTCATTATGGATCAGTATAAGCCAAGTTTCTAAACATTTGAAGCGGATTTAAAAGTATTTTCTTCAGAAGTAGATCTTCTGTATTACATTAATAAATGGAAATTTATTTGAAATTTTTTAAAAAATAAAATTCTGAATGAAAATTTGTCTTGAAAAGGCTTTGCTTTTTTTTTTTTTTGTCCCCCTGAAGGTGTTACCATTTAACTCTTTTCCAAACAAAATACTGCTGCAGAAACTGTACTACTTGTCTTCATTAATTAAATTACTTATCCCCTTACTTTCATAAACACCGGTAGGTGAAAGCTGGAAACAGGGTAAGCTTATATAAATATCTTTATTGTAGCAGAGAGCTTAAAAATTGTAAGTATGCTGAGATTTCTGTACCATCTCTGATACCGTATGCCTCAGGTTATAATTTATTAAATATCTAAAACATAACCTGACCTTGCTGAAATGCTGAGGGATTAACTTTCATGCTAATTTTTGAGAAATTATTCAACCACGTGACTCTGATGTACTGATGTTGGAATTCTTAGAAGTTAAAGCACAAATGAAACTCTTGGTATAGCGAAACATTTTCAAGTTAGTCTGAATTCTTGCTCTTACCTAACACATGGTCTAAGAAATTCCCCCCTGCTTATGGGCTCAATATTAGTTGAGGATAAACAACTTTTTGCCAAGTCGATGGCCACAGCAACCAGCTCACAGGGAAGCCTTGCCAGGAACTTGTCTAGCACTTGACACATCTTTATTTATACTTTGCTGCTGGATAACCCCAGAGGTTCTCACGTTTGAACTCCTCACTTTAATTACACATTCGTTAGCTCTACTAATCACTTCTGTTGCCTGGTCCTTGGTCTGTAAGTCTGGGATTTCTCCTGTGCATTTATAAAACACCGTGTTGATTTGGGAACAGTTGTCAGCAAATGTCAGTTGTTTTAAAATTGCTTTGGAGGTTTTAGTTGTTCTGTCTTTACACTGCCAATTTTAAAAAAGTGTGATCAGGTGGATTTCTAGGAGGCTAATTCTTTGTCTTGTAAATGACTGTATTTTTTAGAATTCTTTGACATTTGATGTTATCATTGACGATATTTAACTTCCTTAGGTTCTCTTCGTCAGTCTGATGCATGACAGCTGTGGGTGACATTTTTATCTGTTTCTTAAAATGTTGCAGTGTGAACTATTCTGTCTGCAGATTTACTTGAGATCTCAAGAGAAAGCAGTACCACTGAACAGTTCTTTTCACATTTAATCCAAATGAATGCTGGTAAAACTGTTTCACTGAACTTCTGCATGCATTCTTTGTGAAGAAAACAATTAATAGTGTGATCCTTTGATTAGAAGAACTTGAATTTGGTTTTTGTGTGCTTTCTTTGCAGACTCTTGGAAACAGATAGCAAATCCTTACGATCAGTAAATGGGTCAAGAAGAAATAGTGGATCTTCTCTTGTATCTAGTTCATCAGCTTCTAGCAATCTCAGCCATCTTGAAGAAGACTCGTGGATCCTGTGGGGGAGGATTGTGAATGAATGGGAAGATGTACGGAAAAAGAAAGAAAAGCAGGTTAAGGTAGTAATTGGAAGCTGACTTTTTTGATATATTTGTAATGTGACATAAATGATACTGTTTTATCTTTGTGTTAGGCTTATTCTTTTAAAATAAACATGTAATAGAAACTTCCAGTTGAATCTTTTCATTGCTAAGCCTTAGTGCTTCCTATGTAACCTTCCTATGTGCGGTCACCCAGCAAATGTCTCCTGCTGAAAGCCAGATGCACTTCTTGAATACGAAAGCTTTCAGTTTAATGAGAGATTTCCATGAGTACAGGGATGATTAGCTTCATGTTTCCAAAAATGGAATTGCTGAAAATCAACTTAAGGACATCTGATAGCTTGATGCTATGATTATGTATATATATGCTATGCTGCTATATACTGAGCAGCTCTCTTTTTAAAGCATTCTTAATAGGAGAGCTGATAAGTCTACTTGGAGGCTCTGATGAGTTCAGTTTTTGTGCGTGCCAAGTATGTTGACCGCAGAGATGACCTTAGGCAGAAGAACACATAGTTTCTAAATTCTGGATGGATTGGAACGAACTTTGACCAGTGTGTGCAGTCTGGGTTAGTTGTGGTCTTGTACAGAAGTGGAGTTTAATTACACTTTAAACTAAAAAGCATTTAGTGCTTTTGAACATATCCATGTTTCAGTGGCAGCAAGTACAGCAGCGTGGGATTTTTTTGTTAGTAGGCAAGTCTGTTCTGCTTTGGTTCTTTATTGGCTGTAGTCTGTAGTTTTATGTGCAGAATACAAATGTGTCAGGGTCTTTTGAACAGTTTGAAATGTGTGTCTATGAATAGGTTGTGGGAAGGCGGAACAATGAGCTAAAGTAAAGTATCTTTTATATGAAGCAGTTGTGAAGAGAGAACATGACTTGAGAGAGGAAACAAGGGAAGAAAATGAACTCAAGATTTCCTGCTTGCATAGGGAAAGCAGTTTCTGGAAAGGTGTTCCAAAAGGCCATGAAAAGAAGGTCACATGAACCTGGCAAGAGAAAGAAGTGAGATGGTAATAAGTAGATCTGGTTAGTTAGAATTTGTTTGAACATTTTCAAGTGTCACAAATGTCGCTTGTTTTTATAGCTGGCCAAGTACAATTTGAGGAGTATTTGACTAACTTTCAGGGAATATTTAATTATATTGCTGACTAATATTATATTGAAAACTAGCCAAGTTTTCCTTTGCTGTTAAATAATTCTCAGTGTTTTTTTGTCGGAAGTCAGCCTTAACTGTCAGTCTGCATCTACAATAGAATATCAGAGCATCCATACCTATTCCCTGATTATGCCAGTAGGTACATAGGTAGCAGCATAGGTGTCTTTTTGTCCTGGCTGTAAAAGCTGGTCTTAGGTTATTAGAAAACTGGTTACTTTTTAGGTTTTATATGTAAGTGTCTATACCTTCCTCCAAAGATGGTATGTTCCATCCTTTACATCTCTCAATCCACTTCAGAACTTGCTTCCTGTTTATGGAGGGCTTTTGAAGGATGACTTAAGTCCTGCTGTTCAATTCACATGACACTGTGTAGAGCAGCATCATTTTAGTGCTGCCCAGTAGGTGTGTTTTCCTGCTGTTCCTTCCAGGAAAGTTGGAGCGGTTAACCCTATTATTCTGTCACGCAGGTACGTGGTAACTTAACGAGGCATTAGCAAGAAGTTTCTTGCTTTATTAGAAGCCCTTGAGGCTTTTGGTGACTGATGTGCAGTTGCATTGTGTTGTTGACAAAGGGATAGCTAGAGACAGTTGTGTAAAGCTGATGGTTTAGGGCTCTTGTTTTGGAGTTGGGAATCTTTTAGGAAATAACATTTCATTGTTGTGTTGTAGACAGGAGAAATAGTTGGAGTGGCATTACTATGATGTTTCTGAAGAAGGATGGATTGAGAGCTTAGGGATATTAGAAAATGGAGGTCAGTGAGGCAAAACTCCTACAGTAGAGTTCAAGCTTAAGAGAAACAAAACTTGAAAACAAGAGTCTCTTTGAAAGTTATCAGTGTTGCATTAATTAATTGTAATGTTGGAGACGTAGGAGAAATATCTGGAACAAACAGGAAGAAGAGAAAGCTTTGCAGAATAGGAGATTATTCTGGTTTCAGAATAAATAATAATGAAAGAAATTAGCCTTTAGGAGACAGAATACTTGATAACAGTTCTTAAGGTACAAAAAGTTATTAAAGGAAATAGTCTTGAAGAGACAATCTTCTAGGTCAGACTGATTCTAGTTGCAGACCATACCACCAAGACAGTCTCTTAAATTCCTGAATAATGCTTCTTTCTCAGTTTTCAGATCAAGCGACAAGATTACTTGTCCTTGTGATTTCTTAAGGGACAAGCAACAGGTTCTTAGATGTATTCATCTGGGCATGTTTGAATTGTATAATACCTAGCAGATTTTTTTTCGGAAGATCAAGTAAGTTTAGTTAATTTAGTAGGTGTAAACTTAATGTTTTCTTGGTCCAGTGTCTGAAACTGCATTTAAATACTTTCTTAGAAGATAACTTGGAAATACTGGTACACCAGAGAAATTAGACACAACTTGTCAAGTTTGTTAAATGACTTCTGATAGTTGTACTGTGCAAATTTTTTGTTGCAGTTGGCTGTGCTACAGTTAGTTCTACTTTTCGTCATTTACCTATTTTAGTTGGTGATTTCTTAGATCTCAATTACTACAAATATTACTAAGGGTGTTATCTTCAGTAATCTTTTGCGAAATATAGACATAATTGTATTAAATTCTGGTTAATTTCTTGTATAAAATTATTTGAATATTCAGTTTTTCATGTAGCTTACCATGGATAAGGGACTACTTACTACTTTAGTAGCTAATTTAGCCACTAAAAATGATTCTGAGACTGCTTACTTTTGTCATCTTAATAATCCCACTAAAATTGAGGTTATAAACTATATCAGTAGTTTTTGCCATGATGTAAATTTTTTTCTGAAATTGTGAGGAACTTGATTTGAAGTGTTTTTTTCTCTAGGTTTATTTTTTGTAGTATTTCCAGGAAATATAAATTAATTTGTCTTTTTGTGCTTTAGGAGCTGGTTCGAAAAGGGATACCTCATCACTTCAGAGCAATTGTTTGGCAACTTTTATGCAGTGCTCAAAGCATGCCAATTAAGGATCAGTATTCAGAGCTTTTGAAAATGACATCTCCTTGTGAAAAATTAATAAGAAGGGACATTGCTAGAACATACCCTGAACATGATTTTTTCAAAGAAAAAGATAGCCTTGGGCAGGAGGTCTTGTTCAATGTAATGAAGGTGAGTTGGTATTTCAGCCCTTGAAAATATATTAGCAAAAACATACACCAGCTTGGATTGCTTTGTATATAGTGAATTTGCACCGGTTTCATGTGTTGTAAGTTTTTTTCAAGTTACTCTTTTTTAAACTGTAGACATTGGAATGGTTTAAAAAGTCCCATTTTAGTTTCAAAGGTGTTCCTGTACGTTTTTTTGTATCTCACAAAGTAAAACCAAGTTGGCATCAAAACAAAGTCACATACTAATTGCTGATAGTATAATGGAATGAAGTGTGCCATGAATTAAACTCAACAGTGTTGCCCAAGAAAAAGAACATTGGCAATCAGAACTAGTACTCAGTTTGCAAGTATTTCTGAAGTGCACGTGGCAGCAGCAAATGGCAGCTACAAGCTAGTGTGCAGTTGTTCCAGTGCCCAAGCACAAAATGAAAATGCCAATGTAACATTGTTTGCATTATTTAGTCTTCACTAGAGCTTAAACTTTGAAGAACATAGTTTCAACAGAAAAGTTGGCAAGTTTCCAAATCATAGTAATTTCTGTAACTCTGAAACAAAGATGCCACAAGCGTGGAGATCATCACAGTTTATCCATCTGTAAATAAAACTGCAGCACATGTTTTTTATGAAGAGACCTTGTTTCATTGTCTGGTCTGTCTCCTATAACAGTAGTACTTTGTGAGATTTGTATGCCAGTGGTCTCTCTTATCTTTTGGCAAATTCCTGTAGTTGAAAACTGCCTGTATTTTTGGTAGGTATGCCTTAGTTTTAGCTTTGTAGGTGATCAGAGAGCAGAGTTTGCTGCAGCAGGTAGAAACTAGAATGTCTGACTAAAACTTCTGGATAGGATGTCTGCCCTTGTTGGATTTGGGGAGAGGAAGAGTAAGTTATTAACAAGATAGCAGGATGAGCTATGATTACTTTTTATTGATCATGAGGTTTTAATTGTTGAGAGTTTTAACTTTATTTCTCAGGCTTACTCTTTGGTGGATCGTGAGGTTGGATACTGTCAAGGAAGCGCTTTTATAGTTGGATTACTGCTTATGCAGGTAAAAATATTAAAAAATATGTGAACCTTTAAAATCCATGCTAGACTGCATAATACACTGTGGTGGTTTTTTGGGAATTTTTGCTATGGTTTTCCTTCATAATTTTGTGACAATGGAGTTGTCAAGGGCAGCTGTTTACTCTGCAAATGAAATGAGATTTACTTTGTGTCATTCTATTTGCCAAGATGCTGTATTGGAGTGGGAGAATATATTTATTTCTCAGAGCTAAGGTAGGATTACAGGCTTGCAAGCTATTCTGGTGAGTGATATTTCAAAAATGAACTTCTCATTTCTGTTCTATTACATGGAATCTCCTCAGAGTTCATATGGAACTTCACAGTTGATTATCTTAAAGCTGCCTTTGTATTACTGGTTTTTGGTTTATGACAAAGTAGGGTATATAATAAGAAACTTGCAGACCTCCATTTCAGTTTAGAAATTATTTGCTAGAATTTAGCATATACAAAATTTCATTGGAGTAATTGGTAATTGGAGTAAATCCCTTAAACAAAACAAAAACCTCGAAACAAACAAACCAACAACCAAAAAAACATGCACGCACACAAAAAACTCCAACCCTAAATCCTCCCAGGCATTTACTCTGATAAATCGTTATATTTGTCCAGAGTTTTTAATGTGCTTTTTTATTTTTAATATAGATGCCAGAAGAAGAAGCATTCTGTGTGTTTGTTAAATTAATGCAAGATTACAGACTACGAGAACTCTTTAAACCAAGCATGGCTGAACTGGGCCTTTGTATGTACCAGTTTGAATGCATGATACAGGTACATACAAAATCTATCAAACTTGCTCTTCAGTAACTATTAATAAGGAACTTGGGAATTACAGCTCAAGAGCAGGCATGTCTGTTGGCTAACAGGCTGTACTGTTGACAATAGCTAGTTCCAGAACTTCAGAAGTAAATGCATGTGGCTCTGTGAGCAATTTTTTTTTAACCTTTGGCAGACAGTGACTGGTTTTAAATACCAAAGCATGGGATTTGTATTGCTGCAGTTTAAGCATATGAATGTTTAATTCTGTTTGAAGACTCTGAAAGTCAAAGTCTTCATAGTCAATTTATAGTATCTTAAAAGATGAAAATTGGGAGATACCCTCATATGTAGAATATGACTTGTTTTCAGATTTGGAATGCAGGTTCTTCCTGATCAGGCTAATGGAGAAAAATAGGTTTCTGTTTTGTGATCCAGTTTCTAACATGATGATCAGGGGTGAGATATCACATAGCCTTAGATTTTTGTCAGCTCTTTTTAGTAGCCCATTCTAGATATTACTTGGGGATTTACAATCTTGACTTCCCTTTAGGATCAGGAAGTGTTTTTGTAATCTGCTTTCCAGAATAGACATTCTATAGGACATTCTATCTTGGGACTTCTGTTGCATGGTTCTTGGTAATGATGAGTCATATCTTTCCTAGTCCAGTTGCTAGTACAGACAGCTGCTAACTGTACTAAGTATCAATTATTTTCTTGTATTCAAAATTTGTCAAAAACATGTTTGCACTAAAACTACAAGCAGAACCTTAACATACTTGTGTATTTTATTCTTCTTTTCCAGGAACATCTTCCGGAGCTTTATGTGCACTTTCAGTCTCAGAGTTTTCACACTTCTATGTATGCATCGTCATGGTTTTTAACTATATTCCTTACAACTTTTCCACTACCAATCGCAACAAGAATATTTGATATCTTTATGTCTGAGGTAACTACTAAATACTCATATGTTATATTTCAAGAGTAGCTGTTGAAAGCAGTTGTTTAGGTAATGGTATAAATCCCATCATGATGGACAAATCTCATAGTCTTGCTTTTTATTTCTTATGCTGATCAGATTATTTTAAGGGAAGTTGTGTGCAGTTTGTCAAGGAAGAGCAAATAAGCCATTGAATGTTGATATTGTGTGTAGCTTTGTGCTTTAAGCCTGTTGAAGTGTTCCCAAATCTGTTCTTTCTGGATGCAGTGCATTAGTATTGCATGCAGCAGGGACATCCATTTCTCAGTATTGTGGTGAGTTTACAGTGGAAACTAATGCTGCTTTCGGGCCAAGGTTAAAGTTCCTTTGGGGATATGCAAGCCAAGAAGAGGGAGTGTTAGTAACTTTTATTGTCCAGATGATGATCAGTGCCAAAGAAATTTAAGGAATTATTCAGTGTCATTATCACAAAGACACCTATGTTGTGTTTAGGTTTAGAGCTTTGCATAATTATAACTAGTAACAAATCATAGCTTAAGCTTGCTCTGCAGTCATCTTTTAGAAAGCAGTACATCCAAGGTGGATCCTTTCAGCTTGCCCTCAGCAATGTCCAAGATAGGGTATATAGTGAGACATTCCCTTTTATCTTTTTCAGTAGTTTAACTGCATTGTACTGTGTCTGAAATCAAAGTAGCTTTTTTGAGAAGTACTTGGGACTTTTCTACTAGATATACTTAAAATGTTTGATAGAGGTGACCTAGAGAATTCTTGTGACTTGAGATTTTACCTCATCACTAAGTTCTCTGAGGGGGATGTCTGGCATCAGGACAAATAGCCAGACTGCTTGTCCTTGGAACAAAAAAAGAAACCCAGAAGCAATTTGTTGAGAGATTTTTTCAGTAGCCCTTCTACTTGTGTTTACTTGGGTGAGATTTCCAATGTTAGTAAATAGTAGAATAACTCTGTACTGTTGACAATGCCACAAATAATTTTTGGGTGTTTTTTAACTTCTGTTTTCAGGGTTTAGAGATAGTATTTCGAGTAGGTTTAGCATTACTTCAGATGAACCAGGCAGAATTACTGCAACTTGACATGGAAGGAATGTTACAGGTAAGCTATGGTTATAATAATTCTAAGAGATATCTGAAATGTGTAGTGTGTGTATATTTCCTTGCAGCTGTTAATTATATATAATCTTGTGCTCTGATTGCTTTTAGCACTTTCAAAAGGTCATTCCACATCAGTTTGACAGTGGTCCAGACAAATTAATCCAAGCGTCTTACCAAGTCAAATACAATGCAAAAAAGATGAAAAAGTAGGTATAACATTTCGAGAAAATAGATTATACTGTTGCTGAGTTACTGCTTGTTTACCCCTAAGACTTGTTATTTATTCAATGTTTCATTTTGAATTTTCCATCTTTACATTTTTTTGGGTTTTTACTACATAAACAATTAAAACTGAAGTTCTCTCTGCAAAAAAATTATTCTGAAGTAGTATTTGCTATTTTTCTTAAATATAATAAAGCTATGTCTCATTTACAAAAATAACTAAAAAAGCTTTTGAAGAAAACTGCAAGTTATGGGGAATTACAGCACTTCTGTAAAAAGGAACTGAATAGGAAGGCTGGGTAGGGGGTGCTTTTTTGGAGGGAGGGGAGATTATTTTGGTTTTCTTCAGAGTGAAGCAGGGAAAGGAGGTGAAACTTTTATGATCTGGCCTAAATTCTAAAGATTTTAGTTCTCGGGAACTGGAAAAGTATTCAGTATTCATGGTGCTAAGGAGTGCATTTATGGTCAAAATTAGTGCTGTTTAAAATATAAATTGATAAAACTTTGTAATATCATTGACAACAATAAAATAACTTTCATTTGGGGTTTGAAATCTTGAGAATACCACTACTGTTGTTTGTTGTTGTTAAGGTTAGTTGCATGTCTCTTCTGCCTTTGGTAAATTTTGTTTTGATTAGCCAAGGTGCAAATACTGTGATTTGCCAGGGTTAAGTTTGGTGGTCACCCATTGGTTGTAATGTTTTGTATGTTCACTGTTGCACTGCAGGTTGTGCCCAGCATCTTCCAAGCTGAATTTGTCAATCTTTTTCTTTTTTTTTTCTGTCAGCAGCCTAAGATCAGTAGAGTGAGCAGTCTTCTCTAAAAAGAAGTAACAACAAAGCTTTCAGGAAAAAATATTTTCTTTGCAAACCAGTACAAGTGTATGTAGTTGAAAATCCTACCATTACGAGTCTGAACTTCTGGTCTGCCTTCTGTAGAGGCATTGTTATCTCAGCTTGTGGGTTTTTCTTGCCACGTTTTTCACTGGGACAACTCTGGTTTTCTGGGGAGAGGCCAAAATAGTTTTATATTGAAGGTATTTTTCTCAGATTTCTTTGCGTCTTTTTCTTCCAGGCTTTCCAGGCTCTGATTTCTTTTGGCTGAATCTATTGAACTGATGATTGTATTACATAAAGGGGTTAGTACAGAGTAGCTCCAAAGTGCTGCCACTGTAATGTATTCAAGCAAGCTCCTGCCCTTCAGAGTGCTGGCTCAGTCTGTTCGTATCTACTGAAATCTGTGTTTAAATTTAATGTCCAGTCTAAGCATTTACAGGAGTGCATTTCAGAGGAAATATCAATAATCTGTGTCTCTGTTCTACTGTTATTTGTTAGGTATTATACCAACAAGGAAACTATCCTCAATGTTTCTGATCATAATTTACTATTTCTAATTTTTAGGCTAGAAAAAGAATACACTACAATAAAGACAAAAGAAATGGAAGAACAAGTTGAAATTAAAGTAAGGAACCCTCAACAAATTTATTTATGAATAAGTTTAATTCCTAGTTGGGAGGTTACATGTTTGATCTCTGCATGTAGCAGGACATAATTAAGGTCCCCAAATTCTTTTCTTTCAGCATTTATATTTTGGATGTCTTTTCATAAAGTTCACCTACAGTGAAATTATTGAGACTTCTGGTGGACATTAAAAAAAAAAATCTTTGGAGACCCACTGTACTTATTTTTTTAATTTCCTGCTGACAAAAGCTTAGTAACAGATGCCCTCACTTGTCAGAGGTTCCAAATAAGCTGGCTTAGATGTAGGTGCTCCACACAGGAGGTTTGTATGACACATGTTAACTTAAACTTTGTCAGAGTGCACTTGAGTGGTTTGCCTTTGATTTTAAGATCTTGAGTTTCTTCTGTCTGCAGTCACTTTTTCTTTTGGTGCTTTTGCAGTTAATACAAACTGTGGGGGAAAAAAGCCAACCTTCCAGTGCAGTTTATTTTTCCCTTTTACTAACTGACCTACTTCCTGTATGTACTTAATCATTGCATCTTTTTGCTTTTGTGACATAAATAGGCTTTTGATTCCTTTTTTCCTATTTCACTTCTTTTTTTTCACAGCATGTTTGATCTGGATTTTCTTCCCTGTGTTTTTAGCCAGTTCTGTAAGAAAAGACAGTGGGAGAAATGATGTGCAAGTGCATTGTATAAAGCCTTGTTGAGGGAGTTAGGTAAAGCCTTCCTTCTTCCTGTCCACTGGTAGTCATTTTGCCTTTCAATATCAGTTTTTAAGGCATCAGTTCTTCAGAAAAATGACTGAGATGCACCTGTGAGCACAAAGTTGTTAGGAGTCTTTTCAGGCAGTTTGTTATTGTACCAGGCAGTGAGGCATTTAGCAGCCTGAATACCTGCTGTAACAGCAGCTGAAATCAGAAGATTTTCAGGGCTCAAATGACAGCTCTTTGCAGAACAGGACAAAATAAAACCATATGAAAGACAACTGTAACTTCAGATTCTAGTATACTAACTCATTGCAAATCCTTTCTTGCTTCTTGCCACCATCATCACCTCACCCCCNCAAAACAAAAACCACCAAGCCAACCCCAACAAAAAAACAACCAAAAAAACCCCAACCAATCAATGCAAAGCTGTCTGTTTCTAGGCCCTACTTTGGGACTTGGGTAAATAATTTCTGACTTAACAGAGCTGCTTAGCAAAAGAGGCTATTTCAGGAGAGATAGAAAAGCATATTTTGAGTTTGCCTTTTAGCCTGGCAGAATAAAGTGTTTACTGAACTGATACCCGATGCCCTGTTCTGAGGGGTACGGATCTCTTCTATCTGAATGCTGACCGCTAAAATCTACAGGAAATGCGCTGGTAAAGTATTGAGTTCAGAACAATTCTTTCTTACTTCTGAGACATTTGAGGTAATTCTCAGTATAACCTTACAGAATAACGTAAATTCTTGTGAGGAAAGGGAAGGAAACCTTGTAGCTGCCTCATTAGCCTGTCCTAGTGCAGGGAGTGCACTTTCATGTCCCTTAACCACAAAGACTTTGGCTCTGTTTATGAAGGGAAGCTGTCAAGTCTGGTGGAGGTTAAGCCCCATGGTTCACCTGCAGACATACTGCTTTCAGCTAATGCAACACAGATGCTTTCGCATAACATGAGATGTGTTCTTATTTTTGCTGTATTAAGCTGTTTAAACTCGTATTTTGAGCTAGTACATCATATGAAAGGATGTTAAGAATGTTGCTAATTATTTCTGTATTTATATTGATTTTCATGGATGTGATGAGATAAAAATGTTGTTAGTTTGCTTTGCTTTTATCAGACTTTCAATTCATAACTTGAGAAATGGATTTGTGAACTGTTTACCTTCCAGAGGTTACGAACTGAAAATAGACTACTAAAACAGCGCATTGAAACACTAGAAAAAGTAAGTATGCTGGGGACTAGATTTAATCTGTGCTAATTTAGACTTTAATTGATGGCAATTCCATTATATGAAATGGGAATCTCATAATTATAGTTTACTGTTTTCCTGATAATCTCTGGTGTTTACTAACAGTGCTTAGCCAAATAACATGGCTATCACCAAGCAATTAAGGTCAATGCTTTAAATATGTAAGGTTATGTCTTCTGCTTAGTGATTATAAGATCAAACGTTTTGACATACCCAACTTGTGTTGTACTGTTTTCTTTCTGAATTAGAAGCATATGTTCAAAGTCCAGAAGACTCCATGAAATAGTGGACTGCTTGGTTGGAAAAGAGGTCATTGTGAGAGAGTGCTCGGTTTTGAAAATCTGAAGTTGCTTGGTGTTTTTATGTAGGAGCAACATGACAGACCTACCAATGACTAGAGAGATGTTGCAGCATTCACATTCAGAACAGGAACACTGCCATTCATTTGTTCTATGAAGTTTTGAGGTTTCGTGGCAGTTTTAGGTACATGGTGGGGAGAATATCTACAGATTTATTTCTCATATGTTTAGTCTGGAGTAGAGTTTTGTTAGGTTTTTTGTAACTGACTGAAAAGTATGTATGGGCACTGCTGTGGATACATTGCCAACATGAAGGCACTATTCTCCAGTGGCCTCTCCTGTATCCTGGTATCACACTTCCTGTGGCAGATTGCATCTGAGCTGCTCTGCTCAGCAATGAGAACATTCCTGTCCATCTTAAGCACAAACAGGGACCATCTTCCAACAAATGGAATTGAATGCTCTTGTGAGTTGCAAACAGTTGTTCATGTTTCACAGGGAAGAAAATGGTAACGTTTCAATTAAGAGTGACATAATTGGAAGATGTTACACTTCAGATGTTAAACCCCATTGCAATTTCTCAAAAAGCAGTCTATGTCAAATTCTAATTAACTGATTTCAGAATTTAGTTTGGAAAAGACACATAATAAGGACACATAGTAAAATTTGTGACCAAAAATACTATTCTATGAACATTTGTTTCTAATATTGGAGGTTTATAAAATGAATGGAAAAGAGCAGGCTCTCTTTAAGAAGCTTGAAGCTGTAGTGAATAATTTCTATGCCCTTGGCAAATATATAATAGTTAATATCCTTGTTTTATACTTAACTTGTAGATGTTTGAAATATTTTCTTTTTTTAATTATGAAGTCCATGATGAACTGCCAGATGCTAGTGCTTTTGCAAATTCTGTACTTAGAATTTCAGAATTCACCTTCAGATTATCCCAATCTGATTGGAATGAAAACATTTCAAAATGGGAAAATATTATCTATTCATAAGAATTTCTGAAGATCATTATCATCACAGCATTTGCAAAACAGATCATAAAGTGTGAAAAATACATTAAGTTCTTCTGTTGGAAACTTATTTTTAAAATACTTTTCCATCATTCAAACCCATCTAAGTTAGTTGTGATTTCCTTGGTGTACCTTAACTTCTAAGTAAGAGCTCTTATCTACTAGTTTGAACTTCAATTTTAATAAAAGTTTCAAGGACAAAGAAGGTCTATGAATAGATGTGTTTCTCTGTTGTAGAATGTTCAAAAAATTGAGTGGTTTCAGGGGTGATAAAGTAGAAATTAATTAAATGCAACTGCACGGTGGTAGTACTTGTCAGTGTGCAAAAATGAAAATTTTTCTTGCAAAAGTTTGGCAAGGAAAGAGAATCTATGAACTGCTCAATGAGTTACTGCAAGAATTCAGTAAAACAAAACATTAGCTGTCATAGTTGACATTTCCTACATGTCTGTCAGTTTGCACCATTTAACTTCCCTGCTTCATCTTCGTGGAAGCTGTAGTTCCGCATGAGTGCCTCAGTGCTTAGTGGAGTTCCCTCTGCGCTCAAATTATGCCTTTGGTTCATGTTGTAGGGGGGGACTGTAGATCGTGTCTTGGATCTGTCTATTAGAACATATCAGATAATGCTTCAGTAACTTTTGTTAATTAGGGAAGCAAGCCATTCAGATAGAAACACCCAGTCTCCTGTAGGTGAATTTTAAGTGTTATGGAAATCTGAAACCTTTTTGTATCAAAGATAGACTGTGTTAAATCTGTTGCAGAAAAGGCTGCTTCCTGGGGCTTTCAGGCTGATTTGCCTTCATTGTTATGAAGAGGTGTTAATTTTGCAAAAAGAGCTTGCACAGAAAATGGGTAGAATTTGGGCATTTTCTTTCTATCAGCTCTTGGTCTTTTTTGTCACTATGATCAGGCCCTTGTTTTTTGGTTTCTTTTTTCCTCATTCCTATCTGAATTTTTCCTTTGTAGGAAAGTGCTTCCTTGGCAGATAGATTGATACAGGTATAGTCTTTTAGTCTTTTACTGTATGACTCTCTTCCTACTCATAAAAAAACCCAACTGCTTTAATGCATGCGTATTTGCATGCTGTATTCTATCCTTGCTTTGCTGATTTGGAATAAATACAGAGCTAATATATCTTGCTAGAAACTTGTTTAATTTTGTTTACTAAAAATATATAAACCCAATATCTGCACGTTATAGTAATTTTCCTAACCTATTGTAATTTTTTGTCCAAATTCCTGTGGCAAATGGATTCTATGACACTGTATTAACAATGAAATTGAATATTGTGACCATCAATCTGTGCATGTACAACTGAGTAATAATGCATGAAAGGAATTTTATTGAATGCAAGTACAAAACTGTGCTTGCTAAATGGATGCTGAACTTCATAAAAAAGTACTAAAGCAGCTGTTTAGCTGTACTACCTTGTCCTAAAATTTCTACCAATTGTAGTCTGTGCTGTTTGCAAAACCAATCTGATGAAATAAGCAGCTACGCATCATAAAGGCAGTTTTCCTTGGATTTGTCGTAAGTGCTTAAAAAAAAAATTATGTCCTAAGGGACAAGTGACAAGGGCCCAGGAGGCTGAGGAAAACTACCTCATAAAACGGGAGCTGGCCACCATCAAACAGCAGAGTGATGAGGCCAATACTAAACTGGAGCAAGCTGAGAATACCATCAGGGAGCTCCAGCAACAGCAGCAATGGGTAAGGAGCCTGGCAGCACATCATCTCATCTTTTTCACTCACTTGTGTTTATTTTTCCTCATCATTACATGACATAGTCTCTGTGCTGTCTTTGTAAACCCCTGTTCATTGTGATTTGCATTCTTAAAATTACACTAATTTGATTAAATCAAATTTTGCTTTGTTCTACTGATAGATGAGATTCCTAACCCTGGATAGGTGTAAGTTATCAGTTAATTAAAACAACTAAACAATATACCCACAATGAAACACACCAAGCAAAAAACTCAAAAAAACCCCACAAACCAACCCAAAACCCTTCCACCAAAAAAGAAATACTAACAAAATACCACACATACAACCTCTGATAGCTTTTAATCCTAAGAATCTAATCATTGCAAGTTGTGTCACTCTGGCTACTCAAATCTGAGAATTGATTCATAATGCCCTTACCTAGGGTATCATTTAAGTCAGTTTCTTCCATGTTAATGTTTCTTCTGTGTACCTGTGTTTGTTTTTTTCCGAGTATGCTAACATTTACTGCTCGCTGAAGTAGAAGAGCATTGTCCCTGATTTTGAAACTACAGAACTTGATTAAAAAGTGTGGGTTTATGGGCATATGGAGCAGGGAAATAATTTCTAGGAGCCCTGTATAGTACTGTATTTGTGTGCACTCGGGGTTTTAGGTAGTAAAATGTGCAAGACTTCAGACTGTTGCTGTGAGACTGAAGTTACTTCCCTTAAGACACTTAAAGTGCTCAGTATATTCTCTTCGGGGGTACCAGGGGGAAGCATTTTAGCATCTTCACTTGCTGAATAAACTGTGCACTACTGGTGTTGATGTGAATATCCTCATATTGTTTTAAGTAAGTGGTATCTGAGTACTTGTCTGGAGTCTTGGGAATGTCAGGTGTATAAAATATGACTTACTAGAACTACAGCATACTGCAGCTACTTACCAGGCTTCTTAAGGTCAGTATAGCAGTTTGTTTTACACCTCTTCCACCAAAGCTCTAGAAATACCTGTCTCCCCTATTGGAAGGTAAAGATGAGATTCACTGTTAGACTGAAAAGAAATCACAACTTAAATGCAACATTCTAGAACTAGTTTATTATGTCTGTTTAACGCATTTCAGTGTAAAAAAGATACTTATTTTAGAAGAGTCGCAAGAAGTGATTATTGAGCTGTTACTTTCTCATGTGAAATGCTGCTTTTTATAGAACTTTAATAATTTCTTTGGGGGGGGGAAATATGAAGAAATTATGATTAGGAAGATGGGGATGGTTTAGTGATGCCTTCCAACATTTTAGATACATTGTAGTCTTTCAAGTGAAATGCAAAGAGAAGTGTTTATAGACTTTTGGATATCCAGCTGTTTATTGTCTGATTACAATAGTACACACGCCTTTGGAATGTGTTTTTTAGAGGCATCCATGTTAATGACCTGTATGCAATTGAAAGTTATTAAAAGACTAAGATACTATTATTTATTTATTCATTAATTGGTGGGAATATGACTTTTAAAGCAAATGCCTTTAATTATGCTGGGGACCTTACTGAGTAGCAATTATGGGGGAGGCTTGACAGGTTGCCTAGGTATGGGAACTGATCCCGAGCAAAACCTTAGATATCTGTGGATTGCAAAATTGGCTGGGTTGGAGCTGTGAGGGCAGACAGCTGGGCAGGTACTGCAGGAATGGAGAGTAAATCAAATTACAAGCACGCTTCCTTCTTTCCATGCTTGCAGCAATGCTTTTCTCCACTTAAACATGAACATGGCTATAGGAAGTCATCTGACTACGTGTGTGTGGAACTGAGACTGTAAATCCATGTGGTTAGAGACAGGTTTGTGCCTAATAGCTGGCTTAAGTGTAAGGAATAGCACTGTGGTTTTGAGACCCGTCGGTGGTGAAAATGTTAAAATGGTTTAAGCAGGGAGCGTTCACTAGATTCTGCTGCACCAGTAAGATGTGTAATTGAACAGGCTTTTAACTGTTTCCAAGCATGAAGTGGGAGCAACAAATAGAAGCAGCTGCGTGCGTTTAGGGCGCCACCAGGTGGGAATGCAGGGATTTATTTGGAATTTTGGCACTTTAGTACACACTGGTGATTTTTTGCCGCTTGCTAGTACCAATAGCTTTGTTCTTGGCAATACTTCTTTTCAGTATTGTCTTGCGAGTATCTGATTTAATGTTTTTTTTCTCTAATTATTTCAGCTTTGTTATTAGCAAAAATGATTGCACTGTAAACTTGTAAATGACTGCATAGTTTATCTGTGCTTATTTAAAGATACAGCATCTATTGTACATATTTTATCATCTACATCTTTTTCAATCTCAAATAGGTTGTTTCACCATGACAGAAACTATAATGTTTGGATATGAATCTCTGAATAGAAATGTATGAAAAGAACTGCCTAAAGGTACTTGCAACTGCCTCTTCTGAGCAACACTGTGGGATTAAAAAAACCCACTGTTTTGTTGGCAGCAAAAATTATCTAAACAATAGTATTTCTAAGAAGGTTAACATACCCTTGTAAAAAGGTTACGCATTTGTATTTGTGTATTATCAAGCGTTTATGCTATCTGTATGAGATTGAATAGCACAGGTTGGATGGCTTAAGGGTAACTGTTGAAGGTACTTACTGGATTTGTGTCTGAAGAAATTCTCCCCTGCAGCACTTCTGAATACAGAGATGGGTAGAGGAGTATTCTTTTGATCAAAGTCCAACACCGGAAGCCTAAATTACACACAAGTTTATTCCTTCCTGTGCTAAAGTACTTATAGGGAGTTTTTAGTTGAACCAGAACGACTTCATTATGAAGTGTGGAGTCTACTTGAAGAGGTAATCATGATACTAATGAATGATACTCATCTGTCTTTGGCTTTTCTAGTCTTTAAATGTAGAAACTTGCCAAGGGCAAGTCATGGTAGGTTACCAAATGATTAAGAGGAAGGTGGCTTCTTCCTCATACCGCTAGTAAATCAAGAACTGCATAGAGGAAGTTGTGCCTGACTTGAATGAAATACAGAGTTTTCTTTTGAGGCATGCTTTGAGAACAATGGTATTTGAGGAGTTAGGGGAAAGGGTAGTCAGCCTATTATAACTTAACTCCTGATAATTATGTGCTGAAGGTTTTATTCTCTGTTCTTTTTGCCCTTGTGTTTCTAAATGAAAAGGGTAGCTTCTTGCTGAATGTAAACTCTTCCAGAATGCAAATCTTGTCTTTCCCAGTGACACTGTAATTGTCAATGATTACCCAGTTCATCAGTTGGAATGCTTTAAAATTGAATCTGATAAATTGGAGGCTAATCAAGCTAAAATTAGTTCACATCTTATTTTTAAATAGGCTCTTCAGCTATATTATGTGAAGATAGAATTTTAATTGACTAAGCATTCAGATGGAAGCATATGCATTTTGCAAGGTAATTTATAGTGGTGTATTTGGTTATTGTTACAGCAACTTCATAATGCATAGTTTCTTTCCAGGAACTTATGCTAAAATAACTGATAATTAAGAACATAGTAATTGATGTTGGGAATATATGCTTGTAAATGAGTGTTGCAACTTTATGGAAGGCTTCACTTTTTTTTACAGTATACTTTCCTAATACTGTGTTCTGATTTGCAACCACAAAGCAGAAAATAAGAATTCTGTATTTAATGAAGTACTACAGTTAGTGCTTAAATGTGTAGACAAAGTTAACTGGGCAGTTGCTGAATCATCTGTTAATTGCTCTTCAGTATAGTGTACTGGAGAAACATTGTGTAATTATAGCTGTCATCAGCCCAAATAATATTTGGTATAGTTATGTTAAGAAAATTTGGGTGGAAATAAATCCAGTTGTGTGAAGCCAAACAAGGACTTGTTTCTTTCAGAATTAGATGGCTGTAGAACTACAGTTTTAGTCCTTTGTATTACAAATGTCTCTTCAACATAGGCAAGAAAGTGTTACTGTGGTTAAAATGTTTGGCTGGTGCCTGAAAATCTGTATTTGCATTGTGGCTTTTGTCAGAAATTCTAGGGCTTAGGGCAAATATATAAAAGAAGTTTTTTTTTCTTGCAGTCAATTTAAAAGTTGCTTTCAAACATTGTTTTAACTATAAACTTGTGGTACCTTTATATACTAAATTATTGAAATTGTGCTTTGTTTTACTAAGTAATAAAACTCACAACTTGTAATTTGTGGGTCTTGTTTTCTTCAGTGTGTTCTGATCTTGGCTGGGGTTTTTTGCAGTATATCAAGACTTGATTTAGAGTTTGTTGTGGCTAAATAAATAAGTACTCTTAACATATTCCTTATGCAGGCGAAATCTAAAGACAGGTTCAAAGAAGGCATGGGACTAATAACTTTTCTTACATTCTCCATTACTAATTACTTGATAAACATCAATTAGATTTTTATATAGTACACTTACATTATTGCAAAATCAGCATGTATTCAGGTCTTCAAACCTGCTGTTTTCTCTCCATGTCCTGGAAAATACTAGTGAACTTCTTATCTTGCAAGAGAGAGAACACTGCATTTGTTCTCATTCCGTATTTATCACAAACAGAATCTGGAACAAGAAATGTAGAGTCCGTCTAAGTTGCTGTGCTTATCATGGGATGAACTTGTACAAACAGCTGGGGAATAAAAAAGAGCTGTTGCCTCTTTTCTGCCTCTGCATGGTGTTACATGTGGTACTTGTGTTGCTACATGATGTGAAGTAACTGGAGAAGTGAATCAGCATTGACCACCATCCTCTTCCTTACACTCAAATCAGGTCTGCCTCCACTGCTTGCTGAGGCAAAACCACTGTGTGGGTTGAAAATAATATGAATTAGATTAGTATTGTATAAGGGAAAATTAATATTAAAGTTCAAGGATCATACTATATCTGTGCTGTGTGTGTGTTCAGGTGCACAGTTACGTAGGCCTAGTGCTTAAGTGGATGGTGTCAATGACACTAAAAACTGCCTGCCTGAGCTGTCTTTGCCTTTTAATGCTTTGTACGTATCCCCTCCATTGCAGCTTCCTGCAGGCACATATATACAAGAAATACAGTAAACTGTAGCACTAAGAGGAGTGTAGATTTTGAATTCAGATTGTACTGTAAGTCATGGCAAACGGTTTAGTTGGCATGCAGAAGTATAAAAGCAAATGAAAAAATTATTTTCTTGACCATGTAGTTACATTTAAATCCTTGTTTTGACCTGTTTGCCTCTTATTTGTACATTAAAAGTCAGGGAATGTCACACCCTAACAGAAGCATGTGAAACTGAAGACTTCTGTTCATTTTTTTACTACTTTTTAGATGCAGAAAACCAAATTGTTTGATTCAAACATAAAGTAAGACACAGCTGCATCTTTAGTATAATGAAAAATCTTTTTAAAGTTGAATTGTTAATTGAAACTTAATCTATGAATCCAAGAATAGTACTTATATTTCACAATGTGGTTAATGACACCAAAAATATATTAAATTATTTTCCTCTAAACTTAATTTTCAGGGTAGCTATGTAAACACAGTAACTAAACAACTACGCTTTGAGGATTTCAACACCCACTGTTTTCTTCAATCAGAAATTTAAATGCTGATTTAGGTTGGTGTTGCCTATCAAGCAAGTTTGACAATCTGTCAAACTGACAAGTAATTTTAAAGTAACCCAGGGAAGAAATAAATTGTATTTTTAAACTGTTGATTGGGGGAAAAAGTGAGTCTTTTGAATATAAGTGCTTCGGTTGGATGTATATGAATTTCAGAAGGAATATGTATACTGTGAGCAAATGAGAGCCAAGAGCTGGAGTGAAGAAAGGGGCAAACCAAAGTCATTGTGCATTGAAGCACACATAGTTTTATTATAAATCCAAGATTATGGAAGGAATCTGTTGAATTGGAGTTTAAGTGACTAGGGATTGAGTGATACTTGTATTAACCTTGTAATTAACTAGTCTTCCCTAAGTACCTTTTTCTGCATATCACAAAACAATCACAGATCATTTGAGAATCTTTCAATTTGGTTGACAATGACAGGAAAGTGTGAGTTGTTGCTTGTCAGTACTAACAGGGATCTCAGTTTTGTCAGACACACTTGGCTATGTGGAGGGGCAGTTGTTTGAGAGGCAGAGCAGTGGGGATATGTTTGATAGCAGTCTGCATTGACATATTAATAGACTTGTATAAGGTAAGCGCTTATGCTGGTATTTCTGATCTGAAGCATTTGAATGTACTTTTCCCACCAAATCTGGTATATAAAACCCCTTTCAAACAATCTGTGCTTCATACTAAACATATTTCTGCAAACTTTGTAGCATAAATGCAGTTCACGATACAGTGAAGACTTTGTGCTACAGCTGGAAAAAGAGCTGGTCCAAGCCAGGCTGAGTGAAGCAGAATCCCATTGTGCCCTGAAGGAGATGCAAGATAAAGTTCTAGAGATGGAAAAGGTAAATCAAACCAGGACCCTCTATATGGAGCAGTATTCAAAACAGACTACAGGTCCCTGTACTTCTTTGCAGAACTGCGCTCTAGAACCTCTCTTCTATGCTTCTGTGATTGCAAGACGCTTTTCAAATCCGAAAATACAATAAAACTAAGGTCTGTTTGCACTGGGAAAGGTTTGTGTATAACAGATCACTTTTCTTCCATTCCTGAAGCCTCCTGTAGTGGAAAACTTGGATTCTGGTGAAGTCTTGACAGGAAACATCAATTGTTTCAAAATTATATTCTGCAATAGAAGCAGTGGGCTTAGAGTGAGCATTGAGATTATGTGAAACTAGTTTGGGAGGGGAAGAGGAAAGGGTTCAATATCACGATTCCTAGGTACTGAGTATCTTCCAGTCCCATTCCATTATGGGCAGGGAAAGAATCTCTTCACTGCTCAGTATCAGAATCTCTACTGCTTTTTGGGTGCTATGCTAGCTTGTAACTTATTCATGGCAGAGTTCAAGCTGTAGTCAAATCAACTGTCAAACATTTACCTTTCTTTGCAGCAAAATTTAACTGCAAGATAAAATAGCAAAAGAAGAAAAACCCCCAATAATTGACCTGATGTAAAGCAAGCTTTTCAGATCCTGTTGTACTGGCTTTGGAATTAGTTTCCTTAGGAAACTTTAACGAGCTATATACCCAGGCTTTGGCCAGAACTTACTAGCTAATTAGATTAACCCACTGGAATCAAGATTTATTTTTCAGTTGTCTGAGGGGGTTGATGGGTGTCTGATGGGCTTCTTAGTTGGTAGTTTTTACTGCATTGACCATTGGTAAGAATTTAGGATATAAGGTATTTTTCAGAATTCAGGAGACTACCTAATTTTCATCAGCATGGAGACAGCATACAATGAAAACTTATCTGTGAACAAAAACTGGAATAGTGGTGTCAGTTCCAGTGTACCAGGCAAACTCAGATGTACAGCAATATTTCAGTCTGTCACGATGAACTTATGCACATGAGAAAGTGGCTGAAGTGAACTCCCTTAGATTTCTACAATACAGCTCTTTACTGCTGTTAGTGATGAGTTGTGAGTCTGAGGAACTTCTGCTGAATAACCTGAGACTTATGGCATGAGTGCCATAAACATTCAGAAACATACCCTCTCGTTTCCTATATTTGCCAATACTCAGATCCCATGATTTCAAAACATGGAATGCTAATAAATGGCTGTTGTGCTGTGTTCTGTTAATGTTAATCATGTGCTTTACTCAACTCTCAAGAAAACCTGACAACTGTCATAGTATTACAGATCTGCAAAAACACTTGATTTTACTGAAAACAGCTACTGGGAAATTAAGTAGGAAGTGATGAAGAACAGTTCAACTTTGAATATTTGGTGACCAATGATTTGCTGTAGGGATATTGTAGTCAGACAACCTGTCCATTTTCTTCACCTCTTGTTTTTCTCCCAGATTTCCATTATTAGGATTTAATCTCTGTTTTGCTTTTCTTGGTGTTTTCATGTTTTCCGTTTAGCCTTCTCTCGCCTTTCTACTTTTTCCTCATGTGTCTTGCACTTTCATCTCTAAGACCTCTTCCTGACTGGTTGTTGTTTGTTAATATTAACAGATGGTTCCTTTGTCAGCATATCTGTTCTCCTTTTCAAAGGCTGATGACCTACTTCCTAAAAAATAAATTTCCATTTATTATTTTTCCTGTAAACCTAAATAAAAGTTACAGTTTTAAGGTGTACTTTCAGTTCCTTGTTTGCTTTACTTTTTATCAACTAGATCAAAACCTTTCAGATTCCTCTCCATATTTTTGATGATGTGTTCAAATATTGTAAATATAATGTTTTGTTAGGGATACCATTCAAGGAAATCTTGAAGTCAGAATACCTAGAACTACCACCTTATAATTTTTTTTTTTGTAGTTGGCAGGTAAAAGTTATTTATACACACTCACTATATCCAGAAGCTTAGATTTTTTGATGGTTTTTATTTTGTAGAGGATGTGCACTTAAAGTTTTCTTATTGTTCCATGTCAATGTTCTTGGAGTGGGTTTCACTAAGCACAATTTTATTCAAATACATATTTAAGAGGATGGTCCTTGTTGCAGAGGAACAGCTCCCTCCCTGATGAGGAAAATGTTGCCAGACTACAAGAAGAACTGATTGCAGTAAAATTAAGAGAAGCAGAATCTTTGATGGGTCTCAAAGAACTAAGGCAGCAAGTCAAAGATTTGGAAGAACACTGGCAGGTATGGGTAGCAATATACTTTTATGAATTTTATTTCCAATGATAAAGCAAGAGACTATAAAATTTTGAGATACTGAGTTCAAGTAGAAACTAATGATTGTGGATCAAACTGCTGAGGTGAGAAAATCCTTAAATTCAGCTGTCACAAGAACCTTAACCTAAAAAGTATGTTAGAAGTTGGTGCCTAGTTGTTATAGATGGCAGAGGGCCTGTGCTACCAGGTAACTGTAATGATAGGAGGGATGTACCTGATCAGTACTCCTACTTCGCTAAATGTTAAAAAGGGCTAGAAATAGACAAAAGTCTCAGGATATACTTGCAATTCACTGACTTACTGTAGTTGGGAATTGAATGTTTTCAGCTTTTTAATTGTCTATTCTTAAAACCAGTAAGTTTCCATGGGTTTCTAGCTTTTAGGATCAACAGGAGAACTCTAGCTATTTGTCCCCATATAACTCTGAGACCTTAAGTGAAGTAAGGAAACACCAGGAAGGATGAGGCATTATCAGCAAAAGCATGCTGTTTTTCTAGCGTCATCTAGCTCGTACCACTGGAAGATGGAAAGATCCTCCCAGAAAAAATGCAGTGAATGAGCTACAGGATGAACTGATGACAGTGCGGTTGAGAGAAGCAGAAACTCAGGCTGAACTGAAAGAGACCAAACAAAGAATGATGGAGATGGAAACACAGGTATGTTATTGAATGCTAGTACATGTGAACTGAGCTGGATGCTGGAAGTTTGGTGTTAAATGGTAGATACCTGATGAGGATCTTCACAGGCAGGACTTTAGTTCCAAAATGTGGGGTCTTTTTACTTCTGCTACATGAGGATGGGAGAATCTAGTGCACACAGTACAACTTTGTCTCCTCTTTAATATTTTCCAGGACTATGCTTTCTGAATTTGTCATTTGGATTAGTTGGTAGATTCTGACTGTGTTTGCGTCTTAATGAATTAAATTCTAACAGGTGCAATAACAACAAAAGTATGTTTAAGGTGTTTTAAATTTCACAAATCTAATTGGCAATTCTGATATAGTAATGTTTAGATGGCAGTGTGTGCTTTCTTGAGGTGACATTGCTGATATTAGATTTTCTGCTGAGGTCATGAATCTGGTTACTAAGTGGGCTCAGCAAAGCAGCTGTGTATTGGTCAGGGTTTTTTAGCACGAGGTTTGCCTTTTATGTGCCAGAATAGAAAAGCATGGGTTACCACTGCTGAGGTTTGTGCAGAAAAGACAATCATACCTTGATTGCCAAGATTCTTTTTGTAAAACTATTAAGTTGCTAAGCACCTGAAATGAAAGTGCACTAAGGTGTAAGTTCATATTATATTAGTAAACTTTCACTCAAGTTAGTAAGCACAATGTGCTGATGATTGAGAAGGATTTTTAATAGACTTCTAAGAAATCTTCCTATGAAATACCTGCTAAATGTAACTTCTTTTGCAAGCGATCTATGCATCTAAAAAACGAAACAAACAACAACTTTACTTGACAAGGTTCAGCAATTCCAGAAACCAGGAGAGCATGTAAGGACATGCTATTGAAGAAACATTAACCAACTGCAAGGCATACGAATGCTTCTTTCTGACAGAGGCATCACTTTATACCAACTGCATAAGTTTCTTCTTGCCTTACCTTTTAGAATTTTCACTGACATGTCAATATTGTTTTGGTCAGTAGGGGGCATAGAGAGTCTGCTATCTGGCTTAACATGTATTTAGGTACTTCTCACTTCAGTGTTACACATCGAGTGTTTGTATGTGCTTATGCTGTTTAGCTGTCATCTGAGAGAAATGCCACTCTCATGGTATGGTGTGCACAGCTTCAGGTACAAGTGCTATGACTTGTACTTGTGCACTGATCTCAGCTAAGGTGCCATGTTGCTTTCAGGAATTCACTGGACGGAAAAACGTGCACAGTATTTCTGACATATCTGATCTTTCCTGGATGCATAGTGTAGTTGGGATACAAATTCACAAAATCTGCCTTACCTAGGCAACAAATTGGGAAAAACAGATCTATTGGAATGTTGCAATAATGTTCTCACAATGAGTCATCTGTTGTTTAAGAACAATTTGAATATTCTGGTCATAAACAAAATGTCATGCAAACTCTTCTGATTACACTTGGAAAACTCTAAATCCTTTTTCATCAAAAGTTTTTTATGGTAAATGATCTCTGTTTTGTCAGACTTCAGGGAGTTAGATTAATATCCTTTCAATAACATGTATTTTGTTTCCTTTTTTTGTCGTAAATTTCAGAATCAGATCAATAGTAATCATTTACGAAGGGCAGAGCAAGAAGTTACCAGCCTACAGGAGAAGGTGCAGTATCTTTCTGCACAGAACAAAGGACTTATGGCTCAGTTGAATGAAGCAAAACGTAGACAAGCAGAGATTGAATGCAAGGTAAACAATATCCTGAGAAGTGCTAATATATATGTACATTTTAGTCTTCTCTGCCATTGTTGGATAAAATTGTGTCTTAACTGAGAAGCATAAATCATAGAAGTAAAATTCTTTTTACTGATTTTGAAAATATAATCTTGAATTTACCATCTCACAAAAACCACTTGAGGTTTTGACAGAGCCACTTCTTTCTGGTCCCACGAAGATAAACTTTTACTTTAAAGCATGGTTCTGCTCAGAAAAGTGTCTGTATATAACATAAAAAGACACTCCTCAACAACAGACTCTCTCAGGTTTTCATTTTTCTTGCTGTCTTGCCAGTTCCATTTGTTTCTAGTGGGACCCAAATCTACAGTGCAGCAAAGAGGTGACTTCTGCTGACTCATTAAACTCCATCACAAGCTTTTAGAAAAAAAGACACTGAATCTTAAGTAGAAGAAATTGCTTTTACTGACTTTCTTGTTTGCCATAATCTCTGGTTTCCTAAGTACTATTTTTTTAATGCTGAGATTACTTTTACTGATTTTTTTTTTTTAGTAATCATAATCTTAGTGATGTCTTTTTCATATAATCCACAACTTACTTTGATTGTTTTTTGATACCGAAAGTGCTCATTAATCCTTAAGAGACTGAGGATTGAGAGTGTGTAGTCAATATTCTGTTTTTATGTTGACTATAAAGAGAGCAATATGCTCTAACCTGATTAATGAGTTAGCACACACAACTGTTCTCAGTGGGATAATACACCTGTAGAACAATGTTCTAACATGGGCTAGAGAAAAGTGTGACAGTAATAGAGCACCAGTCATACTCTTTAGAGATTCTCTGAAAGTAGCTATGGTCAATAGCCAGTGAAGTATCTTTACTGACATACACTAACATTAGATCCTTAAACCTGTTTTGCACCCAATAGAAAAGAGATTACAATTTACACTGTAAGATGTTTTACAAGTAATATTTCATTATATATCAGAAACAACAACAATTATTCCTGATTCTATTAGCAACTGATTTTGGTTTTTTCTTCCTGTTTTTTCAAGTTGTTTAAAATCATGCTCTAATTTTATTTTTGTCTTGACTAGGTAGCAATATTCTACTGTCTCAAAAAAATATATTTGGATTTTCTACTCCCCAGTTGTTTTATGCATAACGAACTTGTATGTTATTTAAGGAGCTTGTGTTTTTCTTTTAAAAGATGGCTTGAAATGCTTAAACAGAAATTAAAATTTTTGTAGCCAGTTGCATCTCATACCACATGTATGGCAACTGTTTTTGTCACTGGTGTGTATTGTTATGTTTTTCCCTTTTTATCTGACTACTGCTTCTACAGCAAGGACTCAATTTCAAATTGTTTCTTGAAACTCACCACTGATCTTTCTAATCAGCTGTGCTAAAGAATTTACAACATAAGATTTGTGCCCCCACCCAGTCTTGTGTTTCCTACCATATCAACTTCTGTGGTAATTATTGAGAACATGCTCTGTTTGAGATAAAGCATCAGTGACATCTAGAGCAACACTATTGACTCATCTCTGATACCAAAGTCAAACCAAGCTAGTCCTTCCTTCAGCTTTCAGTTAAATACATGCAATCCTGTGGACTTGTCGGTTTGGCTTCATTTGAACAATCATGCAATAGAATTTAGCAAGAACGGCTAAACTTTGGCTAGCACATGATAAATTTCTCTGAAATGGCCTCCACTGATTACAAATGCAGTTAATTGGATCCTGTGGATGATACACCTCTGTTATGGGAATATTTTTTAAAAAACAACCCAAACAAATAGCATGTTTTTAAGTAGCTTCTATAGATAAGCTTTGATATGTTTGATTTGATCTCAACCATACTGTCTAATGAAGGGTGGTTGAGTACTGTTAGTTTGAAGCATACATTAAAATAACTGAAGTACTGGAACTGATTTGCAGTAAATAAAGTTTAGTTACACCAGTCTGCTATAAAAGTAGGTGTACCTGAGCCTAATCTGTCTCTTCCCCAGAGCTGTTTGCTCTTCAGCTGATAGTACTGCTCACTAATTATCTAACACTACTTTCTCTCTGTGGTTGTACCAGGCTACTGACAATATAATACTATTTACTGCTCTGAAGTCTTGAGGACTTGCCTCATAAAACAGGACGTTTCTTTCTCTCTTGTTCAAACTCAAATTACCTCTTATTTATAGACAGACCTGTAGGTTAAACTTACAGTGGGAGGCCAATTGTAGGTTATGTGCATTAGTATTTTATTCTAAACTGCCAGTTATATACTGTGACTAAGATAGCTGGATTAAATGAGGTTGAGAATACATTTGTTTTTGTTTCATGTTTTTTATTTTTTAGGACAAAGGAAGCGATGAAATAACTAACTCTTGTGTAGCTTTGCTGTTTCTATAAAGTCCAAAATTAAAGCATAAGCTGTTTCTTTTTATTATGTTTATTCTTTTTCTTAATTTACAGTATAATATTTCTGTAAAACAAGACAATTGTTTTCTGGACCTGGAAATTGATAACAGCAAGTTTTCAAAACTGCACAGATTTTTTTTTTTTTTAGATTATTATAGTTTAGAGTTTATATTAGATTATTACATACTCCTATGGGTTAAAATTAAATTTGAGTTCTTAGAATTGTGGTACTTTGCACAGCAGTGTATTAAGTTTTCTCTACTTAGGATTTTGGGTAAAAGCAGTGCCCAGTTTTTAATCAGCTAAAACCGGTACTAGTTAGCTCCCATTTGTGACTTCTTTCAGAGTAAAGAAGAAGTGATGGCAGTACGGCTCCGTGAGGCAGACCGCATTGCAGCTGTGGCAGAACTCCAGCAGCATATTGCTGAATTAGAAATCCAGGTAACAAGTGATGGCATTAAATATGAAACTTGGTACTGATTAGATTTTGTACTTAGTGAGTTTTTTTTCTTCCTCTGTGTTTCTTCATTAGCATACTGTGAATACAGGGCACTGCTTTGCCAAGTGGGATGATGCTATATTGCTGAATTCATGTACAAGCAAAGCCTTAAATCTACCTTGTGTGCATACTTGTGAGCTGTTAATAATTCCTTCTGTACAAATACCATGTTAAAGGCAAAACACTCTTTTTAGCTCTGACTTCTGTTTTGGTGTTTTTCTTGTAATTGGTACTTCTTACCAATTAATAGACAAGACTGAAAACATCCGCTGTCCAAAAAAAGATGCATACATTTTGATTCCAGCAACCACTTTTTTTCTGTGATTACTCTTCTGCTATGATCAGTATTGAAGGATTTATTGTAAAACTCTTACTCCCTTTATGTAAATCTTAAAACCAGAAATATTTACTGCTGTCATGTCACCATAGGATCTCAAGATGCATCCTTTGCACTCTGTATTGTTCCTTACTCTTTCAGTTCCTTTTGGAGCTTTCACTATTCCATGAACTTGCTGCTCCCTTGATGAGAAAACCAGAAATTACTGTTCTTTATATTTTCTTGGCTTTGGGAAATCATGATGTCTTAGTGTAGTCTGACCTTTCTAAACTCACACACTTTTGTCCTGTCTGAATTCTAATGCAGAGTTTTTCTTGGTTATTTTTACTAAGTTACAAGCTAGTTACTCTCTGCTTTACTTTTTTAAAACCTGGTGTTGCTATTGTGTTTCTTCCCTCTGAAATCTTTCCTTCGAGGTGATTTTATTGTATTGTCTCAAAGCCACCTTTTCCTTATGATTTCTCAACTAGTTGTATCTTTTTCATCTCTTCATATATGGAATGTGCAAATAGATTTCATTGAGCTTGCATAAAGCATTTTGTTATATTTCCTCTAGTGCAGCAGGCATTATATTCATTAAGTTAGAGCAGTCATTTCTCTAAATCATATAATGCTTAGATAATGCTGTGATCAGTACATTAGAAATACCTAGATAAGTACAGTAAGCATTGCATACGAATCATTTATCGTCTAGTAAGATAACAAGAGAGTAGCTGAGTTAAGGTCAATCTTCTACTCAAATTAACATTTTTAAAAAAGAGAGAGGGAAGTTTAAAGGTTACTTCAAAAAATGTGATTTTGTAGGTGAGAAGTGAGTACTACTCATTTTGCATTATTTTTACTTTAGCACAGACTTCAAATGTCATACTACTTCCATTATTTGGTACACATCTCTCAAAAAGTAGTTGGGATCTTATGAAATGGTGAATCCCCTAATGCTCAGTTGGGAGGTTTTGGATAGCTGTCACACAATTCAAATTGTGTTCACTTTTTAGTGTAAATACATCTGACTTAGTTTTCTGTTGTTTGACTGATCAAACCATCATTTTATTGCTCTCTCCTATTCCCTTTTCATATTTCTGCTTAAGTTAGGGATCCCAGACTTGCATGCAGATTTTTATAATACCTTGTTGTGAGACATAAAATAAGTGCAGAAAAGTAATCTGTTTCATGACTCTGGCTAATACATCCAAAGATCCCACAGTCCATTTTCTTGCACTCTCTCATGTTCAGTTGTTTACCCACATCATCTCTCCTTCCTTTTCACAAGTACTACTTTGCACAATCCAAGTTTTAGTTATGTTTTTATTATTCTAGGCTTTTTGTTTCCTTCCAAAGTGCATTTCAAGTTCCAGTCTTTATGGTGCTCTCAGATTATCACCTGCTAATGATTTCTTGAGTTTGATCTTAGTAAAATTCTTGATTTTCTTCTCAAAAGTGAGAGTGGCTGTGCTTTCTTTGTATACAGTGTGGAGAATGAAGTCATTTTGTGGCTGAGGTTCACATTCATTTGATGAGTTTGCACTGTTAGGTTTTTGGTGAACATCTTATCTCAAACTTACACTAGCATGAAAGCTAACTTCTTCAATTGTGAAATACAGATTTTGAGTGTGAACTTTATAATATTTAAAACAAATGATTTAGCAGAAAGAAGTTCTGCTAATGTTAATTTATTTTTGATACTGTAGACATGACTTGAAATGCTTTTATTGAACTATGATAAGTCTTTTTTTTTAAGAGTCTAAGCAGTTATTTTTGATCAGTGTGTTTTGCCTGCAAATACGAAACTTAGGATCAAAACATCCTTTTTGGGTACTCATGCTCAAAAGCCTTTGAAACACCTGCACCAAAAAATGTAATAATGGAGTTGGAAATCCTGAATTCCCAAAGCTTGTAAACTATAAAACATGCAATTGATAACAGGGCTTAAACAAAAGCCACTTTTTAAGGAAACTGAAAATCTACATAACTTCTTCCTCACTGGAGAAAGAGCTGTGTCCCATTCTCTTTTGTTCAGCTTGTTGCTGTAATTGTTGTCATCTGATGTGGGGAGCAGAGGCCCTTTTAATCAGGACTTGCCTTAATGACTTGAAATGCAATATTTAATACCAGAAATACATTTAGCCAGTCTTGGAGCATAGGTATCAGAATTAAAGTACAGATGCACAGAGCATCGCAAATAGATTTTGCCTGTCATGCTGTTTCAAACCTGATAAAAATGAAGGGAGGAAGTTAACCTACCACATAACCTTCCCTTTTTTTTGAGGGGGGTGGTGCTTTTCTAAGAAACTCAAGGGATTCATTGCCAGGTCCATGTGGGCCATAGCAATGCTTAACTTAAATTGCAAGGTTTTCTTTTAAATGTTTATGTAGGCGTAGGTGCAAGACAGTGATGTTAAATTTGTAACACAGAGTATCACTACTCCCACATATGAACTGATCTGACGTGACACACACACACACGCTAGATTTAAATCACAGTTTCTGGGTCACTCTTTGGTTAGTAATAATGACAGGGATGGTGAGTGAACTACCATTCAATAATAGATGTAATTCAGCACCTCAATGTCTGTCTTGTACTGAGGGTCCCAAAACGGAACACAATATTCAAGGTGCAGCTTCACTTTCTCACAAAGGCTAGAGATTTACACCCTACAACTAAATGGCTTGTCCTGGGCAGGTTGAGTCAGGTTGCATGCAGTCTGATCCTGTTTGTCCCATCCTTTCCTAAGATGAAAAGAGCCAAGGAATGGGTGTTGTCTCCCTCTATGTCTATAGTCAATCAGCAAAGCTTCAGGTTTGCTTCCTTGGGAAGTTAGTCTTTCTTGTTTTCAGCTGAACTGATAGCTTCAAACTGCAGCAAGCAAATATTTCTGACCTAATAATTTGCAAGTGTTCCTTCTGATTGCGTATGGGCAGTCCTGTTGGTCCATTGATATTGTTTCTGTTTCGGTTTTTTTAAGGTTTTCCCTGCAGTAATTGAAAGAAGAGTAGAAAAATTCAGACAAGGTAAAATCAGTTACAAGCTGCAGTCATTCAGCTGCCTAGGGTGAGGAGCAGTAGACCAGTGGAAGTGTAGGCAGTTTGAGGAAGCAGAGTGGGGCAGCCTCTGCTTGGTAGCTTAATCCCTTTCCCTCCATTTCTGTGCAGGCTGGTGACTTGTAGTATCCTCTTAAAATTATCCATGGCTGATTTGAGTTGGGTAATACAGGGCATACTTGTAATATGAAAAACTGGTTTTACACCTGAGTAATCTCAAAGCAAAAAATATCCATAAGAATTAATTCTTCTTTTTGTTAGGTTGATCTGGACAGGCAGTAACATCACTTCCTCCTGCTGTGTTTCCAGATTCAGAGAATTTTTCACATTTACCCTATCTCTAACCCTGTCAAAGCTGCTTTGAGAACAACTGTAAAGGAAATCCATGATTGTGCTAGTAATCTCCCTGTGGTTTAAACTTTTAGCACTATTTCTTTAGAATGAAGCCTTTCTATGACCTCTGTTTAATAACTTTTCCAAGTACTGACTGTTCAGTAAAGAAATTGTTTCCATCTTTTCAAATTACAGGAAACCCTTTTTTACTCTTATCAATACTGGTGTGTAATGTTAGTGATGTGTTTTTTGAAAGTCTAGAATGAGTCACTGTAAAGTCACTGAAAGGACAGTAGTCACCACATCTACCCTTCTGATTATACTTCATTTACATTTTAATGCAGTGTCTTTTGCCACAGAGTAATAATTTTAAAGCCTCTCCTGAAAAGAGGCTGAGGCAAGTTGTTGCCAGGTAAGAATTTCTAAGTCAGAAAAGATCAAATTAAGGGTGTTAGGGAGACATCCTAACTTCCAGTCATTTTTAGTAAAGATGTTATCTGAGGAACAGCAACTGTCTAGCATGCCTGGATTTTGACTGCCTATGAAACCATTTTTTTTCTGTGTTTCTAAGTTCACAGTTATTAAAGTGAAAACAACCCCAGATGTTTTCTTATTATTTAAAATGGCTGATTCTCTTGTTGATGTATATTTCCTTTCCTACTCTGTTGTGATAATTGAGTATTTTAGAAAACTTGTACTCCTCCTGGGATGAAACACCTGCAACTGGAGTTTGATTACACTGATCTTCTGTATCTTCAACTTCGATCCGGCAGCAAAAGCTGGCTTTAGGCCTCCAGTGTTTTGCAGGTAGTTTCTGGTGATTTGTTGTAGAAACCTTTTTTTATTATGAGTACTAAACCTGATTTTGGGAGGCCATTATACAGTAATGGTTTCAGGTATTTTAAATCAGCATATTTTTTAAGTAGTCTGTCTCTGCACTCTTGTGTTGCCAGCTATACATCTTGGCCTAATGCTGATTGAGTTTGAAAGGTCTCCACATGTTCAGGAGTTCTCAGTAGGTGTCAGGTGGTTTTTTGAGACTAGCTGCTGCTTCTTTGCAAGATGCTTTTCTCTTAGAAAGCCAGACAAAAGAGGATTTAAATGTGATATGAAAACCATGATTCTCAGTTGATACTTTTTGGTGGACAGAATTTTTCCTCATTTTAAGGAGCAAATTTTTGGGAAGCAGATTTTTCTTCTCAGGAGCTCTCAGTGTAATTCTTGGTATGCACACAAGTACAGTCACTCTAGTACTTCACAGCAGGATGAGAGAGTTGAGAGCTTCCAAAACTGTGAAGGGGCCTAAGTGAGTTCTGGTTTAGCAGCGGGTTTTTTTGATCTATAGATGTCATTTCCTGCTTCACTGCCCGTGCTACTCCCACTGTATACACAACCTCTGGGGTAGGGGGTCTGACTGCTGTGTACACTGTTACAAGCACTTGTCCTTAGAGCAGAGGTGTTACCTGCCAGGAGGGTGTTTGTTACCCTGATACACAGATTTCTAACCCTGGTGGTGCTGGTGGAGCCGGTCTCTTGGAAGAGACTATAAGGGAGGAGTTACAAATCTTCAAAAGCAGTGATATCGAGATGATGCGTCTTTAATTATAGTGTAACACCAACTGGCATTGCTTTTCTAAAAACCCTTCTGGGAAGATGAGGTAGGCACTGCAGTGGTGCCAGTATGCAGATGCAGTATGCCAAGGATGTAAAGATTCAGTCACGTGTGACTGCAGGATGTTTTAAACAAATTCCTAGATTCTAGAATTGGCTAGCTTTCATTATTTTGCAATTCTGATAGTACCCACACTTTGCTTATCGATATGTTATCTGACTTTTTTCTGTATATTCATTTTAAATTTAAAATGACTGTTATTTGCCTAGCGACCAGCCAGTTTTTGTGCTGTGACCTCTCCAAGTATCACAGATTTTCTATAATAGTGCTCCTCCTCAAAGCCCACCACCAAAAAACCAAACCAGCAGCCCACATCCTATGTGTATAACTCTAGATTAAAAAAATTAAACACGTAATTGCTTAGGCTATTCTCTTTTAAAAGGTGTGATATTCATACCTTAAAGACTTCTAAATTGTAAGTGGAGTCGTAACATTCAGTTTTGAACCCATACAGTTGATCTGGGTGCTTTCCTCAGAAGTACAAAGTTGCTCAAGCACAGTAGTACAAAACTATTCAAGCACAGTATACAACCAATGCAGAGTGAAACGTCTAGTTCTTACTAAAGTAAAGGCCACAATCAGAAGCATTAAATGAAATTAAGCTGCATGAAAGCAATTTAATTTTTCTTATGTCAGTGCGACTGTGTACTAACTGGTAGCATGGCCTCACCTTGAGAACTGTGTGCAGTTCTGGGCACGAAGGATATGAAGGTCCTTGAATGTGTCTAGAGGGTAATAAAGCTGGTGAAGGGCTGAAAAGAAAGTCCTACAAGGCGTGGCTAAGGATTTTGGGCATGTTTAGTTGGAGAAAAGGAGGCTGAGGGGTGGTGGTGTCAAGCTCCCCTAATGAAAAGCTACTGTTAAAAAATATTACTACCAAATTTAAGTTCCTCACATTAAAATTTACCTTTGATTAATGAATGCTCATCAGAAGGTGGGAATTATTTGCATTAGGTTCAGATTACTTTCTAACATGAAATGTCACTGGAAGGTGAAACAGTCTGGAAGATCATGGTAATACTTTGTACTTGTATAAAAAGGTATTGTACTTGTATTGATGAAAAATATCAGTCATTTGAATATTAAAGAATATTGGGTAACTTAAAATCATAGTATGACAAGAAAACTTTGAAGGACTTTTTTTGTTCATTAAATATTATTTATTTATTTATTTATTTTTACTTATTTATATATTTATTATTACTTATTATTTATTCTCTAAATTAGATGATTTTGATAGAAATTAAAATATATTTTAATGCTTTGGTGTCTGACTCCTGCAAGTTTCCCATGGTTTGCTACCACACTTGCATAAGCATCTTTAAAGGATAATGGCATGATCAACTTAGTAGACTATAACTTCTTTATTGGTCAGAGACGAACAGCAGCTGTAAAGAAAACTCTAATGCCTTGTCCTGTTTTATTTTTCTACGTCATCCTTCCAATTTATTCACTGTAGACAGACTTGGTAGCCCACAGAACATGGGATTATTTAATTAGAAATATGTGATATTTTTGCAGCAAGTTAAAAGGATCAGCTTCCAATCCCTAGTATGTAATGTTGCAAGAGGAAGTTACAGCATGACCTTTCTTAAAGCATATTTGTAGAAAATGCCATTGCAGGGTTCCCTTTTTTTTTTTTTTTTTGGTGAATTGCCAGTTCTACAAAATCTGTAGTTCGAAAGGAAAACTGAAACTTACTTGCTTTTCACTAATAATGGGCATCTTGCTAGCCAGGCTTATGCGTTCCACTCAGCTCCAACTGACTGTAGCTACAGTCAGTTCTTCCATGAGCAAATACACACAATTATTCTGTAATATCTGCATTAACTTTACAGTACTATTTCTAGAATAAAAAGTAACAATAAAACCACTTAAATGTGATGGAAATGTGTAATTCCCATACGATATACACTAACAGCTACTTGCGTGCCAAACCCAACCTGCTAAATGTTACTGCTTCTGCTGTTAGTTTATACTGACTGACCTCGGGAGTGCCTGTTTCATGGCCTCTTGTGCACCCAGTTTCTGTGTAAGCTCAGCTGTTTATTACACGTCTGTTTTAAAAGGACTATGGCACCTCTGTTCTAAAATCTTGCTTTACTGTTGCATTTTGATTGCATAGTGTACAGTGACATAGTAGAGTCCATAGAATTAGAGGCTTAAATAGGAGAGTTAAGATTTCAAACAGAGGGAAAGGGCTTAAGACAAGCATTTCTCCCATATATTCCTGCTACGTCAAGAGCTCAGGTCATTTTCATTGTGTGGAATCTTAGTGTCTGACAGCAAGGAAGATTTTTTCATATGCTGATGTATTTTTAGTCTGCAGGTTATGTTGCTTTTGTTTCATAGGCCAGTAGTCATTCTTACAGAGAGAGATGATGGGGTTAGACTATATTTGGGATTTTTTAAACTATTTAGGACAGGAACTATTAGTAATACTGTTAATATTAATACTACTTATGTATGGGAATTTAGCCATAGGTTACCTTGGAAACTAGGTTCAGTATGGAATTATGCATTAAAGGATATTTTTCTTCCATGTTACAGATTGTGGGAATTAATATGACAAAATTATTTTTTGAGTAATTTTGTAATGCATATCTCACTGCAAGAAAAACAAAGCCTGAAAAAAAAAGATATTGCTTTGATATTGCCAACACTGACAGTGTTCTGAATTGTTCTCTTCGTTCAGCAAAAGGGTTTGGAAGGCAGCATGTTATCTCTCCTCAAAGTTCTGTCCTGGGTATATTTCAGAGGGGTGTTTTAAAGGGACCTCTCCATTAAAGCTTTTTGTCTTAATTTTTGAGGAACAGTTAACACTTTTCATTCTAAAACGTATTTAACCTCTCTTTGCAAATGACTTTCAATTTGGCTGTTGAAGTAAACTGTTTGCTTTCTTCGAGTATAATTAAAACTTCAGCAAAATGACCTATAGGTAGAAAAACAAGGTATTTCCATTTTATTTGTATTTCTGTAACATACTGCTTGTATGTGGTTTACAGTCAAGCTAAAGAATTATACAAAATTAAGGTGCTTGCATTCTCTAGAGCTGGTGGCTGCTTCAGAAATTACTTAGCTGGAAAAAGTCAAGAGCAGAGTTGTTCTGCATTTTATTAGTAGCAAGCAGAAGTCATGGAGTGCATTCCTTATCAGGGTGATTATTTATCTCAGTTCTGCCAAGTTTGGTTCAGTCACATTAGGATTCCCTTTAGGGACAAGATGGAAATGAGTGCTGCAGGCATTCAGTGCAGATGATACCTTTCAAGCATCCTGAAACGTAGGAGCTGCATTTGATTGACAAATGGGGGAAATGTCATATTCCTCTTCATGTATTTGTGTTTGGGTTGGTTTTCTTTTTTTACTTGCCAGTTTTTCTGTATACCTCTTGGAGCATTGGTATTTGGGGACATTTCTCTCTTCATTTATACTCTCTGGAACTCCTACGTGACAAATACGACCATGATTTGGATGTTACAATTCTTCCTACAGGACGAAAGAAGCTTGTCATACGTAGTGTTTCCCAGTGCATGTCCCACAGTGCAAGGAAAGAATGGTTTTGTTTACTTGGAGACAAGAGGAAATGTCTTACTGCTAAATGTGAACTTTACATTAGTGAAAATAAAGTACACTAAGACATGTTCCATGTGTTGATGGTATTCTGTAGGAATGGTTTACTAAAATGCAATCTCACGTACATAGGATGTGGATTCCACCTGTGAAGCTGTTAATTCTTCATGCTCCACCACAGAATCCTACCTGGTGCTATCGAGAGAGTCAGCTTGGTCTGAGCCACTGTCACCTCTAGATATGTGCTGTAACTTCACCCAAATGAAAGTGCTGGGTGGTGTCTGGGAAGAGCTTCTGTTCGTTACAAAAATATGCAGACAGTTAAAATAAGATTTTTAATATAGTAGATCTTTGAATAACTTGAATATGATTCCTTTTTTTAACCAAAACAGAAAGAAGAAGGAAAAATTCAAGGGCAGCTTAATAAATCTGATTCTAACCAGTACATCAGAGAACTGAAAGATCAGATAGCTGAGCTGCATCATGAGGTAAGTGATATTATACTAGAGTCTCTGATCACTTGTACCTTTTGTTCTTTCACCTGTAGCAGGTTTTGCTTATTTAATAGTTATTACATCTTCAGTACCTGTTTTTACCAAAGTACATTATTTTAAATATATGCAATAAAACTCTTATTCATGAATCTTGCCTTTATCTTGGGACGTAAGAGAACAAAAGAGTGTTTAGTTACATGATTTGACGTTAAATGAGATTGGCATTTATGTTCCATCTTGGCTTTTTCCTTAATGAGTTGATCATATTCGTATTGCATTTACTCCATTTGGAACTGCATATATGAAAATAAGCCCCTTTATGTCTTTATTTGCTACAACTATTAAAGCTACTGTAGTTAGAAGCTAAACTTCATTTGTGCAAGTAGAAGAATCCATGTGTAAATTTTTTGGTTCTTGCTGTTGCGAGGATGAATTATATGTGGTAGTATACTGAGATTGCTTAAAGAAAAAAAGGATGCTTGCTTAATATCAGTTAACAGATTTTTAAGTTTTAAACTGCCAGAACCTTCAATCTATGAAATTTGTCTTCAAACTTCCTTGCTCTAGTAGTTGTAGTAACTTTCTGTTAAAAAGATCAGAAGGTCTTGAAACCGAAATGGCTTATGTAACTCCTGTGCTCACTGGCTCATTTCAGTTCATGCTGCATTGTGAAGAAATGTTTTTACCTAATACTACATCGTGTGCAAAATGCCCGGTCATCTTTGCAGTAGAGTCTGCTTCTGTTTCGATAGCCTTTTCATACACAGCCCTGTGTTGCTTAAAACCATAGGACTGTAGAACAATTCAGCCTAATTGTTTGTTGCCTTTTTCCTTTAATTAAACAAACACATCCTTTCTTTAAGTGTAGATAGTGTTTTCATAACAATCTTAGTAGATCCAAGCTTTTAGGACCAATCCCTTGAGACTTATAACGCAGTTGAGGATCTTGGAATGTTGTCTATGCTATAGATCACTATGCTATAGATTGAGGATAGTCTCTAGGGCCATCAAGTCCAGCACCTTTACCGATCATTAAGCTCACTTAAAAACCGATTTAAAAATCAATAACCTGGCTTTCTCCATTAAAGCACTCTAACTAGTTTGCTTTGTTGCTTGCTTGAAGAATTCCCAGAATGTCAGCTATTTAGTGTATTTTTGCATTATGAACAAAATAAGGCACTTCTTCCTCTGCTCAGTGTCAGTTTAAAAGGTAAGAAACAGTGCTTTGGGGGAAAAGTAGAATTACTGTTGGAAAGCTGTTGCATAATTTTCTCTATACAATCATTTGTTATATGCTTGGCTGAGCAACTGAATTGTCATGAAGGCAGGAAATACTGTACATCTTTAATGTGCATAAGTTAATGTGAACAGGTTGGAATGAAGATGAGGTTCATAAGCTCACAAAATAATGAAAATTCTGAGTAATATCAGTGATTTCCTAAACACTTCAGTCTAGACAAATCTTTATTAGCATTTCACTTTGACAGAAAGGAAATGCTATGAAGAACATTAATTTCAATAATAGCAGAGTTTGAGTAATTCCATGTAGAAGAGCGCTCCTCTTCCAATATGTGCTTTGTGGTAGTTAAATTTTTAATTTCCAAACTAGGTAAACACTATAGGAAGGAAATAATTCTAGGATACATAGAAACAGTAAGAAGAAATGGTTTGACTTGATGATTTTACAGATCCTTTCTTACTAGTGATTCTATGATTTTATGAAATTCTGTATGTAATAGACATGTTCTACATTGGCAGCATTCTCCATGTTTCTTTACAGATACTTTCTTCAAGCCTGGAAGTCTTTGTTTACTAATGACTTTTTTCCCTTTCCCCCTTACTGTTACGTATCTATTTGTCTAGTTTTAAAATAAAATCTTAAGAGGGAAAGTAGTGTTTCCTGCAGTGTTTCCTCAAAAAGCAAAATCTGAAGAAAATGGCAACAGGAAGAGGCAAAAAATGATTGCTCTCAACTGCTAAATGTTAGGAGAAGTATAATTCAGTCAACACCAGTTAAATAAACAACTTCCTTAAATCTGCACTGAAGTGTCTTCATGCATACATCCATTAATGACCATGTTCTTTGTTTTTTGGCTAGATGCTTTCTGATTCTACTCCTGCAAAAGCTAAAAGAAACGTTACTTATTTGCAAATGCATCTTCCTGAAGATAGGGTGATGGTGTATATGACGTGCTAACCACAATCTCCCAACTGGTTAGCATGTAAAAGGCACTGGAAAAGGAACAGAGCTCTTGGTGACTGTATGGTTACCTTCTAATATATTGTAATTGTGTAACTTTAAACTGCACATAAAAGCAAATGTTAATTAAAGCAAAAGTTATAATTTAAGGTAGGAGTGGGATGGATATGTGTGAAACAAGATTAAACGTCTTGGCATGGCCATCAATGTTGATTCTGCTTATTTAACGTTTTTTTCCTCTCCAGCACTGCACTTTTACAGATTTTTACACCAGAAAAGTTGCAGGTTCTCCATCTGAAGGATGGAACAAAATAATGACCAAATCCTATATTGAATAGAAGTAACTGCAGACTAAGTCCATATTCTGGCCTTTGGATAAACACTATTTTGTGCCTTTGGCCTGCAGTATGAATGTATATGTTTCTCTATCAGCGGAGCCTGGAGGAGCTATATACTTTAATTCTATTCTGTGATATCATCCATCAGATGGTGATGGTACCAAGTTGTAGCAGCAGCATGATCCATCCTAATTGCAGAGTTCTTGTGAAAGGTCTACTGTGCCATCAGTGTTTGCAAGCCAGGCTAGTAGCCAGGCACAGGGCAAATCGGTGAGGAACACCAATAAGGCCAGCAGAGAGTCACTATTACTGCCCTGTGTCTAAAGCTGAACTCATCACTAAAAGGTGGGGTGGGAGTTTGTTATGGCACAAGTGCAACAAGCTGCTGCTGTGCCATCTCTTGACTAAGTGAGAAAAGTTTGGCCCTTAATATTCAGATATTTCTCTCACGCGTTCCAATGGGGTAACCTAAATCAGCAATGTGTTGCAACTCTGCATGCTATATCAAATGATTAATCAATGGATTCATATTACAAAGGGTAATTGGTTGGAAGTTTTTGTAAGTATATACAAAACTTTTAAAAAATAGAATTATTTTTGGTCACCTTTTTCTGAGCTCAAAATTTTGCATGCTTCTTAAGTATAATGCAGCTTGCAGCCTAAAGGATAAATTTCAGCTGCTTTTATTACTCATCTAGGAATACTAATGCTATAGTCAGTTTTCAAATAATATTATAAGATAACTTATTTGTAGTAAATTCAAGTTGTCTTCCTGTTACTAAATAAAACTGCAAGTACTGGAAATTGGTAGTATGGCACCCAAAATTGAACTGATAAGCCACATTGGTATTAAATGTATGAGGTAATTAAATAGAAAAATACGCCTTTTTTCTTACCATTCAAATACAGTAAAATAACTACAAATGGAATTATTGGATTTTCGGCTTGTTTCTAACAAGCTGCCTGCCTGATTCCTTTTATACCTGACCAGAGGATTTCTGTAACATGGTAAGCTGAGTTGAATATTGACTACTTCAGAGTAAGTCTTAAACATGTATTTGATGAACACTGCAGGAAAATAAATAGACAAAATTTGGAGCTTTGAGAACCTTGTAAGAAGAAGTTGTAGACTTCTGCTCTACTAGACTTTTAGACTTCTGTAAACTTCTGCTTTAGTGGTGAACACAGCAGTGTTAGGTTAATGGTTGGACTCTGTGGAGGCCTTTTCCAACCTTAACAATTCTGTGGTTCTGTGCACATTATCTTAAATCTGTTTACATGCACCTCTTTCTTTGCACTGACTTGAACACCCAAATATGGGTTAGAATATAAATATTGAGTGTAATTTGTAATGTTATGTAAAATAGTGAATTAATTCTTAAATTCCTCGGTGCAACCGTAACTTCACTCAGAAATCAAATACATGTAGATCAATTATTACTTACCTGCATTTTGAACTTTAGTAAACATATCTGGTTTTATGCTCATTCCCTAGAAAGTTACTGACAGCTATCCTGTAATCTTTTACACAACCTATCAATTCAAAGAACAGCTAATGCATAATGAAAGGACATTCTGACTGAAGTATTTCTAGTTAGCTAGTAGCTAATCCTGTGATAAGTCATATATATTAAGTGCTGTACTTCCTTTCCTCCTTATTGGCTGAGTTGCTTTATTGGGCACAAAGTTTTTAGGTGGTTGTGACTTATGACTTTATTGTTGAAGGTTGAAACTAGTGTGAAAACCTGAAATGTTGAGGATCATCACAAACAGGAAGTCATGATGTAAACTTGAGAGCTTTTAATATGTACTAGCCTTAGACACTCTGTTTGCCTTTTCAGAATCTTGTGTTCAGTTGCCATTTCTTCTTTTCATTAGTTGAAGTCTTTCCACCTATCATTTTCTTTCTTCCTCCATTTCCCTCCCATTCTTAAAGCTATCTCTGCAACATTCTTGACTTCTAGCTTAGTGGGGATTTTAACTTAAAATGCTTTCTTACCAGGCTGCAGCTTCTGTGAAGCAACTTTTGTTATTCTTGTCAGTAAGTACAGAAGCTTGATTGCCCTTTGTTTGGCACAGGAGAAATAAAGTCTAGTGATCAGTCTATTCTGTCATTTGACCTTCCAGTTCATGTGTTTTAACTGATGTAACACAAATGGCATGAGCACACAGACACTGCAAGATTTGTACTGGGGTTAGACACTTTCAGGCTGCATGAGGATTACTAATGCTTCACAGAAGTTGCTTTTGATTAGATACAGAAATGTTAACTGAAAGCAACTTCTATAAAACATTTTTACTGTTGAAGAGAATATCTCATTAAGTAGGTAGTACTGAAGTAAAGCTGTTAAGCTATGTGGAAATGAATACTTTGGAAGTTTGGACTGTTACAAGCTCCATTAATTTGAAGGTTTAAGAAAAACTATGACTCTTGAACAAGCTGTTATTCTTTTGAACACAAATCATATACTGGAGAATTAAGGAGGAGGTGGTTTGTAGTTTCCCATCTTTTCCTTTTAATTCAAACTGAATGGAATTAAATGATTTATAAACTGCTGAAGTTCTGTGTTTCATGCGCTACCCGTCTGTATGTGCAGTCTTTATATATATTACCCAGCAGCTGCCTCTGCTTCCTGTTGGATGTTGCAAGGCTTGTATGTGTTACCTAGATTACAGGGGTGGTACAAAAGATTAGAATTGATGTGCTTACCCACAAACTACACTGGCAGACCACAAGACACCTTTGGAGACAAAAGCAAGTGGTTTCCAGTCTTTCAGACTTTGTGATTTAGGACTGAAGTGCTTAAGTTTAAGTTGTTTCACGTGAAACTTTACAAAGTTTGCCTTTGGCACACTGTTAGGTGATTTTTGTCTCTCTTGGAATCTTTTAATGTGTTTGTTTTGCTGTTATATAAAGATGAAAAACTGAAATTCACTACAGTACTTCAAATGTGGATTTGGTTTAATCTTATGACAGTTTTCATATTAAAAGCTGAATTCTGCCGAACATATGTTGAAGTTCACAAAAGCAAGTAGCCTTTACAATTTGGGACTGCAAATGTGTATTGGCTATCTGTGTTAGAGGACAGCTTTATGAAGGGCAACAACACCATACAGAAACAGTGCTTCCTTCACTTAAGACATTTTTTCCTTAGAAAGCAGGAATATGGATGTTGAAGATATAGCCCATTTTTCAATTTACTGTGACATCTGTCCATCTGCAGGGATTATTCCACCCCCCATGAATTGAGAGCTGATTGCTGGAGTTTAGAAAGAACATTGTGAAAGTACCACTACATATTTTGCCTTTCTTTTTCTGCATGCATCTTATATTGACCAATGTCAGAGGGAGAAGAGAGTTTTCTCCTAGCTGTTTCTTTCTAATGAGATATCCTCTTGACAAATAATTAGTTGCAATATTTTGAGAAGAAGCAAGGATGATGTGCAAATCTTATGCAGGTGTGTTTGTCATTTGAATGAAAAACAAAATTCTGATGTTAGTGTGGCATACTGTTCCAACATTTAGAAAACTCTCTGCAAACTTGTCCAGTTAACAATATCTCAGCATGGCTGATGAAAAAGAACAAGATGGCAAATGACTGGAGCATTATTATTCTGCCAAAATAATTTTTCAGGCATTTAAGACTTTATAATAGTACCTTTAAGTGAAATTCTAGGGGTTAAATTCTTGCATATTGACAATGCAGAAAATGGGGTGCTTTTAAAGAAATTTCCCATTTCAGTATCTGAAAACTTGATGGCTCTTCAAAGAAGTAGTAAGCATTAGTTTACTACTCTTCCATTTCCAAATACGTATAGTTTATCTAGGAATGGATCTGATATTATGTTCCAAGAACCTAATGCAGTCAGTAAGATTCTGATATAGGTGTTATCTCCTGGTCTGATCTTGCTCTTGGTGAGCTAACATTTTAAGATTGGCTTAATGAAGAGATATAAAAGTTGGAGATTAAATACTATGCTTTTAAAAGATTTTGCTTGTGTAAATAAAATTCAAGATGCTTTAAGTAATGACTTTGAGGATAAATAATGTATAAGTTGTGATCAAAGGAGTAATTGGTTATATGGCTGAATTAAGGATACATCTTGCAACTTGCATTAGATTTCTAGGCTTTCACTGCTGAAACTAAAATGAAGAAGGGAAAGTGAAGTGTAGCTCATCAGTGTGAAGGATTAAAAAAATTCACCTATATGGGCCACATAATAAAATACCTAAATAAAATTCAATGCACTATGGTACACTGAATGAAATATTAAACCACATTAACAGTTCCTTTAATCTTAAATACCATAAACTTATATGGTAGATAAAATGTGTTTTAAAGCTGCCAAATTATCTCCTCCTTGTTTTTTTTATTATTAGCTAAAAATCTTAAATCAGTGAGTGGTTCTGAGCCCCAGCACAGATTGATCCAGGCTGTCCCTGGAAGAGATGAGGGAATGTCTTTACAAGCAGCTAAGTGATGATTCCTGCATTGGCCATAGGTGAGAACAAAATCATGATGCTGCTTTATGGCCCACTGGAGTAGCACAAGATAGGCTGGCCACTTCTAGCAGCATTCCTAGCTCCTATTTCTCTCATAATAATTGCTTCTGGGCTTGATGATGGGATACCAGTGGTAAGCATTATTCCTTTTCTCTGTTAATTTTATTATTAGGCTTCCATTGAGTCAAATTCAATGCTTACCAAATCAAATGTTCTCTTATCTTATGTACCACTAGACTACATTCAGAAGCAGAGCAAATAACTTTGAGTAAATAACATAGCTTTGCATAATGGAGATGTGAGGATTAACTGGGGAAAGTGAATTCTAGTTAAAGCTCAAGCCACCAGAAATTTTTTCAAGTAGTTCTGAAGACGTACTTAGAGAGTGATGGATAGCAGTGGATCAGATCATGTGGACAAATGAGAATGAGAGAAGATCAGATTTATCACCATTTAAGTACCTGAGGAACAGAAATAAGTAATGTTTCTTTCATCAGAACTAAGGCAAAAGCAGCAAGGCCCAAGAGGCCTCGTACTCTTCCTTTAATATTTGTAATTAGATATAATGTTCTTTTACTCAGTCTCTTGCCAACTTATTTCCCCCTGCCCCATTTCTTCTGGAAGAAGTGTACTACTCTTTTTTCATGTAGTACAAGCACACCTACATTTGTCTCTTGGAAACTGTCATTTTACTTGCTCACTTTTATAAAACCAGCTAAGATTTGTGGGATTCATTCCAGTCAATTTTTACTTCAGTCATTTGTTTTCCCTTCATAGTTCTCAGTAATGTTTGTTGAAAGTCCTGTATTAACTCTTGTAAAGCACTTGTTTCTCAATACAGACTAGAGTCACATTAACATCTTCTAGTAGTTTTTTTTACTAGACAAATGCTTTCAAAATATGTGACTCTCTATAAATGTTTTCTTACTTGATAAGAAATGTTGTCTCTGAAAGGAAATATGTTAGCCCTCAGATTTACAAAGTAAGCATTTCAGCTTGTGGTGGAAGTTTATAGCACAATAAATCATGTGCTTTTCTTTTACCGTATCTTGCAAGCACAGTTGGACAAGAGATGATCAGATTTTTCCCTCCCCACAAGTAAAGTTCTTGCAAGAGCAGCTAAAAATGTAGTTGCTTTACCAGTGTGTGTCAAATTTACAGAGCCTCTGTGCTGGCAGAGTCTGATTTAAGTGGTTGTGGTCAGTCTGAGGAACCTGTGATGTGATAAGATAGCATTTGTGAGGTCATGTGGTTTGCAAACACCCAATCTAATGTAGCAGCTTTGTCTACACAGGATAGTTAAATATACTTTATGCTTTAGAAAAGTGAATTGCTTTATTCCTTTAACTCAGCTTGTCCTTAAGAGTCAGAGATGTTATACTGGCTTGATAATACCCAGATTGTTACTGAAAGACTGAACTGATTGGGACACTTAATTATCCAGTAACTTTCTCCAGTTTAGTTACCCCGCCCTTAATAAAGCAGCTAGCTTTAGAAACTATCTCGCTAAATAAGCAAGCGACAGGCAGATAGAAGATACAATGGAATCCCTGTATATTTTATGACCATCATTTGTTTAATTCAATTAACTTTGAGTGATCACAGTGTAATTAACACAGACATGTTACACTTGCCAAAAATGTCAGTATTGATTCCATAATGATGGTACTTCATTCCATGCATTGTTATCTTTGCATCAGATAAGGTTGATTCCTCTCCCTTGCCCCCTGGGAACACCAACAAAATATTTTCCATCCCTCGTGAGGGTGAAGGAGACCTCTAAATGTGATCAGTGTAACCAGAACAGTGATGTAGTCTGTCCTTAAATGGAACACGTTTGGCTTTGTTTACTTGAATGAGGGCAATGGTTTTTGGTATGAATCTTAACTGTTTCGCTGCCACGGATGACAGGTTAGATTCAGTGGTAAAATAAATGAAGATTGGTGATTGCTGTTTTTATAAACATCTTCCCCCTTTTTTTCTGACTGTATCCTACACATCAAAGCTCCAGATCTGTCTTGCTGAGCAATGTAATATTTCTTGATTGCAACATTAGAGATGAATATAGCTAGCTATAATTAATTAGACTGTGTCTTTTAAAGTTTGTGTGGATTGCCAAAGCAAGTAAACTGATTATAGATAAAGTTATTTCATTATCATGGCAATAATGTTCTTGATTGTCTTGATTGCATGATCTGTCTGCTTTACTGATCAGAGCTATCTCAAGGTCTGTCATGTTTTTCCACCACAAATCAAGTTTTGGGGATTGAAAAATGGAGGAATTGAGGTTCTACTGGTTTATCTGAGTGGTTGTTCCTTGCAAAAATTGTGTGTTAGCACCCATACACAGGTGCCAGGTATGGAAGAAAACAAGCTCAGGGGAAGACTACTATATATTAGCTTATATTGTTATCTGAATATAAGTGGGCCAAACAGTGAAAATGTGGTGGAAACGCCTCCTAAAATTCTTTTATCAATTTGAGTGGCAGCCAGCACAGATGAAAGTAGTTTCTGCAATCAGGGGCAAAAATGTTACTTAGTCCAATTAAAAATGCTGAGTTTAAGTCCTGCTTTAAAAGGACAGAGTAAAAGTGTGAAATGCTCATTTCCTGTAACTGTTGCCTGTAATGGGTGCATTTTCAGTCTCTATCAGCCAGTACATTCTAGTTAATGCTTGAGGTTTCAGTAACGTTTTTATTTATAGATGCATGCAGTAGGGAGAAAAGGAGTATTGAGATTTAGGTATTTCTTGAATATAATAATTGCAGTACGTTAAGTGTGATTATACGGCTGATTTAAAATATTTTTGTTGCCATGTCCTCACTCCAAATAAACACTTCCATTAGAGCTTCTTGTAGAAAGAGCTTCTGGGAACTTTCTATAAATAACTAGCTAGTAGGTAGAAGGAAAATTCTTAGGCCTGTCATCTTGGAACTTCCTTTGGAATTGCACGCAGTCTCACTACAACAAAACTATCAGATCTTAGAAAAATTCCCTCAGAAAATAAAACCTGACTTGGTTACCAAATACTGACTTCTTTTCAAAATAGCATAACAGTTGGGTATTCCTCAGTGTTGTTGCTACTTCAATTACATATTTGATACCTAACTTCAAAGTTTAACTTGATTACACTGCACTAGACCAAAACCAGATACTTTAACCATATAGCGCAGTGATCAAAAAGTCATGACCTCCCATTGATCGCTTTATTGGTTTCCTGTTCTGATTCACTGGAAACCTTCTGGTCTGAACACTTGTTGCTGGTTTTAATCTTTGTCACGTTTACAATACAGCAGACTCGTCTATGGTAAAACTGATATACAACATACATTTAATTTAACATCATATTTTGTTTTAGCTCAAGTGCTCTCAAAATGATAACAAAACTTTTTATAAAAACTTAAGTCAAGAAATTTAAGAGTACATTCAGAGCAATATGAAATAAACAGGTTGACAACTGGAGATGAGCTTTCTTTTAATGCATTAAAATAGTTCCATAGATTTTATTTAAGCTTCCTGACAGCTATAGGGATTTTGTAACACATTTTGTATTACTCTTAGACTGAATATGACTTACGGAAGCTGGCAATTTAAAACAGAGGCCAAATATTTAAATGCTTTTAAAAGAACCCCAAAGCCTGAAATTACTCATTCTTGGAAATTCTTTGCTGCTCTTTTGCTTTTCACTTACAACACACTGGAGGGGTTTAAACTCTGTTTAGTGGTATGGTCAGCAAAGTTAATTTGAGATAAATATTTCAGTTTGTATAGCAATATGTTACTCTTGGTCATCCTTTTAAAAGTATGAGTTTCAAAAACAAAGGTAATAGTCTCCTTAAACAGGAGACTTTAGTAATTAATTGCATACATAATCTTGGTTTCTAAAGAGCTAACGATGAGCAGGGCAGATTGAATTAATGTTGTAGTACCTCATGGCTGTTGCTTTTAAGCCTACTATAGATGGAAAAGAAAAAAACCCAGTCCAGAGACTCTTTGAGTTTTTTAACTTTGAAGAATAGCAGCCATACTGGCACAGCCAGAAAAAGGAGCCTAGGTCTGTTCAGGTATTTAATATTGTCATTCACTGCTGTTCTGGCTTGGGCCCACAGTAGGATTATACAGCCTGGAGTTTCCTACTTGCTCTGATTTCTGATTAGCTTCTGTTGCCAGTTTCAGGGGTTTTTTGCTGCAATTGCTCAAAGAAGTGGAGAAATGACACTGCAGCTATATTAGATTGAATCCATTTATAAACTCCAAAAATCACAGAGTCACAGAATTAACTAGGTTGAAAAAGACCTTTGAGATCATTGAGTCCAACCTATGACCTAACACCACCTTGTCAACTAGACCATGGTAGTAAGTGCCACATCCAGTCTTAAACACCTCCAGGGATAGTGCCTCCACAACCTCCCTGGGCAGCCCATTCCAATGCCCAATCACTCTTTCTGTGAAGAATTTTTTCCTAATGTCCAGCCTAAACTTCCCCTGGCACAGCTTAAGACTGTGTCCTCTTGTCCTGTTGCTGATTGTGTGGGAGAAGACCCTCTCATCTTGCTATAACCTCCTTTCAGGCAGTTGTAGAGAATGATAACGTCTCCCCTGAGCCTCCTCTTGTCCAGGCTTAACAACCCCAGTGCTCATAGCTGCTCCTCATAGGGCTTGTGTTCTAGACCTTTCACTAGCCTTGTTACCCTCCTCTGGATGTGATCAAGCATCTCAAGATCCTTCCTAAATTGAGGGGTCCAGGACTGAAAACAGCACTTGAAGTGCAGCCTAACCAGTGCTGAGTACAGGGGAAGAACGGCTTATGCATTGTAGTACCTGCTGGATGTAATAATCGTCTGGACTGATATTTGTGTCCTTAATGGCAACATATTTCCCACTAATTCTGTTGGAGATGCTCCAATTACTTGATTTGCTATGATAAGCATTTTTCCAAAAGAACTTAGTGGGAGTGTTTTTAAAGAAGTGATAGTATACTACTGTATGGCTTAAACTGGAGTCATCTTGTTACGATGGGAGAGTCATCACTAAGTAGCAGTCAGCTGTTAAGTATGATAAGGGGTCCCATTAGCTGCTGTGGACAGTCTCAGACATTTTTAAGAACTCCAATTAATTTGCTTTTATTCGTGTTAAATGTGATTATAATTTAATAGATCATAACTGATTTTTTTATTGGCTTGTAATTAGGTTTTGACTCCTAAATCTCTGTTTTCATTGTGCCAAGTTGACAATGTTTTTCTGAATTATAGGAGAGGTATTTGAAAATCCTTATGACTTGTTTCATGAGCTAACTGTGGTTAGATCATATTTTCAGCAACATTCTAGTTTTCTTTTGAATCATGTTTGGAAGGAAGGAAATCTTACTAAGAGTTTCAACTGTTACTAAGGTTAGAACAAATAAAGAGGGAATTCTGATTTTTAGATTCCTCTTGCTATAAGTAAAAGCACTGAGAATTCAGGATCTTTATTTTTTAAATAAACATTTAAATTGACATACTGCCTTCTGCCAAAGCCAATTTTATTCACCCAAGGCAGTGGTCATATTTTCACCTCATTTGCGTATTGCTTGGTTATCTTACTGTGACTAGATTTAATATTTATTGGCAAGCTTTGTTAAAACCTGTCTTTACTACTTTGGAATTGAGTAAATTTCAAGAATTAGTTACTGAAGCCTTTTAAAGGGAGAAGACAGTAGAATTTTAGTTCAACTTTTCACCACAGATCTACTAGCTTAAAACCTCACAGGTTACAACATAAAAATGTCTCCCAGAGCTTAAGTCAAACTCTTTCACAAAGTTCCACTTCAAAGTTAGGCATCCATTCCCGAGTCAAAAAAAACAAAGGGACTTAGAAATAGAACTTGCTTGCAACTGACTGTCACCCTTCAAACTTGATTCTATGATTTAATATGGAACGCCTTTTGAATTGTTTAAAACTTCTAAATTTCTCTTTACTGTTTCTCCTTCACGCCTGGCTTGATGAGGCAGTCAGCATCAGGTAAGAAAGTTTATTCTAAGGTTCAAGGATCTGATTGTTTGCCTTTTTTCAGCTCTTCTATATTTGTGGAAGTACACTGTTACCTGTTAGGAGTATGTACAGTTAAAGTATTTTCATATGTTGACCAGTACACTTACAGTTTGTCTTTAAAATGCTAAATTCTTTAGACACAAGAAGATACATAAATGCACACATTATTAAGATTTTGTTCTTGATTCAGCTGACTTTTGAAGGGATAATGATGATATATATTTTGATCACATAATGTTATTAACCCTTTGAAATGTCCTGAAGACCATGTGAATGTGCAGTAGTGAAAACTGGGTTGAAGCTGCAGTCATCTAGACAATATGACCTTGATTTGAGAATTAAAAGCAAAACATATAGGGTTTACCAGACCTGGTTTTTTTATTGGGGTTTTTTGGGTTTTGGTTTGTTTGTTTTTGTTTTTTTAAATTTTTTTGGCAGATGTGATCAGATTTGAGATTCTTGCAAAACTGAAGCAGTAAGAAACAGGTTCATTTAAATGTCACTTGTTGGAGTGACAGAGATCTAGTTCCCTTCACACGAAGGAAGGCCAGACCCAAAACTGAAAGCCTTTAACAAATATCGACTCTTTGTACTAAAGAGAACAGAAAGTAAGAGACACTGGGATGCAAGTCCATACTTTGCTCAGCATGGCTGTAGTTCCTTCAGGGATAAGGATAGAGTAGAACTAGGGTATGGGGTGGGGGGGGTGGTGTTTGGTTGGTTCCACACATCCTGCATTCCAATTCTTAGCTGGATTCCCCATTGTCTCGATATGCTTGGCTAGATGATTGGCAAGATCTTGGTTTAATGCTTTAGCTCCTACCTTAAGTTCTTTTTCCGTGTTCAAACAAAACACTGACAGCAAGAATCTCAAGTCTGTCTTAAAAAGCTGACAAATTAACTTCAGTGTGGATAAGGTGATTATTCATCTATTGCAAAATCTAAGCCATACCTACACAATGGAAAACACAGAATTGGTAGTTACAAATCAGGAAAGATGTTTTCAAGTTGCTATTGAGTCCTCTGACATCACTGGCTTAGCATGCAGCACCAGCCAAATCAGACAAGGCAACGCTGGGCATCAATAGGAAGTATATTAAAAACCAAATAAAGGGAGTTGTATTGCCACTTGTATCTAGATGGATGTTGAGAGTTTAAAGAAGGTCTGTAGGGAAGTTCAAGGGCAACTGAAATTCTAGTTGTCTTGATTACTGCCTGTTTATGAGAGGCTAAAATGAATTGGAACTCATCTGCTCTAGAGAGAAAGCTGTTGTGATGTAAGTTTCAGAATAATGATCACAGAACTGCTTTTCACCACTTGTTCCTACATTATTAGAATTTGGGGGCAGTTACTAAAACAAGCAGATTAGTTTAAAACAAATAAGGGAATTTCTGGCATTTACTGCCATAGGAAGATGTGGAGATAGACAGCAAATAATATAATCAGTCATGGATGGCTGGTGTATAAATGCATGTCAAAGCAGCTAGAAAAAGATTTCACTCATATTTGCTACAACAGTTTCTGGACAAGTGAATGGAGACTTGGTAAGATGAAAGTCCTGTTGTCACTGTTGGAGACACCATATTAGGCTGATGGACTGTTGCCTTGAGCCAATAGGACAGTAATGTTCCTGCCTTGAGAAAAGACACTGCTTTTTCTTTTAGAAGTGTAGAGCCTCACTTGCTAGATTGTAAAGTTATGTGAGAGTACAAAACTTCATTTTAGGAAACCTCCATTTTAGAGCTTTATGGTGGCATTGGCCACTGGTATCTAATTGCATTGGAGTGCAGGCTCTCTGCAAGTTGTTTCAAATGCTATGAGAAGCCTTACAAAGCCTTCCTGTTGGAATAAAAATTGCAAGTAATTGCGCTCCTTCAGAAATGCTCCTGAACAAATACTAGGTTGAAGGGCCCCTGAACTATCTTCAACTATGAAAGTACACTTGCCCTTAGTGCAGCCTAGTATGCTGTTAGCCTTCATCTCTGCCCAGGGACAGCGTGGATTCAAGCTTAGCCTCCCATGTGTCAGGACCCTATTGTCCTCTTCAGCAGTGTTGCTCTCCAGCCTGTTGATCCCCATAATACAAACAAGGTCTATGCCATAGTGTTCTGGCTGAGGTGGCCATTTCTGAAGCAGACAGAAGTTACAGAGCTCTATGACCTTTGGTAGATGTGTAGTGTGTATTCTCTCCAGTATGTTCATATTTCTTCACAGCAGTCTGTTTCCCCTTGGATGTGAGGAGTACTTAAGAAAAAAAGGCAGGCAAGTGTAAAGCTGCAGATGAAAAGGGTTTCTGGAAGGTCACAGATTTGTTATTCTAATGTTATTCTAATGAAAGGATGCACAAAGATAAGAGTGTTTTCTGAGACTCCCTTTAGGAACTGGCAAAGGCTGTGTCTATTCATGATCTTTTTCACCAACAGCATTTTCCACAGACTCCCATTTGGAAAGGTTACTGCCTAAAACTGTGAAACCATGATTTTGTCATGTTTCCTAAATAAGTTCATCTAAAGGTATCATGTTTAAGTCTTCAGGAAAACAGCTGAGGTCATTGGCTTGGCTTTCTGAGTGTTCAAAACAACTGACATTGAGTATCAGCTTTATAATTTCAGGTGAACCAATGGCTTAACTGTACAGACCTAAAAGCATATAATTTCTTATTCTAATATGAAGTTTGTAGTCACTTGTACAGCAGTTCTTTTTTTTCCTGTGGTGAGGGTGGAGAGAAATTGTTGGGTTTCTGTGTTTTATTTTTTTAGTGACTAAAATTGATAGTTGTTTTGGAAAATTCATGTGGCAGCTAATCTGATCATATTGCAGGATATTTTCAGGAATAATATTTCTAAATAACACAAGAATGTCTGTACCAGGCTTTCTGCATTTCTGTATATAAGCTAATAAAAATTATCTATTCCAGATATATTTGTATTTGGTATAAGCTGATTTTGCTTGCATCATGAGTTATGCTGTGTAAGTGTGGAGCTCTGTTTTGCTTGCCTTTATACAAAGTCCTCATAAACAACTGCAGCCTATGTGTATGTGAAGAAAATGCAAAAAACTAACGTTAGTATGCATAGTAACAACCAAGGTTTAGATCTACATCATGTACCCATATTCCTAACAGGGATTTTTTGATATAACATCAAAAGCTGGAGTTTTTACATGCTAACGTGCAATTTAATGGCTTCTAGCATGATTATGACTCTTGTAATCTTTTTTCAACTCCTTTTTTGTTCTCATCTTCTGCACAAGCCCATGGTAAGTACAGAGATTCCTTCTTCCCCAAACGGACAGGTAAAAATTTCCTATTGGTGTCAATACCAGGGACATACATGCACTTCTTATTTATCAAAGTGAATATTGCTTCAGATTTCTGAAACATCAAACAGATTTCTGTAAAGAAACTCTTCAGCATTTTATTCTTTCTATTCTCCAGGTCTCTTACTGTAAAAAGTCGCTTCCAAAGTAGCACTTGGTGCATCTTCCTTTTTAAGCTTTTAGAGTGACATTAGGAAGGTTCTATAATCCATTTTTAATGTTTATCTGCATCCTCAGGATTTTTTATCTTAATACTCTTAGACTGTCAAACTGACCCTGAGGTATTTGCTACTAAAAGCTAACAAAAATTAAATTCTAGATCAAACAAACCAAAACACCACAAAAACAACCAACCTCCAGAATGTCTTCCATGAGTTGCAGTTAGTTTTCATTAAATTAACAGGGGACTTGCCAGACTTCAGTGCTTTGGGGTTTAGTTTTGAATAGCTTGAATGCATGGTTGAAATTGTGTATCACTCTGCATCACATTGAATTAAAATGTTATCTGTGCATGTCTGACAATCATTCTTATCTTGTTTGATGTTCTCTTAAAATTGCAACTATGATCTGTTTATGCTATACAGAGACATTTCTCTCATACTACTTTATCTGAAATCTCATTGGATCTGAATTAGATAATTAAGACACTTAATGTTACAATGTAGACTGACCTCAGCATACTCTCTGGGATTTTTTCTGTGACTGTGAGAAGCTGGCAATATTCACTTGGGACCCTGTTGTTTGGCTTTCTCAAGTAAGAAATCGGGTGATACGAGAAAGAATGGAGCTATAAAAGTAAAATGTTAAGGCCAAAAGAAATTTGCTGCTATTTGTTTGCTGTCAAACAAACAGACCACTCTAGATAACAGAAACCATCCTTGTGGGGATATTAAAGATGCAGTAAAAGAGGAATCTCTCATTACTGATTCTAGGTACCTTGATTATTAAGCCTTAAAACTTTAATACTTGATGTGATCATCAAATGTGCTACTTTCAGATCTTTCATTTTATCCAGTAAGAGTTCAATGAGGCATTTCTTGAAAATGCACTTGTTTTTTCGGTTTGGTTTTTGTTGTTTGGGGTTTTTTATTGCTGGACTCTTGAGCTCTGATTAATTGTCAACTTCCACTTTTTCTAACAGATCAAATGTCTAAAAGGCCAGAGAAACTTCTCAGACCAACCCACTTTTGATGGGATTCACATTGTCAACCATTTCACAGGAGATGATGAATCATTTCATTCTTCTGATGAAGATTTTATAACTAACTCCATACAGGAGAGTGGGGTGAACTTTCATCTACCCAGGAGGACTGGTCAGATGTCTTTGGATCACACACTTGTAGACAGCAGTGACAGTGATACTGAAGAAAGTGCCCTGCACACTGGAAATTCAGACAAGATGGTTTCTAAGCAGAGAAGAATGGAATCTTACTCTACTACTGTGTGATTAGCACTGTGACTAGCACTGAAGACTTCCATATTTCTTTAAGGCTGAAATTGTCGGGTAATTGAAACCATCCAGCAGTTGATTTAGGTAACTATTGGATTTGGTCTGGCCTGTGATAAATATACATGTACCGTCTATCTGCCTTCTCTCTTTGCCAAATCTTGCTGATGACATACCATTGCCATAAAACAGGCTGGGAAGAAGTTGATGGATGACAGTTTTGACAGTATTACTGAATGTTCTTTGGTTTAGAAACTACAAATATATTATTTCTTTAATGTGTAAGAAGCATTTTTGCTGTTCACAAGTACGGGAATTATTTTCCTCAAAAGAAATTGCTTTTGTGCAATATTTTATGCTCTGAACAAATGTGTATGTTTTACATTGTTATCCTTTTGTGATCAAGATGGACACTAGTAAACCATCTGATCACGACACACATATATATATATAATTATCTTATGCTTCTCAATTAGTTTTGGTTTTTTACTAAAGTTATTGGATGCCCACAGAAGGCTTGAAAGACAAGCCTTTATCTGTACTACTTCATATATGCAAATAATGGTCACTAATGTCATAAAGGTGTTTTTCACCATTTTCACTTAAATCTGTGTGCATCTGCTTTTGATGTTGCTAAATAATAACTGGTCTGAATATGTTAATTACAATAATGTTTATTTTGTACATATTTATGTATCTACACCAAGCTGAAAATGTACATTACTCCATTTTATATGAGGAATGTAAATGTTGCAATATTACTGTCTCTGGTATTCTAACAGGAAAATGAATTCTGTATATACACACTAAAAGTGAATTACTAAATAAAGGCAAAACACTAACTTTGCATTAAGTTTCAGACTAGCTACACTAACAGGCTCATGTCAGAAATGCTTGTTCAAAACACTATTGACTGAAATCTTTTACCTTCATGTATATGTAATGAAAATAAATTTTTCATGATTTAACAAGGTTGCAGAATTTACTGTTTAGTCCCTTCCAAGCTATAGTCCTTGGTTAGCACATAGTTACTTGCGGGCTCTAGATAGGTTCAAATAAGGTGAAGAATTATTCATGTCTTAGTTCTAACGAATATGTACGTTCAGTCCTCTTACAGTTTATACTGCAGAGCTATCTAGGAAATACGCTATTGGTGCCATCACCAAATAGCTGTGATGAACAAAGCAGTAAGAGCTGAGCTGAGCAATCTGCTTCCAGTCGCCTGAAAACCGAGATCCAGTTAAACAGCCTTAGCTTCTTGAACAGAGCAAGATATTCTGCTGTTGTCATATGAACATTTACTTGCCCTTGCAGACACATTCTAGTCAAGAATATTCTGTTATTGCCATCTTATGTAATTAAGCAATCCTTAAGACTTCTTTTAGCAATGTTTGCAACTGTTCTATTAAATGAAAAGAAGCAATGCAGAAGTTTGGTACTGATAGGCAGTGTGTATGTTAACTGGTTTGCTACCCACGAGAAGCAGTGTAGTTGTTTAAAATTACAAAAAGTGTGGAAGCATTCTGTTGAATGCATCTGCTAATCCCATTAGGCATTTCCTTTCCCTTTATTTTGACTATGTTTTCAGCAGGAAACAGCACAACTGAGGAGATAACAAACGTTCAAAGAATGATAGAGAAGACTGTATGGAAACACAACATTATGGGCATCTCAACAATATTATCTGCCCAGGTGCAATCTAATTTAAATCTTTAGGCATGTAGGTGACAAATTCCAAATTACTGATTTCTGCAGCTCCTAACTTGTTTCAGTATTTCTGCTAATTTCCCCACATCCTACCAGTGAATATGTAGTTCCAAGTATAGCCTGTGGAAATTGCCACCTCTGAGTTGGACTAGCTGAGTGATCCTTATTCCTGTTGAAAATGTCATGTATTCAAAACCAAATCAGGAGCACTTTTGTTCATAAATGAGTAACAGTCATCTTCTTTCCTTCCAATGAGCATCTGCTAACTTATGCTTGCACCTGGATCATTGTTGCCCAAGAGGATAGGTGACAAATGTCTTGTTGCCTGTCATCAATACCAGCTGCAAGCCTCTCTTAAAGGTAATGTTCTGTAATAAGTGGCAGGCGCAAAATTCAGTTGGAGGGCCATAAAAACTCTTGTCTGTTTGAATAGTGAAGTGTTATGATTTTGCAGTAACTGCCTTACTGTTCAAGTGATAGCAAATGAGATCACATGGCAAGGGTTATTTCCTGAACTTTTGTGGTTTTAAAGTATACAAATAGAATAAATACTGATACTGAATAACAGCATAAATAAAAATACGCAAAAGTCCTTATCCAACTGACTACACCTCTTCTAGTGATGAAAGTGAATCACTGAACATACTGCAGTTTCAGAAGACTTGTTTATACACGGACTAAAATACATTGCTACAAAAAAGATTCAAAGAAGCATTTACATTGGAGTTTGCATAAATTTATCAAAACCACTTTGTACGTCCTGCTACTGAACTTGATAACTATTGAACCCTTCTGTGGAACTGCAACACAGAAGGAACTGCATGTTTTTCTGGGGTATTAATGTGATCACTGTTTGATATCAGAGATGGTGTTAGTGACTTAGTGAAACTTGATGCTTATACACTTACGGTAGAACGACCTAAAGATATGCTAGCATAAAAATATCCACATTTTATACAGGATATGCTGTTAATTCCCCTACCTATAGAGGCTCCAAATAATGTAATTCACTTTGGGGGAAGGTAGAGATAATGCAAATCCCCTAGGAAAGCCATTATGGTAGTCCTGGAGAGTAAAATTTAAAAAACCAACCTATAAGATAGAAGTTTGTGTAATCTATATGGAAACTATGGTGTTATGTTCAATCATGCACTAGCTACTAACTCAGTGTATTAAGAAGGAAGATGAAAGCTATGGATAACTAACGGATTTTTAGATTCAATTACATGTATTTTTGTTCTGTGAAATACTCTTATCAGTATATATTCTGTAATTTTCTGAGGGTTTTACCTGCTGATGGAGTTTTTGGTTTTGCTGATGGTTTTTTTGGGGGGCGGGTTGGTTGGTTGGTTTTGGTTTGGGGTTTTTTTTGTTTACAAACTAGTCCAAGACATAAGAAAAATCAGTGAAATACATTTACACAGTAGGCAACAGAACCAGAAATTTCTAATGATAGAAAGTACACAGTAAATTGACTTTCAATATAACCTATATATAGCATAAAGTTTCAGCTTCAGAGTAAACATGCTAATGTATGCATGCCTACTCGTGCCTGGACACTGACTAAGATACAACTGCTAGATCCAAGATACAACAGCTTAATGCTCTCCCTTTCCAGGAACTAATACTTTATTTCACAATTATGAAAAACAAAAGCAATGTGGCATACTCTTTGAATTGCATAGTACTGCACAAGTGACTGAAATTTCTAGTGCCCCACCATGAGAACTAGAATTCCTGTGAGAACATTTTGCATAGTCTATGTTCTATAACCATTGATTCAACTTTTTCCTATTCATAATGGAAGTACATTCTGGGTCTACTCCTTCACAAAGCTGGAATCTCTCTTTTCATCCCAGCCTTCAACACCACAGCTTACTGTCACTTTCCCTTTCCAGTTTGTGCTCATAGTGATCATTTTCTAATTGCTCTGGGAGCAGCAGAAGTTACTTTTGTTTCCCCAGCAATCAAAATCACTGATTAATTTCTGACATATTTACAGCATGCGTTTATGCCACAAGGAGGACCATAAAGGAGGTAGTGACAAGATGCTGGGGGAAAAAATAAACAATAAGCAGCGTGTTAAAAGTAACTTAAAAAAAAGTTTTAAAAAAGTAAAGACACGCTTCCCAACAGAATGCACAGTGCTGCAAGTTCTAGCAGCCTTTCATAGTGGAACTGTTCTGCATAACTGTGATCCCAAGTTTTATCACCTTACAGTGGGTATAAATTCCCCACCCTTTTTGCTGCCTTCTCCCAGTCCTGACTCCCCCCCACAGGAAACTGCTTCTCTTCCCCTCTGTACCAAGCAGCTAACCTGTCAAATCCTGTTCTTCAAATCCTTCCTCCTGTTGCAAACTGTCCCATCACTTCTGAACACAAAGATCTCACCTCCAGCTTGTCACCTTTGGTGCCTTATCTGTTGTTGTTTTAGCTCTAATGCTGACACCAGGCAGGTGTTGTAAACCGTACAGTGAATTACACTGAGTAGCTCTTCAGTTTTAAGCACGACTATAACATAATCCCACCCTACTTTAAACCCCTCCTTTTTATTTCTTCCCCTCTCTTGTCACTATGGAATAAAAACAATGTGCCATTGCATTCAACTGCATCTTACCAAGTTTCTATGTTTAACTTTGAATATCACACTCCCTTTGAGAAAAGCATTAGAGCAACTTCTTTAAAACCCAGCCGTACATTTCCCATGAATTACATCGCTGTGCCTACTCTGGGCCAGGCTTTTGGCTTTGCCACGCCGGACCACAGAACACTTGGCTGAACAGAACAGCTCGACACTGCACACGCAAGACCATCTCAAAGGTTACTGAGCTGCAGCACACAGGTCACACCGTAAACCAAGAATAAAAGCTGAACCCCTTCACCTCTGTTCGGCGAGTTATTAGTACAGATAGCATCTCCTCTCGGGGTAGGAAGAGCCCTGGGACGATGGCTGTAGGAGGCTGCGCTGAACGCTCCCCTCAGGGCCGAGCGCGCGGGGCGGCTTCACGCCTCGCCGGCCTCGCGCCACCGCCCGCGGGCA
>VXAD01003137.1:1260-15154 GCA_013399195.1 Dicrurus megarhynchus
GCGAACAGCTACAGTCTCAGAGGCTCCCTCGGGACACCTCCTCGACCTCCCGGAGCAGAGAAAAGAGCGAGACGTGGAGACCAACGAGGGGTCTGATGGTTTATTCTTTCGGTGGCATGTCTCTCTCCCTGCCCGGGCTCTGCCGCGTGGTTTTCCCCGGCTGGGGCCACTGCAGCTGACAACCAATTGGAAAGGGAGTTCCCAGCCCGGGACCGCCCCGGTTCCAGGTCGCTCTGCCACTGTGTGTCGGTGGTGCCGCCTCTGCCTCCCTCCATCCGGGGACAACGCCGGGCCGCGGGGGGCCTGCGGGGGGTTTGCACCCCTGGCTGGGACCTGGCTGGGGCTGGGCGGAGCCCGCCCAGCCACGGCAATACAACAAGTTTTCCCTGTGGATGTGACAAGTCATATGAAGCCACAGGAGACAGTGCAAAGCACTCCTCGATATGCCAAAGGAGCCCATGCAAAGAAGCCAAATTCCTGCAAGTCTGTAGAGAAGCTCATGGTTCCAATGCCTCTCTGCCAGCTCAGGAGTCACCTCAGAAAGTAAATTTATTTCTGGAGTTCACAGACTCTGACTTCCCAGCCTGACAGGCAGCCTGCAGGATGAAGTTCCCCTTTGCAGTACATGCACTGCGCCAAGGCTGCAGCTTGAGCAGCAAATTACTGACTGAATGTGTCTTTGCTGCCTCCTGGTTCTGCCCAAATCACCACCTCTAACACGGAACAAGGGAAACTGCACAGAGGGCAGGGCTGGCACTCAGGATGAGCACCAAAACAGACAGAACTCCCGAGGAGAACAGACTGTCTCCCTGCTTGTCAAGCAATGCCTTGAACCCCAATTCAGCAAGTACAGGGTCAGAGAAGAACGTGCTTCCAAAAGCCTTTAAATGAAACAAATGTCAGCAGCCTCACAGTGACTATCCAAAATAACTACTTGCTTGTTGTTGACACACAGAGAGGCAAATCTCAAAGGCAACCATCTGAAAGATCTCAGCCTGACTAAAAATATCCAATCAACAAGTCAAGCACTTCTCACATGCAAACTTTACCAGAGCCCCCACAACTTTCATTGCTACCTTCACGGGCTGTGTTTGACCACAGTACACAGCCTTGTGGGTCTCTTTGCTGCCTGATTTCTGCAAACATGGAGACCATTGTGAAAACCATGGCACTCTGAAAACAAACCAGCTACGATTACATATTCATAAGGAAAGGGAGGGAAAAACCACAAGCCAGCTCCTTTCAACACAAAAGCATCCAAATTAAGTATTAAATATTAAAATAGCAAGAAACAAGCACAAAAAGCCAGCAAATACAAGAAGACTAAACCATGTGCAGTCCTGCAGCAACTCAGAGATCTAAATGAATAGGGCAGCTTAATGAAACCAGATAAACTGTTGGATGTCTGTCAGTGCCATTGGCAGCAAATGCCACTCAGCTTCAAAGATCTCTGAAGGAGAGCAGCTACACCAATAATTAACATATTTTGCTGTAACAAGGATGGACAGAGTGCAGCCTCAGAGGCGCCTTCCCCAGTTTCAATCCTTGCACAACAGTCCACACAAAGGCTCATGAAATGACCTGCACAAGCAGTGCAGGTCCCCAGAGGCACCAATCCGTTCACCCTCCTGCAGATCTGCTGGTAATGGCACAACTCCTCTGCCTTCCTGCCACACTGAACTGGGGATGTTCCTCCTCACGTGGATAACAAGGCAGCACGTTTATTAGGCAGCCAGGAAGTGGCTGAGCCTTTGCACAGCCCAAACCAGCAGCACGGCTTGCTGAGTAGCAGTAGTTGGGGTTTTAGCTACAGCTTTATACCAGCTTGAAAGCGGAAAGATGTTGCCTTGCAGCACCAGTCTTGCTGAAACCACTGTGCCCTTCATTATTCTTGTGCTCTGAAGAACTGTGTGCCTGTACCTGTGCAGATGTTTACACGCAGCTCTGTTTCAGCTATTTGTTTTTAGCTTTGTCTCGCTCGTTGGATCCTCAGGCAGTCATTGTAATTAGGGAAGGCTCAGGAGAAAAGCAGCTGAATAACTCCAGCCTCCCTTGACAGGCTTGCTGTGCAAAACCCTCACAGAGCAGTAGCCTGCAGTAGTCTCATAATCATTGTTAATCACTTCTTCTCAGCACCCACAGACCACTGGAGCCCAGATAATTTGCATATGCCATTATCTTTGGGCAGATAAGACTGGTGCACGCAATTTCAGGTGCAGGGATGCACTCGGAGCTTGTCAGCCCATCGGTTCCAATTGAAACGGAGCTGCAGCGGGACCCGAGGCCGCTCTCTTTTACTTTGCATAATGCTATTACCCTGATGAGGCCGGGAAAATAAATATTTAAACAAATAACCATGTTAATACAGCTCAGTCCCCGGATCAGCCATAACCTAAAATGAAGTAATTCAACAACAGACTGCCTGAGGAAAAAAGTGGGGAAAGACTGACCCCTTCAGTACAAGAAAGTCTTATTCCCCAGGTATCTGAGAGCAAAATACAGCTTTCTTAGCACACCCCATGACGTTTACGTAATTTTAAAAATTAACAAAGCTGAGTTAAAGCGATTAAAAACAAGTTGCAAGTTCTCTCTGGTGAAAAACAAGCTTTCAAATACAGACAATAAGCACCTCATTTGTGTTTCTCCTTCCAATTCTCCTACAATTGTACACGACATTTCCCTTCACCCATTCTGATTGGCTTCCCAGTCCTGTTAGCTGCCTGCTGTCCCTCCATACACAGGACTACATCAGGACTGCTTTGCTACTTCCCAGAAAACTGCTGGGAAAATGAACGCACACTGGTCACTTCATTTTGCCTAACTTCTGCTGCTCAGCATGCTGTTTTTGCACGTTTTCTTCTAAATACCTAATCAATGCTCTGCCACAGACTCTGCATCCCCAATGAAACTGATCTCCTAATTCATTCAGCACAAACAGAAAAGAGTGAGAGGACTGACTCACAAATCACCAAGCACAATATTGAAATCTGTCTGGGTATTACAAATACACTGGCAGACAACAGCAAGCTTCATCAATGCCAGACTCAAGGGACAATTGCAGGCCTTGATCTATGATGTTTGCCTTTTTCTTGAGGGTGTTTCATCCATGTTGCTTAAACAAGCCTTTTTTTTCTCCCACAGGCAAGTGGCAATTAAGTGACGGGAGACTGCATTATACTTCAAGCAGTCTGAAATGCCTCTGTGAAAAATATGAGGGACAACTACAGCGTTTTACTGCAAAACTTACAGGTTTTTGAGGGCACTTTACCCTTTATACGTTGAATTCTTCCTCTAGACCTCCAAGATTACATTTTGAGCTTAATTAAAACTAAGAAAACAGTAGGTAGTATTGTTTGCAGATACAGAAGGCTCAAGAGAGTAAAATGTTTGCTAGAATATCATGTTCAGATATTTGCAAGGAAAACACTATTAAAAACAAACCTGTAAAACTGTGATGTAAATGATGATGTGAGTCCCAACATAAGAGAGCACTGCTGCTGCAACCACATGAATGCAAAGTTGGGGGCACAACTTTGGGCAAAGCAGTCAGGGCACAGGTAAGCTGTGTAGGATTTCTCCAGCTTTTGTCTGTGGTAATTAGTTCGTGGTGTTTCTGGCCAGGACGGCCAGGACGGAGACAAGAGATCTCTGAAGTCAGGTCTTAGAGCATGAGGTTTATTGTGGGGGTGCAGGGGACCTGCAGCCAGACGCAGCTCAGAGCAGGTCAGAGAAACAAGCGAGAGAATACAGGATACAGAGCAGAATCAGAATAGAATACAGAATAGAACAGAATACAGAGTACAGAATCAGATTAGAATACCTTTTTTCCCGTTTATATCGCAATAAATCATCTCCTGTGCTGAATATTCTAACTTGCATTAACCAATCTAGAACAAGCTACAAATCCTATAGCATTTACATACAGCCTATAAGAATCATTGCATTACCATACGGTGTTATATTTTAAACTCTAAAAACTGCTTTTTGGACCCTCTGCCAAGTTGGCTGGGTCTGCTCTGACCCTTGGACTTTTCTGCAAGCAGAGGGTATTGTTTCATCAAAGGGGATTACCTTCAGTCGGCTATATCATTGTTTTTCAGTAATTCAGTAACTGGGGTTTGGTATCTCAAAGCTTGTTTTCATTTCAATCTTGCCTGGAGTTTCCATACTCAGCATCTTTTGCTAGGTACTCATATTTATATGGCTTTCTAATTTCATTGACCCCAACAAGCTGGACTTGGAAGGGTCTCACAGAGAAAGCATCACCCAGCACTTGTCTTTCTTACACGGAGGGTTTTACCTTTAGGTGAATCTTCAGTGTGACTCAGTATGACAGTCCTCTCAATGCCTGACCACGCTTTCAGTGAAGAATTTTTTCCTAATATCCAATCTGAGCCTCTCCTAGTGCAACTTGAGGCCTACTTAACCAGCAAAATATTTAAACCTTGTCTGTCTTCTAAAGATGTAACAAAACTGAGCACCTGTTCAAAGACTTCTCAATGCAGTTTCCCTGGTTGTTTTTCAGGCTGCAGGGCTTCTCCAGCTTTCAGCCCACAGCTGGTTTTGTAAGTGCATGGCCAAAGCCATAAATCCAGGTAACGGGTAGTTAGGCAATCAGGAACTGAGATAAGGGAGTCACTCCCATAACTGGACAAGCTTTTCTGGGGATACAAACACAGCCTCCACTGAAAAGCTTGCACCAGTGTGTTGGCCAGCTGTCCCAGGAGCCTTGGGAGCTTGGGGCGCTGATAAATTCACACAGGTGTTTTCACTTATTCTTTGTTCTAGTCTTCTCTTTAATATTTTCTTTTCCAGTTACTCAAAGCTGGGTATGCCACTGCTCCCCCTGGTTGATTCTCATCCCCTAGCTGTTACACTCCTTTGATCTCCACAAGAACTTTTTTCCTTGAATTTTACTTAGGGAGTCTTTAAAAATCACACAATGACAGCTACCCTTTGTTTTGGTGAGGGAAGGGTCCCTCTCAGGTTCCTGACATTAACCTTTCACACATCAGCTACAGACTGCTCCTCTACAAGTGTGTGCCTAGGAAAACCCCCAGTGATCTCCCTCTGTTTTACAGGGAAGATTATAGATCAAATAAAGTAAATCTCCTCAACTACTTGCCAAAGTGGTGAATCTGGTGCACAAACATAACTTTGATTTTGAGTTCCATATGTAATTGGCCAAACACACAGGTCAATTTCTTCATAAAGGGAGCTCATGTCATCATTTGTAAACAAAAGAGCACATTAAAAACAGCAGGTCCACGGATGTGCACACATTTTCATCTTTTTCTTTTTTGGAAAATCTGCAATTTATCCAGTCTGGGTAAGCTTGAATCAAACCTAGCAAGAAGTTTGTGGCAACCCCTTGCTTGCCCTGACCATGTGTTTGTAATCACTTTGATGGCCATTTCAGTCCCAATCTGTCACAGATGTCCTTGAGTGTCCTGACAGAAAGCTCGTCTTTCTGCACCCATTTTTAAGTCTGCGAGTAAATTCAACTCATTGCAAGAAGCCCAAAGCAGCAGTTATTAATCAAACACAATATGAATAGCTTAAGCTGGAATCCTTTCACAGGACTGGCACATATTGTGGCGTGAAGAACGTGTATCTCCCCAAAACACAGTGAAGGTGCCCTGAACTACTAAAAAATGGAACATGACACGGTGATGCTGCCAAGCTTTTGGCAATTTGCTTGTTCACTTGTTTTATTCCATGAGCACATGCCTAGGTTAGGGTAGCTGCATTTTAGCATTAATACAGCAACTGTTTGCTTTCCAGTTTTTCAATCAATCTGGTGTCAGTTTGCTTCCTGCCATTTTTTTCCCCTGAAAAGCCACGGAGATGTGGAGATGCTCAGAACTCGACTGGACATGGCCTTCAGCAGCCTGCTCTGGCTGACCATGCTTCAAAAGGGAGTTGGACTAGGTGGTCTCATGGGGTGCCTTCCAACCTGTGAGTCTGTAATTCCCACATCAGAAACTACTGGGGGAGGGGAAGATTTAATACTTCACATCCAAACCAAGGGCTGCCATTATCTGCTTGGAAAGCACTTGACTTAACTTTCTGCAGTGTTCTCAAGCAATCTTCCCTAGGCTACGGAAAATTGCATGTGTTGATGGAGCTGAAATACTTGGAATAGTTTCCTGTCAAACAGGCTTGAAGAAGAGTAAGACAGCAAACTGTTCTCCATATTTATTTCTCTTTTGGCAGCTCTTCAGAGTGTTGGTGCTCTCTGCATATAAGTGATTGATGCATCACTCCTCACCAAAAGTTCTTTCAGTGCAGGTGAAAATGGTTGATCAATACCTAAGTTTAAGAAACAATCTTCAGTGGGCAGCCACAATTCTTCAAATGTCTTTATTAAACTTACTTCCTTCGATTCAGACGGCAGTTTTGCTCAGCGTAAATGAATTCCTATAAAAGCTGCTGGGTTGGTATGGTGTTCCTTTCAGCACCACAATACCAAGAGAAATGCAAAGGTTAAGACTAGCTAGAGCTTGCTGCAAGATAGAAAAACTTCTCCTTATTCTATCATTCCCATCAGGGTTTTTTCATTGCTTTTCTCCAATAAGCTCTTCATTCAACATGGGGGTTTGGTCATTTCAACTATTTAAGCATTGTGGACTTTTTAAAGACAAAATACTTTTAATGATAAAAGCATAGCGCCTTTTAAAACTGATATATTGGCCCTGTCAAAACAAAACCAAAAATAAAGGAAAGGTGACTGTTAAAAATAAAGGAAAGGTGACTGTTAAATCACTAGCCAGCTGAAGTTCAAAGTAATCAAAGACTGAAATTGCTCTGATGTAGTAAAAAAATGGAGCCAAGGCTTGACATGGTGGTGTTTCTGAACTATTACAGATATTTTGAAATGTGAGAAGTTCTTTTACCTTCTGTCTAGATTCAGGCAGTTTTATTTTAATAGTGATCTAGTAAACTCTGGCTTGTCATTTATATCAACCTGGAGATACTTTGCTTCTTTCCCTTTTCCTTGAAATACAGTCACATTACCCATTTTGTACACTTTATTGCTTTATGCATTTTCAAGACAGCCAAATCTTTTTCTGAAGATTTCTCCCAAATTACTGACTTTTAATTATTGAACTGTCTGCAGGATGGAGACAGTATGGTATAAAAAAGAGTCTCCGCATTTCAAAATATCTGTAATAGTTCAGAAACTACTGAAATAATACACAGAATGTTGACTGGAGCAAGAGAAAGAACCTCTGGAATCCAACCTCCTGCTCAAAGCAGGACTGTCTCCAGCACCAGATCGGGTCAGGCAGGGCTTTGTCTGGCCACACATCAAAAACCTCCAGTGATGGCAATCCAGCAACCAGCCAGTTTCCCCTCTCATTTTGCATACATTTGACTGTGAACACGGTGATCTCCAGCTCTCCACACTTCTAAGCAAATGTGCTGTACGGTACAAGCATGACGAGGATACAGCAATGTGCCTGTCAGTTGCACTGTTTTGTAAATTGATGGGGTTATGTTTTCCCTTTCATTCTATTTCAGTATTCCCATCTTATTTTGTTGACAAGTGTTTCTCCATCTCTACACAGCCATGGAGTCTAATGAGCCTGTATCAGTCATCACTTCTCCAACAGAAAAGGTCTTTAATGCAAATTGATATTTTAACCTCAACAAACAAAGCCTCAGCATGACAACGCTGAACCCTCTTCATTTGTCTCTTACTGCAGTTCCCATACACCAGGGTACACAGTGACTAAGGTTGCTAACTCACATCGTTTGTGCCCTGCTAACAATAGCTTGAAGTGAAAAGGGAATCTGGAGGCTTTCAGAGTATTTTTCACTTCATTAGCTGGAAAGATTTTCAGATTCCTGAAAAAAACACCCCTTCCTTTGTCATCATGTGGGTCCTCATCTCATGGCCAGCCTGTTTTGTACCTCTGCTAAGCACAAACTACATATTTGGGTGTTTTAGCTGCTAGAAACACCGGGTAATTTTCTGTGTTATCACCTGGGAGCAAAAACATCACCCATAAAGGGCAGTGTATTCATCAGTTGGGATACAGGGGCCAAGGTGAAAAGCAACTTGGTTTTTTATGGCATCGGGAAAACCCATCCGCTATCTCCTGCTTGTGGCCACAGGGTGGCTTCCTCTGTCTGCAAACCTGCTCACGGTCCCCGGGTAAGGTGGCAGGGAAACCCGAGTGTCACCATGCCTAAGCAAACCCCTTCCCGTGTCACCTGCTGTGTGGGGAGAACTTCTCCAGCACCAGTGTGGGAAGAACTCAAGCGAACACCCAAGCGCTCACATTTTCCACCACATTTCATGAAAATATGCAGAGTTGAATCCCTTCTTCCCTCCAGGTATGAGTTACCTGGAGAAATTAGGAAGAGCAGACACCACGTTGTAAAAACATGTGTGGAAAAACATTTGATTCTACTGGGGAAACTCCAAATACAGCAAGTAATTCCAGAACAGTGACTTCCTATCTCTTCTCCCACCTTGCACAGCACGGTGTCCTCACAAGGAACTGCTGTGTCCTGTTTTCTACCACTGATATGTACTATACCCCCCACATCAGCTGCTTTCCCTTCTGCCCTGAAGTTAAGCCTGGCAGTGCAATGTCACAGCTCCTACTCGTTCTGTGGTTTAAGCCCAGCTGGAAAGGAAGCACCACACAACCTCTCGCTCAACCCCCCTCTCTCCTCTCCAGCCCGGTGGAGTGGAGAGGAGAATCAAAAGTAAAACTTTTAGGTTGAGGTAAGAAGAGTTTCATAATTGAAAATGAAGTAAAATGCAATAATAATGGTAAATAATAATCATAATATAAAAGGTAAGGGGGGGTGGGGAAAGAGTGATGCTCAATGCAATTGTTTGCTATCCCCTTCCTGAAGCCAGACTGGCACCACTTCCAACTAACTCCCCGGTTTATACACTGGGCATGAGTTATATGATGTGGAATATCCCTACAGCCAGTTCTGGTCACCCATCCCGGCTATGCTCCCCCCCAGTTTTCTTTCGTGCAGCTCCTCACCGGCAGAGCATCACACACGCACACACACACACATACACACAAACACACAAAAAAAAAAAACCCACAAAAAAACCCACCAAAAAACAAAAAAAAACCCCCTTGATTTAGGTTCTAAACACGACTTATAGCAGAAACCCAAGCACCGGTGTGTCATCAACATTATTCCTCACGCTGAATCCGGGCGTTGTGGGGCTGCGGGGCGGGGTTATCCCGGGGATGGAGGGATTATCCCGGGCTGCGGGAGGTTATGCCGGGGCTGGGTGGCGGTACCCCAGTGCATAGGAGAAGCCCCACAGGCCTCCCCGGTTCTCTGCCCGCCGCCGCCCCGCCCAGGAAGCGCCCTTTGCCCGCGGAGCGGGATCCGGGAGCGCCGGGCGGAGCAGCCCTGCAGGTAGGCTGGGCGCTGTCCCCGCCCGCCGGGATGGGGGCCGGGGGCGCCAGGGCCGGGCTTTGAACCCCTTCTGTGGCAGAGCCTATGAGTGCCGGCCCTGCGGAGGAAGGAGCCGGCCGGAGGAGGCGGGGGAGGGCCGGCTTGTTCCTTCTACCGCTGCCGTGCCTGCCTGCTTGCATCCCGTGCCGAGAACGCAGTTCCCCCTGTTCCCGGTCGCCGCACAGCAAAGGCCTGTCTTTGCCCAGCTCCCACCCAGGGCCTCTGATCGCACCAGCTCTGTGCCCCTGCTCCTACTCGGTGGGAAATCCTCGTCCCCTCCCGTTCTGCCTCCTGTCCCCCCAGCCTAGTGTGTGATCAAACCTGACAGCGCAGGGAAGGGGGCTCTCACCGCACCGATGGGTGCGGCTGCATAATTAACCGCTTTCGGTGATTTAAAAAAAAAAAAAAAAAGTCATCACCTTTTGATTTTATCTGTCCCAAAAAATAGTTGGGGAGAGGAAGATTTGAACGTCTTCTTAAGGCCATGGGGAGAGCGCTCGGCTGCTGGTGGCACGTCAGGAGCACGGGAAGCTGAAAGCGTGGAGCTGTGCGCTGGGATGAGTCCCAGAACCTCCACACCTCGCTACAGCCATGGCAGGAATACAGAGCTGAGTGGTCAGGAGAGAAAATGAGTAGCCAAGGTAAAGAATGTCCATTGTAGGATGCAGATGCAAAAATAGGCTATGACAACACTAAAGCCAAGGCCCCAGGAACAGTAGGGTTTGTTTGCAGAGCCTCCCTGAGGAGGTCCAGTTTGGGTACCCCTCATACCTTGTTTTAGTAAATCTGTGGATATTGCCTACAGGAACCTCACGTACACAGATGATCTCCCTGTTTTGGTTTTCACATTCAAGCAATAACTCAATACACCCAAGGATATGTTTCTGCTAGTAACAGATGAAATCCCTGTAGGAATGTCCCCTCTGTTGATGCAGATTGTGCCCTCCTTTCACAGAGACATGACTGTGATCCTGGGAAAGGAAGAAGTTCTTTCTTCCTCCAGACTGCCCTGTTAGTTGTATAGAAGTGATCTGTTTCCTGCCATAGCAAATCTGAGCATAGCAGCAGTGGCAGTGGCAACCTGAACTAGGAATTTTTGCAGGGTCAGAAGGGAACTCTTCCTTCTACCTTGTCTGCCTGCTGAGATGCTCCCCAGGGCAATGGTTGTCAGGCATTTGTCAGATGCTGGTACCACCTCTGAAATGCTGATGGATTTGCTCCTCCAACGTTCCTGTTTGTTGACCGCTTTCAGAGCAAACCCCTTCTGTTTGGTGAGTTGCCTGGGGGAGCTGTCTGTGTGTGGACACGGTTCTGACTGCAGCTCTGGAGCGGGGACTGCCCATCTCGTGCCCCTTGCAGCATGTAAATAGCTTGGGCTGGCTGAGCTACCAAACTGTTGCAGCAGAAATTCTCAGGAGTGGCAAAATCCTGAGAGCTGCAGGGCTGCAGAAAGCAACCTGCCTTCATATATCAGCTGGGAACTGCTGGAAACAATCCATCTGCAGGGGTGGTCCACTTCAGCTTTCAGCAAATACTTAAAGTAGGGACTCAGATTAAGGCGCTTTTTTTTTTTTGCTAAAGCTTCCTTTTTGCTCATCTGTTTATGTTTTCTTCATGATTCTGCAGCTCACAACTACAGCCTTTTTCTTTTGCTTTCTCACTTTCCTTCTGTCCACCTCTGCCACAAAGAATAAAAGACTTCAAGACTGGTGGTTTTGTAATCCCTGGCATCTGAGGTCCAAAACTGTTCTGTTCATCTGAGCTGTCTCCTTGGTTCTGTCACTATCCGGTCCCTTATTCCCATCATTAAATAGCTGGTGGTGGATGAAGTGGTCTGGGCACCTGTTAGTTTGCAGTGTTTTGCCCATCTGTCCAGTAAGTCAGTTCCATCTGGAGCTTGAGTGGTTGTGCAGCATCTTTGAAGTGATGAATACAAGTAACTCTAAAAGGGGGCGGGGGGAAAGTAATGTCTTCAATGCCTTAAAAATATTCCCATGTGTGATCTCAGCTTTAGCTGTGGTGCACGTCCCTCCCTGCTCCTAGATTTATGCCCCTGGTATCCCTTTCCTGCTCTCTTTGATTTTTACCTTGTAAAATAAAATGGGATCTTTCTTACCATTATATTTCCCCTGTTCTTCTGCATTTTTTCTTCAGCAACTGCTAATGCCAGCCTTCTTGATGCTAACTGCTGGTGCTTACTATTTGGCTGGTTTTGGCTCCAAAATAGTAAATACTGACAGAGAAATTCTTGTCTTGGGTGTTGATGGCATTTGCAAGGGCAGCCTGCCCAACAGTTGCATTCATGGTGGTTGTTGGAGCTCAGCAGGGATGCCAGGCTGGGAACTGGCAGAATCCAGCCAGAGTAGACAGGACATCAAATTGCTTTTTTGTTGGGTTTTTCTGCCTCAGCCTGAGAGTCTTGGAGGAGACAGAAGAGATGAGATAGCAAATAAGAAAATCAGGTTCTGGTGTCTAAAAAGTAATCTTCTATTTAAAATACTTTTAGTAGAGTAATTAGACTTTTGGCTGTCATTGTTGAAGACATGTAAGTATGGCTGGCTTTTGCTCTTTTCTGACACCTGTATCTATGAGTATTGTCAACCAATTCTGAGCCCAGCACATCTGGCGCATGTCCTAATGTGTATCACTTATCAGAAGAGGGGCAGCCTTGAGTCTCTTTTAAGGAAAATATCTGACACCAGATACCTCAGTAGTACACAAGATGTCCATAAATGTTAGTTGTGCTCAGTTGACTCCATTCCTTTAAGTAACCACTCTGTTTGTTCCCAATATTCAGCAGGGGCAGTGGATTTTAGGACAAGATGACGAGCTCTTGCTGAATATTCAACTAAGATTGCTTTTGTTTGCTCCTGCAAGAAGGGTTCCTGATTGCTGAACCTGATGTAACTGCACGGATGGACCAGGGAGAAGAACAGGAATACAAAGCCTTGGAGGAGACACACACAGGTGAGGAACAAGTTATGTAAGTCTATAAACACAGAGCAAGTGAAATGCTCTTTGGGCTGCCTCTGTGCTATTTGAGCCACTTTATTTTATGCAGGTCACATTGAGACTTGCTCTTTCCCCCTCAGGGAAGGCAGTCTGCTTGTCTTTGTCAGCTTGCAGGTAAGGGTGTGTAGGAAGAAGGGAGTATTAAGAACGTGTGAAGGTTTTTTGGGGATAAGGAGACACCTGTAGCATTGCCCTTGGCTCTGCTCTTCATGGCATGTCTGCTCTGGGTTGTATGATGAGGGTACAGAGCTTCTCCAGCTGGGTTCCCATTTGCTCCCAGTCTTCCATTTACAGCTTCTCCTGCATGGTGCAGACAAGGCTCCCTAAGGTAACAGCTTGCCTGTTTGCTGTGCCAATTCCCGGTGGGAATCACAGTTGTATTTTTTTTTCCAGGTGGTGAGCTGGGGCCCCTTCCAGATCACCTTACAAGCGCATATCTGCAGGACGTGTTGGCAGTGGGCTCCAGAGGAGGAGAGGAACAGTTGGGGGACAGCCGTGGAAGTCAGCGTGCCTGCTCAGAGGCTCAGCAAGGTGGCTGTGAGGAGGAGGAGAAGGAGGAGGAGGAGGTTAAGCTGCCCTGTTCCAACATCAGCCTGGTGAAAAGGCAGGGGAGAAGGGTGGCAGCTTCACGGCGAGCCCCTCGCGTGGAGCGCCCCACCATCTGCTCGGAGTGCGGCAAGGGCTTCAGCCGGAGCATCCACCTGCTCCAGCACCAGCGCACGCACACTGGGGAGCGCCCCTTCCTGTGCGGGGACTGTGGCAAGGGCTTCAGCCAGAGCTCCCACCTTGTCCAGCACCGGCGCGTCCACACGGGCCAGAAGCCCTACTCCTGCGCCGAGTGTGGCAAGAGCTTCAGCCAGAGCTCCAACCTCCTCAAGCACCAGCGCATCCACACGGGGCTCAAGCCGTACGTGTGCGGCGAGTGTGGGAAGTTCTTCAGCGACAGCTCCACCTGCATCAAGCACCAGCGCATGCACACGGGCGAGCGGCCCTACAAGTGCCCGGCCTGCGGGAAGAGCTTCAGCCAGCACTGCCACCTCGTGCAGCACCAGCGGGCCCACGCCGGCATCCGGCCCTACGCCTGCGGGCAGTGCGGCAAACGCTTCGGGCAGAGCTCCGACCTCGTGAACCACACGCGCACCCACACCGGCGAGAAGCCTTACAAGTGCAGCCAGTGTGGCCGTGGCTTCAGCGGCAACTCCAACCTCATCAAGCACACCCGCATCCACACTGGGGAGCAGCCCTACCGCTGCTCCCAGTGCGGGGAGAGCTTTCGCTTCCAGCCCCAGCTGGTGCGGCACCAGAAGCACCACGCGGAGTAGGTGGTGGAGAGGAGAAGGCTCCATGGACCATTGGAAGCTGGCTGGTGCTGGGAAGACATAAAGCTGCTCGCTGGTCATCTTGTACGGGACATGAATTTTGGTGGAGGGAGCCCTCA
>VXAD01003137.1:15935-77278 GCA_013399195.1 Dicrurus megarhynchus
CCTGTAGCATTGCCCTTGGCTCTGCTCTTCATGGCATGTCTGCTCTGGGTTGTATGATGAGGGTACAGAGCTTCTCCAGCTGGGTTCCCATTTGCTCCCAGTCTTCCATTTACAGCTTCTCCTGCATGGTGCAGACAAGGCTCCCTAAGGTAACAGCTTGCCTGTTTGCTGTGCCAATTCCCGGTGGGAATCACAGTTGTATTTTTTTTTCCAGGTGGTGAGCTGGGGCCCCTTCCAGATCACCTTACAAGCGCATATCTGCAGGACGTGTTGGCAGTGGGCTCCAGAGGAGGAGGGGAACAGTTGGGGGACAGCCGTGGAAGTCAGCGTGCCTGCTCAGAGGCTCAGCAAGGTGGCTGTGAGGAGGAGGAGAAGGAGGAGGAGGAGGTTAAGCTGCCCTGTTCCAACATCAGCCTGGTGAAAAGGCAGGGGAGAAGGGTGGCAGCTTCACGGCGAGCCCCTCGCGTGGAGCGCCCCACCATCTGCTCGGAGTGCGGCAAGGGCTTCAGCCGGAGCATCCACCTGCTCCAGCACCAGCGCACGCACACTGGGGAGCGCCCCTTCCTGTGCGGGGACTGTGGCAAGGGCTTCAGCCAGAGCTCCCACCTTGTCCAGCACCGGCGCGTCCACACGGGCCAGAAGCCCTACTCCTGCGCCGAGTGTGGCAAGAGCTTCAGCCAGAGCTCCAACCTCCTCAAGCACCAGCGCATCCACACGGGGCTCAAGCCGTACGTGTGCGGCGAGTGTGGGAAGTTCTTCAGCGACAGCTCCACCTGCATCAAGCACCAGCGCATGCACACGGGCGAGCGGCCCTACAAGTGCCCGGCCTGCGGGAAGAGCTTCAGCCAGCACTGCCACCTCGTGCAGCACCAGCGGGCCCACGCCGGCATCCGGCCCTACGCCTGCGGGCAGTGCGGCAAACGCTTCGGGCAGAGCTCCGACCTCGTGAACCACACGCGCACCCACACCGGCGAGAAGCCTTACAAGTGCAGCCAGTGTGGCCGTGGCTTCAGCGGCAACTCCAACCTCATCAAGCACACCCGCATCCACACTGGGGAGCAGCCCTACCGCTGCTCCCAGTGCGGGGAGAGCTTTCGCTTCCAGCCCCAGCTGGTGCGGCACCAGAAGCACCACGCGGAGTAGGTGGTGGAGAGGAGAAGGCTCCATGGACCATTGGAAGCTGGCTGGTGCTGGGAAGACATAAAGCTGCTCGCTGGTCATCTTGTACGGGACATGAATTTTGGTGGAGGGAGCCCTCAGAGCCTATCCCTTTCTTTTTCCTTTTTTTTTTTTTTTTTTACTTTGTTGTTGTTGCTGTTGGATTTATCCAAATCTGTTTGTGAGCACTGCCCAGCCACTCAAGCCAAGAGGGAAGCCACTGCTGATTGAATTAAATGAACTAGAGCACGTTCACTGTGGTGCTGTGGTTGTGGTGAGCCTCTCTTTTGGGGATGAAGAACAGAAAGGTCCTTACATAGTATGGTACCTTCAAGGACAGAGAGAACATAGAGACGTTCCAAGGATCAGTGTCTTTTCCTGTTATTTCTAGTGGGGAGTGATTTTTATCCCTGTATAAAACAGCTAAAATTTGTACATGTTTCCTGTACAAGCTGCCTGTGTTTTCCCTCACAGTAAGGCCACAGCCTGGGATGATTCATTCCCATAGAATGAATCTATGGCACGTCTCCCACGTGCCAGTAGTCTTGCTTTTAGATGGTGTTTGCATCTATTTATTTGAAACCCCTGCAACGCTGTGCTGGGTGCCTCTGTGTACATGTTGTGGGCCCAGCTGATGCTGTTTTGGGGCCACATCTATGAAGCAGTGTGTTTGCTGGGCTGTATCACTGTTAAATTGACAATTCCACAAATCATGCTGCTGTGTGACAGCTTAGCCCTCAGCAGCAGTTAACTAAGTTAACATCCTAATAGGTGTTTCAGAGTCTTGTTTAGGTGCTTTTGTGGGTGGCACTTTATGAATGTTTTTATAAGAGTTTAAAAAGTATTTAGGATGACTTTTTCAATTGTGGTCTTTTAATTGTCCGATGAACTGAAAATGAACAGGAAAATGATGCACAGAAAAATGATGGCATTTGAAAAATAAGCTGTGTCAAACTGATTTTATATTAAATGTTAAACATTTTCTCTTGCATAAAACTTTTGAATTCAAGCACTACAGTTTTGAGTTGTTAATGATTACAAAGGGGTAATTACAATTTCTCGACTGATTCCGAGAATTTCTGGGATGTTTTTGTGAGTGGTTTTGACAGTTAATAATGACTTTCTAAGGAACGTGAGGGAGACAGGATTCTGAGAAAGCAGAAGGATCTGACCTCTGAAGAGGTCTTCTTCACTTTGAGGAGGAGAATACTACTGCTGGAAGTCTGTCCTTAATAGGATTTCTAGCGCAGGCGACCGCTTGGTACGGGGGAGGAGGAGGGAACTGGCAGTAATAACAAAGATGTTAATATCTCTAGCATGGAAGAACTCCCTGTAATGAGCGTGGCAGTATATACTGAAATGCCTGTTCCACCCACAAAGACAAACAGGGGAAGAAATCACAGTGTGCTTCAGGCAAGAAAACGAAGTGATCAAATCTGTTGTGCTGCAGAATTTTTATTTTCAGCACCACACACAGGCCTGGTGCAAACACTGAGCTTTCACACAGGGGTGAGCTCCCCAACGGGGGAGATCACTTAGGGCAAAGAAAACACCCAACATGAAGAGCACAGGATCCTGATGAAACAAGCAAGCTGTGACCAGAATATGACTGGAATTACTGGCTGAGTAATGTGGATACATCCATGCCTCCCTTAGCCACCAACTGCTGCTGCCAAGGGCACAGCTTCTTGCTCCATTGGCAGCGGATCTGGTTTGAGACATTTGGTCTCTACTCCCACCTTCTCCCCAAGAGCCTGAATTAATAGAGCTGTGCTGAGTAAGTGTTCACGTGGCTGTGCTCTTAAGATCCATAAGATGATCCATGCTTTTTGAAGTACAGATTCTGGAGAGTTAATTCCAGACTCCATTAGTCCAGTCTAGACCACAGGCTCATGAGGAGCAAGGGATGTACCACTGAAAGGCTTGGAGTCAGAGAACAGACAGGCCAAAAAAAGAGAAATAAATAATGTGGCCAGTATTGCTGTTAGTTCCCAAGAAATACATCATTTAAGGTGTTTGTTGCTTTCCTTCCTTTTTTTTTTTATGTTTGTAAGAAGGGCTAGACCTGAAAAACCAGACACATTCCCTTTGTTGTTTCTGCATTCCCAGCCCCATCAGAAAAGCATTCATTGCCACCAGAGGATGGAAACTAAAATTCATTTTTGTGGTGTCTTTGCTGCACATGCTGTTACCAAAACATGTATTTATTCTGAAGGGTAATTCTGCCCCCATAAAGTGGCTGAAAAGATGTCTCTTGCCTCAGAGTTGGAGTTTCAGCCAATTGTGTACATTTGTGGAATGGACAAAGCCAGGCCAGGGTGGTGACATTTACACAGTAAAAGGTGCCAGGGGCACAGAAGCCAAGCAGTGTTAACCCAGGTGAACTCTTTTGCTCTAATGCTGTTTCTGTTCATTTTTCAAACTAGGCATGTGTAGAACCTGCTGATGGGCATTATCTGCACCCAGCAAGTCCTCACACAAACACTGCTCCTAGGCAGCCCCTGTGCTCTCACTCTCCACTCTGGCCATGACAAGCCAGGGCACTTTGTGCTCTCTCTGTTCAGTCACTACAAACCCCGTAGTTCAGAGCCCACAGCATCCAATTCAGCTTCATTGCATGGTTAATTCAGGCTCCCTTCACTGGGAGCCAGGGGGAGTGGGAGAACTACAAACATCTGAGGACATTTTCTGTCCCACACTTCTCATGTTCTCTCTTAGTCATTCGTTGAGGTACAGGAGGAATGGGCAGTGGGCCATTTCAGGATCAGCCTCTTTCTAGAAATGGCAACCACAACTGCTGTGAGGACTTGCCTGTGTCCCTGCTGCATGACTTCTCAGAGAGCTGGCTGTCATGTTCTCAAAATGCCAGGTTGCCACCTAACTGTGGCCTGAACCACGTGTTGGTTTTGGTGCACCTTGTGCCCTGGTCTTACAGACTTGTAGCTCTTGCTGCAAGGGCCCCAATGGACAGCCTTGTTAATCTGGCAGCAAGAGTGACTGAATGTGGGCTGTGGAAAACAATTTTACTCCAGAACATACTGTATATATAAAATACAGTACACTAATCCCTTACGCAGAGCAGATGGGCAGGGACAGCACCCAGGTTCACTCCCTGGGGCTGTATTAGGACAACATAAGGGTCCTAATCAGCTAAGATGTAAGACGATCAATGTTCATGCAGCATTTTTGTGTTGCCACTTGATGTGCTGAAGCACACCAGTGTGTTACCCCTCACTTGGCTTGAATTTAGTGTTAATCTGGAGACAGCTGTTTTCCTTTTCCAGGCTCTCCCTACCGGCAGCTTCACAAACACCAGTGTTCTTCATTCACCTAAACAGTTCGTCCAGTATTTTGACCATGATTTTTTTTTGGTTTTCCCATTAATCTGAACAAGTTTAATCACGAAGCCAAATGTAAGTGAGATGCTCAAACAGGAAAACAGTTAACTTAGCTGCAAGGGCAGCTTCTTAATTGATTTGCTTGCAAGTAAGGTTGAGCTTTCCACAGAAGTGTGTGGATCTCAGATCTCCCCAACAACACGTGGGATGCTATCCACACTCTGCCTTTCAAAGATCTTTGAAGTAGTACAAAACTAGGCTTCTGCTCTTCAAACACTTTTTGAAATGTGTTCTCTGCATGCTGCACATGCTTGAGTGTTGAACTTTCAGACTGAAAATTCTCTTGAAATCCTCTAAAACCCCTTGTTGTTGGGAGCTCTATAACTCCAAGCTCATTGATATGATGAGGAAAGTTGGAACTCTTAAGAATTGTTTCATCTACAGTGCAGCATCTTCTCTTAATTAAGAAGTGTCTCTCATCAGGACAACAGGCTGTCCATGGAGACCTCTTGATTACAGAGCTCTGCTACAATAACTTTCCTTTTACAGCTATTCACAAGAACCAGTCTAGGCTGCATTTTACTGAAACTGGGCAGTGAAATTTTCCATTCAGGCATCATACTGGCCTGAACAGAAGGCAGCCTCAGATCTCTCTTCAGAGAGGACCAGAGACAAAAATTTATATATAAAAATATATATTTCTATTTAAAGGAAAAAAACCAAAAAACACCACAAACCCCAAACCCATTTCATCATTTCACTTCCCCAGTTCTAATTAAAACATACCTTGGGCTCAGAGACTGCTACCCACACAAGTTCTCTCACTCTGTCCATTGGGTGGAGGCTTATTTGTGCATGGAACCAAGTGCTCTCCAAGCCTTGGCAACTCAGCTCCACAAAGATGCAGGTTCCAAATTGCATCAGTTGGTTCCGGCTGCCAAAATTGCACATTGCAGTCTCTGTAAATTGGCTGCACTGGGGTGTTGTGTGCAATGTGGTTTTACCAATTTGAGTGGTTTTGCTTTCTCAGAAATCCTGAGTATTTGACTGTGCTGAAAGTTTCAATTCAAGAAACTGGGACTCCAAGTTCTAAAGAAAAATGTTCCAGGTACCAGGTCCACACACCATTTCTGTATGCAATACTCAGTAATTGTGGCCATGTTCATGCACGAAGATTTGTAGGACCTGCATTTTAGACAGGTATTGCTCAAACTTTAACTGTGTAGGCCTACTCTTCAAAGTCTAAGATAGCCAAAAACCTGAAAGAGAAACCCAGGAGGAGTTTACATAGCTAAGATAGCCTTCATTTTAGTGACCTCACCCTTCTTGCAGAATCAGTGATGTGAAGATGGTATCTTTACACTTTTTACACACTTTACACATCTTTTACACGCTTCATGCAAGGTAAAGCTTTTAGCTTTTTGTGCTACTGTTCTACCTGATCTCCAACCTACTGGATGTTAAAAGTCCTTGCCAAAACTTGTAATTCCAAGGTGAGCAGGCCTGAGGCCTGTAGAAACACACATTCTGGTTTTGCCAGGAAACAGAGAACTTTAAGAAACTAAATTAATTAATCATTTAGCAGGCTCTTGAGTGTAAAATGCAACCAGTTGGAGCTCTGCCTCTCACTACCCTGGAGTACCTATTCAGAGACAAGTGCACTGAGTGATCTATTGCTCAAAGAGAAGATCTGGTAACTGGGACAGGAAAATCACTCCCACCTGCTCTGGAGAAGCTGATGGAAACCAGCTTGACATGTAAGCAGAAAGGATTTCTGTCACACAGCACGGACTAAATGAAAACACTACACCTGCTGTAATAAGTGGCCCTGTGCAATTTTAGGCAATTTTTTCAGACTCGTTTCTCTAATTCAGAAATGGCCCTGAATCACAAACCTGTACCTACAGCCAAGTGCTCATGGATAGCTGTGACTGGGCATGGAAGAGTGCAAGGTGTAAGCAGGAATTACGGTGGGAGCTTCAGAGCACCTTTGCCTTGCTGGCACAAACACTTCCCCACCCAGAAGTGATGTTCTACAGAGCTCTGACTGAGCTGGGTGACCTGTCAGTGTTTCTGTTGTCGGGTCTTCCTCACCCCTGTTAGTCCTTAAGGTATGGATGGGCACCTTTCCTGCTCCGTGTTGGCTTGGAGACTTCTGCAGAGGGGGAGCACTGAGGGATGGAGGAGTGATAAAGAAGCCCAGAGAAAACACTGAGCACATTCACAGATGGTAAAATAGAGGATGAGTAACAATTTTCAGAGCCAGGGGATGCTGTGCCTTGCACAGGGAAATACAGAGCAGAGCTGGGAGCTGCTTCTCCTGCACCTGACTGCTGATAACACCTATCAGACACAATCTAAACGTGTAAATACTGTTCAGGTTACACCTACGAACAGTGTGAGTCTTAATCCATTATTTACAACATTGAGACAGAATCCGAATTAGTCTGTCGCTTGTTTATGACACAAAAATCATCAGTCCAGAGTACTGCAGACTTTAGGACAAAGAGGCCAAAAGAAAAGAACATGTCTGTACTAAAAAGAGAAAAGATTTCTGAATAAAATAAAATAAAGCTTTTACATCTGCAAGACCAGGGGAGAGTTTATCCTTTCTCTGAAGGAGTGTGGCTCCACAGGGTACCTGCATGGATTTTTTGGTAAGAAAATGCTGGGCAGAATGATTTTGTATGTTATCCTGTGAATGGTATGAGATTTATGAAGGGTCTGCTGCTCCACTGGAAAATGTTTGGTTTATTGGCCACTAATAAAAAAAATGGGTTGAAAACTACTCATGTAAACTGGTCATATCTTAGCAAAAAATGGACAAATTATTTGCCTGCAGGATAATAAAAAGGCAGATTAGTGGTAGCTTTCTCTGCTTTATTCTCCATGGTGACAACTCAAAAGCAATGACTTTGATACTGTACACATGGCAAATGTATAATGCTTGGTAATTGGGGATGTGGATGTGTCCCAAAAAGCTGTAAGTGTGCTACATTTTCATTACAGAGTATTGTTACATCCTTCTACCCCTCATATTGAAAAAGTTCATTACAGGGGAGGACAATCTAAGTAAAATAGCAGCAGCAAAGAAAGCCACTCACTCACTGTGTAATGGCTGGGAAATGGCTGCGGTAGGCAGCAACAGAGGCAGGAAAAAAGCCCAGCTCATCTGTAAACAGCAAGAGGATTGTACCCCTGGGCCAGGGCTCAAGTTCCCCTGGACTGAATTTTGCTTTTAAGCCAAGCCTGCCGACTTCTAGTTCACACTTCTAACTCATGTAACTTATATGTAAGTAATAGCACCTTGGAACTCCATTCAATGCTGACTCATTAAATGCTGCTTCTCTCTGCCACTGCTCTCACCAAGGACAATGAAATGTGAATGCATTTGCTCCTGTGGTTTGCACTCTACAGCTCTGACTGCAGCTGCCCTGGGGTTGAAAACAATACTGACTCGTTTCGAAATTATGTTCAGCTTTAATTTTTTAAACGCTTCCAGTAACACCCCTGCTTGGGCTTGAGAGAATATCTGGAGGGCTTGGGGTTTTGTTGTGGGCATTCTGCAATTTTTGCTTTTATAGGGGGTAAAAATGCCTTTTTACAAAATGCCACTCATTCTACATCCAAACCGACTGGAACCCCTAGGCACAACACTGAAGGTTGACTGGAAATAGCCAAAGGAAAGCGGAGGGGTCAGAGAGGCATTACAAGCATGACAAAAAATGACAGGCAAAAGGGAGAGGAGGTGGTGCCCTCCTCCCCTGGCAAAGGCCCCTGTGCAGGCAGGGGTGAATGTCAGAAAGAATTGTAAAGGTTACAAGAGAATTCACATGGGAATCATGGCAGGCTCCTTCCTTTAGTATTAGCTAACTTTATTCTTTAGATTTTTGCTGTTTCTAATGCTGGTAAATCTAGCTGGCATTTTTGAGGTCACATCAAAATGATAGCTGTTCCTTCACATTATGCAATGGATACCTTTTCTGATCTTCCAGGCAATGGGAAAGGGACTTCAGGAGCCCCAGGTGACTATGAGGGTGGTTTCAACATCACAATTGTTGTAGAAAGCACGTACAGCCAAAAGAGCCTGGAGATGCTGCACCACAGAGATTTCTGGAATTGTAGGGGCAAATCTGCAGCACCTGGCAGATGCCAAAGGCATCTTTGCTCCTGGATTCTACTTTGTTCCAGTAAAAAAATGGGCCAAAGCCCATTTAGCATTTATTTCCACATGTCCCAAACCCTGTGCTTAATGACAGAGAATGGATCGTCCCCCACATCTTGTGTGAAAACTACCTGGAGAAAAAGACAGCTCCATGCAGTTTCTCAACAATCTCCACATCATTAAAATTATTTTCAGAATAGCCCAGGCATGATAAACACCATGGTGCTACATTTATGTACCTGGAACAGTTTGTGGCAAGGTTTAACTCCTGAAATATTTTGTGATTGCTCCTTCTTAGGGATCTATCCCAGGGGCTGTCCTTTATCTCTCTGAGATGCAGCTCTGGGGTGCACTGCTGATGGCCACCCGTGACCCAACTCTAGCAACAAAGGTGGGGATGTTACAGCTCCAGTCCCCTGTACCATATGCCAGCATAAAGACCTGAGTAATTCTGGCTGCCTGTTTCAGTTTATAAATGTTGGGAGTTTCTCAAAAATTTTAAGTATTCAAAGTGCTAATTTTGTTAATTTTCCATTTCAGTGGAAATGGAGTGTTCTGAGGATATTCACACTGAAGCCACCCACTGGAACTTTTACAATGTACTTTAAAAGAATAAAGGGATTGATGAGAAGTCATTACCATTGGTATTTATCTTCCTATTCCATTATGTCAAAACCTTTTTTTTTTCAGTAGCCAAGATCACTTTTTTTGACAGCACAGCCAAATCTACTGTTGATGCTTGATCCTGCTTTTGCTCTAGGGATTCTTTTAAATTTTTACAGGATTCTCTCATCATCTGTTTTCTTAGCAAGTCACCGTTGTGATGCTGTGATTTTAAGACCACAAAACCCTCCATGTCCTTGACATGACCCAGACATCCATATCCAGTAAGAAAAGGATTTTAATTTTATGCCAGCAATAAAAATTGATCACCAGAAAACTTGTAATTTGAGACCACATAATACCCAGGCTCATTATTATTTCCCAGTGCCAGCATTCTGCAGGTGTTCTGAAAGATGGCACAGACACAAACCATTACTCCTCTCCTGAAACATGAGGCTCCTCTCGAGCTGTCTGTCAGTCTCTGGCCCCCTGCTCCTCTGCTGCAGGAGTCACAGGTCATTAGGGCTGTGTAGCTGTGCAGGTACTCTACGTCACCCTTCACTTCTTGATTTGGTCCATTTGCTGCTGCTGCAGACATATTTCTAACGGGAAAAATAAAGATGGCCTGAGGACAGACATGATCAGTAACTGAAAATTCCCGCAGATTTGTACAGGGAGATACGAAATCTAAAACTTCAGAGCAAGGTTGCTGCTGTCCAGATCCAACTTCAGGCAATTAACACCTCCTCTTTTTTTTTTCTGCAGCTGAAACTTTTATCACCTGGAAAAACTCGTAGAATCACTAGTCACAAAATCTTCAATACTTTTCCAGGTACTTGGATTCAAGAGATGATTCCAAGCTCTCACAAACCGTTGTTTCTACAATAAAAACAGTTTTCTTAAAAGAATTAGCTTGCAACTACTTATTTATAAGCTAGATACACAAATGGCAACTTCTTACACACAGTGTACAGATGCTCTAAAGTACCAGCACTGAACAAACAAAACTGACTCAAATAAATGAAGACTTGTATTTTTAATACACACAACTCATTCCTGAGGGCTTGATCAAATAAACTACAGTGACTGAGATAAGGGACAGAACATAACTGACATGAGAAGATTGTAATGCTCAGGCTTTCAGTATGATTTAAAAGATAGAGGTATTCAAAGACTGTAAAATCACTGGTTTGGCCCCTTTCTGGCACAGTCAAATTTCAGTGTCAACTGTTTCCTGGGTCTGCTGGATGCCTGATGGAAATGATAGCAGGCTAAGCTCCCTGGAAATTCATGGCACAGGGGTTGCCAAGGTTTTCAGACTAACAAAACATCAACTTGCTAGAATCCTCATAGGCCAGGAATGAAATGTTTGATTTAAAACAGCATGTAGTGTAGCTCCATAGACTTCTCAAGGCCCCAGAGACCTCAAATGGCAGCCACCTGCCCACCTCTTGCTAACTGTGCTGTGATTTTCCTAAGAACACACATTAATGATAAGATGAAAATACTTAAAATATTAGTCTCTCCAGCCGTAACACAGGTAGATGGTAAAGGCAGTTGCTAAGTTGCTCTCCCTGTCTGAAAAGCCATGGAACTCAGGTACTCAGGTTCCCAGTGACTGGTAAAAGGGAAACATCCCACCTGTTTTAAAGTGGAATAAAACAACAGGACCCTGGGAACTCTTGACCGATCAGCCTCACCTCTGTGCCCTGAAAGATCCTGCTGGAAGCTATCTCAAGGTATATGGATGGCAGGGAAGTGATTAAAGACAGCTGGCATGGCTTCACCAAGGACAAATCATGCCTGCTTACTTGGAGACCTTCTGTGAGAGTGATGGCATTGGTGGATGAGGAAAATCCATCTGCCTTGACTTCTGTAAGGCCTTTGACAACACAACATTGTAGTTTCTAAATTGGAGAGAGATGGGTTTGATGCATGGACTTGATGGACACGGAATTGGCTGGATGGCCACATCCAGAGCGTCAGTCAATGGCTCAGTGTCCAAATGAACATCAGAAACAAGTGGTGTCCCTCAAGGGCCTGCACCAAGACTGACACTGTTCAATCTTCATTAATGGCACAGACAGTGGGACTGAGGGCCCTCTCAGCAGTCTGTGGGTGACACCAAGCTGAGTGATGCCACGGAGTCACTGAAGGCAAGGGATGCCATCCAGAGTGATCCTGGGACAGGCTTGAGGAGTGGGCCCATGAGAACCTCATGAAGTTCAACATGGGCAAGCGTGAAGTGCTACACCTGAGTCAGGGCAACCCCTGGTATTGATTCAGACTGGGGCAGGAATGGACTGGGAGTCCTGAGAAGGACTTGGGGAACTAGATGATCTTTAAAGTCCCTTCCAAACCATTCTACGATTCTATGATTTTAAAGTGGTGAAGGTTGGACATGAGCCAGACACATGCTCTTGCAGCCCAGAAAGCCAACCATATCCTGGGCTGCATCAGGTGAGCGACCAGCAGGTCAAGGAGTGGAATTTCCCTCTCCTCCCTTCTCCCGAGACCCCACACGGAGTACTGTGTTCAACTCTGGGGCCACCAGCACAAAGACACGGACCTGTAAGAGCAGGTCTAGAGGAGGGAGACAAAAATGGTCACAGGGGCTGAAACACCTCTTCTACGAAGACAGGCTGAGAGAGTTGGGGCTGTTCAGCCTGGAGAAGAGAAGGCTCTGTGGAGACCTTAGAGCAGCCTTCCAGTGCCTAAAGGGACCTACAAGAAAGCTGGAGAGGGACTTTTTACCAGACTTTTTTGCATCGATTTTCAACTAAAAGAGGGCCATTTTAGATTAGATACATGGAAGAAATTCTTTACTACGAGCGTGGTGAGACACTGGAACAGGTTGCCCAGAGAAGCTGCAGATGGCCCATCACTGAAAGTGATCAAGGTCCAACCGGACGGGGCTTTGAGCAACCTGGTATGTGGAAGATGTTCCTTCCCATGGCAGAGGGTTGGAACCAGATGATCTTTGAAGGCTACCTCCTGCACAAACAATTCTGAAATTCGACAATTGTGTGTTCCTGCTGGCTAATCCCTCTCTGGCCAGGAAGACCCAGGACTGGCATTTCCAAAACTACAGTCATCACTATAGGAGTGTGGGAGAAGAAAGTCATCCTTTCATCAATGCACTTTCTCACATGAAAACTGTCATCAAATCTATGGAGATTATTTTTGCTGTCCCCTGACCATTCCTGGTGGGTGAATTATCTAGCAAAGGAGTAATACAGAAATTAATCTATCATTTTTATGGAGAACTGCTGTGATGTTAATATACCTTGTATTCCAAACAATACTGCTAGTATGAGCACCTGAGGCCAGACAGCTTCCCAAATTCCCAGACGAACAACAAAGATGTAATTTCAGAGGCCGATAATGTCCATAATACAACAGGGCACTAAGTTGTTTCTAGGTATAATAGGGATCATGATACTGGACCTTAAAATGCTCCCATCATGTTCCCTCACATGATGATTTTAGCAGCTAAATAAATGTCTGCATAATACCCTATGAAAACCAGAATGTCAGGCTTCCAAATGGCGTGAAGCACTCACTTCTAAATAAAGCTATTCCTGAGACAACAGCCACTAAAACCACATCCCAACCAAAGTGAATGGAATGGTTTTAAGTGAAAAAGGTGACTTTCAAAGCTTGTGTCCATCCACAGTGCTAATTCTTTTCCCACTGCTGTTCCTGCTCTCTTCAGTGCCTGGAAACAATTCCCAGAAAGGAGTGATACCAGTGGTACAGAATGAAGGTCTGCAGCCGCTCTCTCACTGAGGCTGTCCCCTTTTTGCTTCCTGGAAACAAGAAGGCCACTCACTAGAATGGCAGAGGTGTCTGGTGGTGCTGGAAACAGACCACCAGGAAGGCTAGAGCACTGCTTTTAAAACAGTGGAGTAGGTACTCCAGCCTGAAGCTCTACAGGGTCACAGTTCAGCTGCAAGGAAATGCAACGGCATCAAAACAAAACACAGTTGGGGGCAGGGGGGAAACAAATCATGCTCTCATCACAATAAAAGCTACTTTGACCCACTTTCAAAACAATACATCAATCTCACCTGCAACTCTCATCACACAACGAACAGAACTAAATATATTGAACAAACCAGTTCATAATTGTCTCTCTCCCCATTCAGCCCTTATCAAGGTAACATCTTATCAGTCATTTTCTTACAGTGTCTGAAAGGATGTAGATTTTCTTTCATGATTTAGGGCCTGATCAGCTGGAGGCAGTCTGCAGCTGTAAGAACAAGGCCTCCTCCCAGCACGGGAGTGATACAGAAAAGGCTTTACGTATGGAGACAATTTTGATCCAAACAGAGAACTGAGGAGACAGAGAGAGCAAGAGGTACACAGGCCACCCTCTGCACATGAGACAGGGCAAGAGGCACAAAGGCAGCCTCACTTGTGGTTCAGGGCTACAGGGAGGGCTGCAGGGGCAGTAGGAACGTGGCTGCCGTCCAGTGCAGAATGGAGGGCACTGGAAAACAGGGTGCCAAAGAGAGCCCCAGCCTCATTTTCCTGGCAGACGCCCAGAGCCTCTGAGATAGAGTGCTGTCCATGGCAGTCTGTGTCTTACAAAAGCCTCAGCTCCCCTGGATGAAACAAACAATTGAAACAGTCAATGGCTGATGACTGCAGAGGTTCACAGAGGCTTGTCTTGCTTGTTGCTCTGCATCTTCTCCACTGCAGTCACCTCATGATATCCAGCCCGTCAACATGACAGGTCCACAACAACTTCAAACCACAAGGGACATCCTTGTTGGGAAATCGTTCTGAGAGGAAAGAGAAGAGATTAAATGTCAACAGGAAAGCACTCATTGGAACAGACAAAGGGACAAAGCTTTGACAGAGACAACTAAACAGCAACAGCTTTGTCCACTCAGAATCCAGTCCTCTCTCCCACAGCCAAGCTACTCTAATGATAAGGTCTCCCTCATGGCACAGACTTCCCCAGATGGGGTAGATGGGGAAGATCCCCTTCCCCAGCAATGATGAACTCATCAGCCCTCACTAGCTTGGACTGTGGCAGGATGTTTTGCACTTGCTGGTATCCTGGGTGAGGAATGCCTCTGGCATGAATGGCCCCTACAGAAGCCCATGCACCCACAGGAGTTTGTGATCTCACCCCTTTCAGAAAGATGTCTATTACACCATCCCTTGCTACCAACCCAGAAGAACAAGAGCCTCTCAACCCTTCCTTAACAAGGATCAAAGCCAAAGCAAAGCCCTATAATTTCTGTAAGGCCTGGGTAACTTCCCTACCATGACCCACCTGAACTCTAGATAAACTCCCACCACCTTGGATTTACCAGGCCACATACGCCAAAGACATCCCTTACCTCCCCAGTCCCAGGCACATCTGGCTTTCCCCTCCATCATGGACTCCTGTGTAGGAGCTATCACCCTTTCTGGCTTCCTACACCCACAGTTCCTTCCCCCCTTCCCACAGGGAGTGACACCCAGACTCGAGGTGTTACCCTCCTGGAAAACCCCCTTGGCCTGTCAACTCTGGTTAGTAACCCCTGCCTGGTGGCTCTCCGCTCAGCCTATTTGGACCAGGACCACTAGACATGGCCTCACTGTTTTCTTGGGGTCCTTTTTCCTCTTCTTGTCAGAGGCATTGAGGTAGGCCTGTTCCCTGGCCCTGTACGAAGGGCCTCGGCTCAGCTCCCTCTCGCTGTAGGGGGGCAGGCTGTCCTCCTCCTCCTCGTCCTGCTCGGGGGACGATGACTGCGGCGGCTGCGACTTCTCGGCTTTGTAGGTGGAGGGTGGTGACCAGGCGTAGTATGTGCTCCCTCCTCTCTGGCTGGGCTGCGAGCTCAGCTTCGAGGGGGTTGCACAGTGGTCACCGCTCTCGTCATAGCTCCGGGATTTCCTCTCCAAGACACTGCTGAGGTAGGAGTGATCGTACTTCTGGCTGCCTCCGGGTGTCCGGCTCACCAGCCTGGGAAGGTGCTTCTCCTCGTGGGCCCGTCTCCGGGGCGGGCTGTAGGACCAGCCCCGATCCGAGTCCGTCAGCGGCTCCCGATTGCCCCTGCAGCGCTTGGTGTAGTATTCCTCCATGGAGCTGTCCTGGTGGGGCAGCCCCCCGCCGCGCCCGCCGTGCGACTCGGAGCGCTCGAAGCGCCGCAAGTCCTGGCTGTCTGCCCGCCGCGGCCGCTGGCTGTAGGACTCGGCAAAGGCCGCCAGCTCGTCCATGGACACGGCCGGCACTCCCACGGAGAAGCTCTTACGGGACAGCATCTCCGACTTGGATCTCTGCTGGCTGGAAGAGGGAGGAGGTAGAGTTAGAGGGCAGGATCCAGCTGCACTCATCCCCTTGGCTGCCTGCACAGACAATGGAGGGAAACAGGCCCTCCTGGGGGCATGAATCATCTGAACTGTTTTCATCGTCTTCCGTAGGAACAGATCTATCACATCCTTGAATACCTGGGTTCTCTCTGCTGACTGTAAAGGCAGCTTAGTGCAGATAGCTCAGGTTCTGCATGTCTAATGTTACCTGAGGTTATCCCCAGGGTGCACCTGCCCTGTCCTCCAATATGCAGGGCTGGACCTGCTTCTCCTTCATCCTAGAGCTTGTAGGTGTATATCCTGCTGGAAAAACCCAAGAACCCAGCCATAGAAGCTCACAGCAGGGCAGTTTTGAAGCAGGTTTAAAGACAGTGAGCTGGTACAATAGCCCAGTACTGAAGGAAGGAAATGCCTGCCATTGCTTTTGGGATACTGGGCTGCTTGTAAGTGAGGGAAGGTTGTGCTATCTCTCTTCTAGGCACCAGAGTGAGAGCTCTTTAGGCCTGGAGCACAGATCTCCTGGAGCACAGAGTCCTTTAGGCCTGGTGCACCAAAGCACCAGGGTGTGACTCCTAATAAAGCACACCAGCACCGGGAAGTGCTGGAGGAATCAGGTACAAATTTCAAGAGAGAGATTTGCACCTTCCCACTTTGGGAAGGGTGGCCCGGTTCCCTACTGATCTCACTTTTACGTCCCACTGGGACTAAGGCTGTACTTATCTTTACCCAGCTGGGTAGGCTTCAGCAGGTTTGTGGCAATCAGCTTCATTCTGACCTCATCTGATGACATGTCCAGATTTCCTATTTCTCTCTAGCCCCTCTCCCCTGCTAAGCAGAACAAGAGCAGCAGGAAATAGGGGAGAGCTACCAGTCCATCTGTCCCTTCTGCATTCTTTACCACTTTGCCAGATAGAGCTGCTCCCCAATGTGGTGGTCCCTCACCTGTGCCAGTAGCTGTCCCGCTCATCCCTGTAATCAGACACAGCCTGTGATCTGGAGGTGCTGCCCCCGCCCACGACTCCTCCCCAGTACTCGGCGTCGCCGTCCACATCCCCCGCGGGGGGCAGAGGTTTCCTCCGCGCCTGCCGGTAGGGCTGGCGGAAGTTCAGGTCCTCCTCGTGCAGCGAGCTCAGCTCGGACACCGTGTTGTTATCTGCAGGGGGGGATGCAGGAAAGAAACGAGATGGGCATTGCCTGATGGCAGCCAGGTGGGGATTCTGAGGGTATCACAAATGGAATGAGATGCCTGTGTTCCAGATAACTGAGTTCAGCCTTCGGGAAGAGCTTACCCTCAGTAACACGTGAGCTTCCCACCCTTGTCAGGTGGGCACTGAGCTTGGTGGGACACCACTACAGCACAGAAGTTGTGCCACCTCCCTTTTTCCTGGTGTGAGACAGGCTGGCTCTGGATTTGGCCTGACTTGCCCAGCTAAAACAAAAGCAACCCCCTCAAAAAAAGATTAAGAAAAAAAGTAAAAGTCTGTCTGAATCACTGTCAGTCTCTACCCCATCAAGCACACTGACATCTGTAGGCCTGACATACCAATCTGCAGAGGCCTTTTTATAGTAAATCTTGTGGGTGGAGAAGACAGTGTGCTCAGCAATGACTGTTTTAGAAGTATATATAATTTGTTCGTTATGCCTAATCTGTACAGAGCTTTGATGTAGTGTCATTCCTTAAAGCCCTTCCCTTCAATGATTTTCAGGATCCCACGTGTCTGTTTTAAGTGAGCCTCTAGCAGTGCCTAACATGGGTTAGCTCTGTGTGCTGCCCAGAGGAACTGAGCCCCCAGCCTGCCACTGTCCTCTGCACACAGCAGCCACGGGACAAGGAGCAGCACTGCAGGCCCTCCCCACACACCTTGTCCCACTCTGCACCTCTGCCTCCTAATGTGGAAAGATCCTCACTTGGGTTTGTGTTCTGACACACATTAAGTGCAACCTCAGCCTTTATTTAAGAAAATAAAGCTTACAAGACAGTGAGGAGTTCCACACAGAAGCTCAGTTCTGAGTTTGCACCACGTCCCTATTCACCGCCCTGCTCCTCCTGCGGGGCAACAGCCACTCCAGACAAATCTCCTGCTTCCTTCAAGCCACACTGTGGTCACTGCAGCCCACAAAACACAATTTCAATAAAATCATCCCTCTCCTGTTTTGCCATGCTGGGAATTTACAGACACCACACTCTTAAGAAATCGTGAAAACAGTATCTCAGCTATTATCACACCACAGGCTGTAGAAGGTATGAGTAGGGACTTGGCTTTTCAGATACTGATGATCCCAAAGTTTAACTATATGAGTGAACAATTTTCAGGAGCTTGTCAGTAACCCTCACTTTGCTCTAATTAAAAATGATTAGGCAAGCACCAGACCTTTAAAATCACAACATACCTGTAGATACCTAAAATCTAGACTTTATCTGTCCCAATTACATATCCTAGGCATCATATCCTAGGGGCTGACCCTGAGGCAAACCAAGTGAACTTCTAACTATGAATTTGCAGTAGTTCTTAGGTCAGTGGGGGGAAAAAAATCAAACCATGCTTGTTTCTCACATCGTTCTCGCATCCTCCTAGCTGGGTCAAACTGAGCCAATTCTTTCTCAACATAGTACAGCACCTTCATGGAGTCCCTGTCCTTGTCAGTCTGGATCCTGTACCCTTTGCGCACTGCTAGGGAGAAAAAAAGAAAACATTAGAGGAAAACCCATGTAAGAACAAGGAGACTTTCCCACAACTCTGCTTCTATAGTTGAGCTCACGTCTGCAGGCAGGTAGGCTGCGTCAAAACACACTGAGTCAGTTGCTGCTTCACCAGAAATTCATCCACAGTGTGGGATGTGAAGTTGTAAGCACTTGCATCGTTTTTAAACTTTGCAGGAACAGCAAAGACAGCTTGGAAATGCCCAATTTGTACAACCCAATACATCTGGTGATGGACACTGAGCAAGGTGGGACATCCTCACAGCACAGCAGCTGTGCCACCTCACCCCTCCACGGTGTGAGACAGGCTGGCTCTGGATTTGGCCTGACTTGCCCAGCTAAAACAAAAGCAACCCCCTCATTGCCACAGAGTGATTCCAACTCCCACAGATGATGGCAGAGAGAAAAGCAGAACTCATTTCTCCTTCCTCAGCACTACTGAAAGGATTCATCACGGTACGGGAGAAGCTGTCCCAGAAGATCAGGCCTCCTCTAAGCTCCCAGTCTGCAGGAGAAGCAGGTGGCTGAGCATTTGGGAGCTGTCACTGTGCAAGACCACTCCACCCTCCCACCTCCACAAATTCTCCTCACATAAGTTGAAGAGCGTGTGGCAGAAGCTCCAGAGAATACAGAAGGAAACACAGAGTCCCACAAAGCCCATCACACTGCTTTGAGATTTATACTGACTCCAGGGATGAGGCCAACCAGGTCACTGGCAGCTGTGAAGCTGTCTGCCCTGGGATTCTTTACATGCTTTACTTTACAGAAAAGGTATCTATCTTAGACATACATGAAATGCTTGACTTCTGGGAAGTCTGGACAGCTTTTTGACTTATCCACATCCCTGTGTGTAGTAAAGAAGGCCCTATACACCTGGAGCCAAAGCAGCTTTAACTCTGGCAGGCTGGCTCCATGCACACTTTACCTGCTAACAATAGCTACAAACAGCCTGACTACCTTAATGCAGGTCTACGGTCAGCAAGCAGAGAACCCCATCTTTCCACTCTTTCCTTAAAGAAAATCAGGTTTTTTAGCAGATTATTTAAGAAAGGTCTCAGCCTGGAGCTATTTCAGGATTGACAGAGATCCAGTCTAGGTACAAGAGGGGACTACATCCCTCAAATTCAGCCTCATTAGAGAACCATCTTATGGACAAGTCACTCAGCACTACAAAATGGAACCTGTCTGCCTTGCATGGGGTTAACACATTCCCTTGAGGGAATACTGCAGTGTTGCATGAACGCTCCTGCTGGGGAACAACTTAAATACTTGGACAGTGGTTTTGAGCCAACCTGTTCCTTCTGTTTTATCCCTCACCACCGCAACACATCGAGCTATTAACATATGGGTTCGGTAGTACGTCGCATAGTACGTTGCTGTGTGGGCTGAGCAAGGACTTGGCAGAGGTATTCTTAGGCACCTTCTGTCCTAAACTGCTGTGCATGTGTCTGCACACTAGGAAATAACCATGTCCTGCTTCAGGAATGCCTGTGCCATAGAAATGGGTAGAGTGATTCCTCTCATAACCCTACAGATTGCTTCAGAAGCAAAGCGCTTTACTGTGGGTTTGGACTGTGCACATGTAAGTGATTACATCCTGAAATATTACCTTGTGCGTCTGCACGTGGGAATGGTATAGGATCTAAAAACATAGTAGGGGTCTATCAGGGTCCTTCTTTTAATGTACCTCCAGACAGCTCAGCTGACAGCAGTGTGGTCTTTATTATCCCCGTGAGTCAGTGCACAGTGGCTGGAAATGCAGACAGTGGTTTACAGAACACAAGGAATCCTGCCTCTGCCCTCCAAAGTGGAAGCACAGCAGGTCTCCTCAAGTGAGGCTGGACTGACTGGCCTCAGAAGCAACAGCTCTGGCTGCACTGCATGAACAGCAAGGCTAGTTCTCCACCTCACCATCATGGCTGGTACCTCTCTTCTGTCTGGTACCATGCCAGGAAAGAGGCCTCTCACTATTGTTTCTTCTAATGTGCCTACTAGGAGCTCAGCTAAGCTGCCACCTCATTTATTCACAGACCAGCAAACCACTCTGACCTATTAATAACCTTTGGGGAACTTGAACAGGCAGCTTCCAGACTCTGTCTCCCTAGAGCCACTGCTCACACTGAGGCTGTGCCAAACACCTATTTGGGCAACATCTATAGTGCCTGGAACTGATGGAGAATTAGCTAGGCTTCATGCTAGCTTCATATTAAACTTGCTATTGTAGCTGTGTATTAAAAGGCAAATGAATTTCTTGGTTGATTCTGCAAGCATCTAGAAATTAATTTTGGATTTAAATCTGCAAAGATGACTGTGAACAGCTCATAAAAAGTACTTTCCGTTACAGAGGAAGCATGTTTTGTCTCTATGTTTGTTTATGAAATACTTCTCATAATGATACTGAACATTCAAATTATTAAATCTCTTCATTATTACTTCATCTGAGAACCAAAGATATTATTGCTTCCTCCTCACACTCCTCTTCATCTGTAAATTGCCATAATCCTTTAATTGGATCTGAATAATTTTAAGCCCATTTTAATGATAAAGAAATAAAGATGCAGAGATGTTGCCCACATGTCCAGAGCCATTCGCTGAAGTCAAAGGGAATGGAACATTCTTCCCTGTTAGACCATATTTTCTTCTCCTGAACAGTTCATAAATTTCTAATGTTTAATTTGTATTTAACTAGACACTATTTTTATTCTTCTGTCTGTAGGTGGAACCAAGTCAGCCAAAACTGTAAGCAGTCTCCCTCCTCAGAAAGGACAGCACTACAATTTTATTTTCAGACAAGTACGTTTAGGAAGCAAATGATGTCTCATCCTTATACACTTTCCATGTTGAAGATCTAGGACCAAAAGCTTCCCTGTGTGCAGGGTTTAAGGGATCTATGCAAGAGCCTCTAGGTAACCACTGCATTTAAAATAGAGAATAAATCCTAACTTATGTGTTGTCAACACTCTTCTAAATAAGAGAGCTAAATTTTGGGTTTTTTTTTCCCTCTATTCAGCCCTAAGTCTAAGATAGAGTTCCTAGGCTTAATCTGAGCTTTGCCACATGGCTTTTATGTAACCCTAGACAAATTTTCTAAATATCCTCATGCCTGAGTTTGCTCACTAGATCCCCTCAGAGGGGTCATTTATAAGCACAGAATCTATCTAGGGCAAAGGCCATAGTTTTTAGCCAGAATTGCAGAACTTTCCAGTCTCTGTCCCCCAGCACTTCTGATCCCATTTTTTTAAATGGACTTGACAGAAAGGTTGAAGTCCCAAAGACACAAGGTTTCAGATCAGACTTAAAACGGCTGTGTGAAGGACACAGAGGCTTTCTTTTGCTCCTTCTGAGAAAGGCTTTTATTATAAACTCAACCATTACCTGTTTTGTTTAGCTTGCTGCCTGGCCAACAAGCAAATAAATAGCTTGGAAAAGCCACACAATGTTTTCTCTTCTACAGCCTGTCATTAGGGGATATTCTGGCATTGTGGAGGACCTTAAAAGAACAGAGTACAGGCTACAACTCTTCCTTAGCTCCACAGTTTGAGCACCTTGAACAACAGGTCCATGATCCAGACTAAGGGTTTGTCCACATTATTGCAAAAAAGATTAACTAATGTTAAAAAAAGCTTAAGAATCTCTGTTGTCTTGCTACATAGGCTAGAACTCCGTGAAAATGTTTTTATTTGCCATATAAACTATTTCCTGTCAAGTCCTGAGGTGAGGGATTGAGTCCAGACACCTGATTTGGATGCATTACATATTAAATGCATCTTTCTGTGTAAGGATCATGGGATCCTAAGAGCCATTCCATTTGTTTACCAAATGTATCCACTGTTTTTTATTCTGCACTTGTGCTCTGCTAGCAGAGACAAGACTGGGAGCTGTGATCTGACTCTTAAAAAATCCCTGGAGTTCCCACAACCAACACCACACTCTATGTGCAGTGACATTTTTCACAGGAGAAAAAAATTTAAGCACTAGGGTTGTCATTCATCATTTTCTGACAAAGGTTTTTGAATTGGATACGTTCTGTGTTGGATCAGTGATTGATTTATTTCCTATTTCAAAATGCTCCATTCCAGAGCTCTGTTTTGATTTCAGTGGCCAAAAAAAAGTAACGATTGTTGAAGGACAATAATTTTGTAATTCCAGAGAGGTTAATATACTGACTGGGGCAGCGGAAGCATGCGTAGGGTTGTTCCAGAAGCTTAATTAATTCTGCTACTTAATCTTGTCCTTTCAGATGTGTTTTATCAACACACTGTCATGAGTTAATTTAAGAACTGATACTTAGTGTGATACTTTGAAATCAGACATGCAGCTGGGTCAGTGATGACTCTACGTTGGTGAGAGTCATTTCTGCTACAGAATGTTTGAATTTAGACAGCCACTCTGATCCTGAAATGCATGTGGCTAAGGAGCTGCCCTCTTTTGTCCTTGATGGCAGCTTCCTTTGCAGCAGGAGAAGTGACCCTCACCAAGACAAGAAGCATCACACTGACACTCTACGTCTGACACTGATCCACAACTCCTTTCTAGTCCGAAGCCTTTCTTCACTCACATTTCACAAATGCAAAGGCTGAACAAAAAAAGTGACCTACTGACTTCTGCAGAGGACGGGGTCCAGCCCCAAATGCTCTTGGGCAGAAATATCAAGGGAATAGGTTACTTTGCCCAAAATGCCATGGCAACAGTAAAACACGCTGCAGCAAAAACTGCTGCCAGAGGCCAAGCAGTGCCCTACAGAGGGTTGGAAGGACAGTTTACAAAGAGAAAGCAGCTTGCAAGGCATCAGCTCTAAGGGGAAAATGGCTCCTGCCTCTGCTCCCCTGAAATCATCTTTGTCCTTTTGTCCTCTGCAAGTGAACATCTGCAGCAGTAATGAGAGGGGTCCTGTACAGGAACTTGGCCTCCCATTTCCTACTGACCTAATTAGGCACCCACAAACTGACCCTGTGCTGATGGCCCTAGAAAAGTTAGACCATGTGGCCCTAATGCAAATGTCATTGTCAGAGACAGGATTAAAATGCAGTTTCCCTGTGTTTCTTCTCTTCACACCACTCGGTCAGTGACAATTGTTCCTCCCCTTCCCAGCCCTACTCCCAGTAAGAAAACTGAATGTTGTGCCTGGCACTGCAAATTACCATTCTGGCTTCCTGTGCTGGCCTCAGCTGGGGCTAAGGGAGGGGGGTGTGACTTATCCATCAGCACAGCAGGAGACGGGACACCAGCTACAGGAACACTGGGGATGTAGTATGGACCTGGCATGGCAGGGACTGCAGGAGGGTACCCAGCTTTCGCTGCTTTGCCTGCTACATACACTGAAAAAGAAAAAGAACAAGTCAGCATCACACACCAGCCTCCCACAGACTCACTGGACACGTGGACAAAACCTGCACCAACATTGGTGGCAACCCCACAGGAGACAACCAGACAAATGAATTAACAAGGACCAACCTGAATTTCTCTAAGTCTTAAAGGGCACCGAGGGGAGTTTAAAAAATGGACACAGCACTGTGAGATGCCCAGAAAGACAGCCAGGGTGTTACAGCCTGCACTACCGCTGCCATGATTTAGTGGCAGTTCAGCTTTAAAAATAACTGATGACTCAAGCAGCAGGATGAAGCTCATGGAACTTGACAGATCTGACTGAGCCTGACCAGGAACCTTGCTGGGTTGCAAGGATTTTGCACTGTTGTAGAGGATGGCTGATTTGCATTGCCAGGAAGAAACCTCCCAGGATGCTCTTAGCTCTGACCCGCAACATTCACTGACACAACAACAACTTTGGAATGGGGGCATGACACTTTGGAGAAGCAGGCACAGCTGCCAAGGCAGGGAGGGCTTGGGGAATTACATTTGTAATTAACTTTGAGCATTCAACCATTGAGTAATAGGTCAGATGCTTCACTCCCTAAGAACCAGTTCTTTAGCCAAGCAAAGTGCTCAGGGCAAAGGAAGCAATATTAGCAGATTCTCCTCCTGCTCTGCCAGGGAGCAGTAGTAGTAGGGCAGAAGATTTGCACCAGGCTTGCACAGGGTCACTCACGTGCCCGGGGACAGCAGCAGGACTCAGGACAGCAGGGGCAGCGGACGTAACAGCAGCAGCTGTGTGGGCAGCACTGGCACCAGCAGATCCCCACCAGGAGGAAGAACACGAACGCCCCCAGGATCACCAGGCCCACAAAGACCCACTCTGGAAAACAAGGGGAGAAAGGGAGATACTTACAGGACTGCACATTGATGTGGATGGGAACGTCAGCAACATCCTCCCAGCAGAGAGCACAGGGACAAAACACACAGGTGAATAACAGAAATGGACCGACTCCCCATGGGTCTAGGACTAGGTCTACTCCTCCTCTTGTGTTGAAGCAGAAATGGCACGTGACAGTGAGAAATGAGCTACAGAAATGTGGTCCCTTCTCACAGCATCTCTGGCTGGCTGAGAGGTGAGCAGCACAGAGGCAGGAGCTCTGGTTCCCCGGCCAGAAACCCTTCACCCCACAGCAGACCTGCGCCAATGCCACAGGACGTGCTCCATTAGCATTCGGACCTCATTAAAGACTCATTCTTCTTGGCCATGTTCGTGCCCTGCTTATGTGTTTGTTTCCTACCCACACTCTGGTTTTAATGGGACAAACGATGGTGAAAAGCAGGCTATAAATAGCCCAGTAAACGAGCCAGGCCTGCCCCTTCCCAGCAAGGCCTACGCATGCAATTATTCTTTTTTGAATGTGCCAAACGAACATCCTATTCAGGCGCCACAGCCAGCCAGGAAACCTAACAACCGCTTTTTTTCTCCCGCATTGAAGCTTCGGATGATGTGTGGCAGGCCCCAAAGGGGAGCAGCTGAAAAACACCCTACAAATGAAAGCACGAAAGAGCTGGCCCACAAAAACCAGGATGGGGCTTAAAGGGGAAGGGGAAGGAGAAAAGCTTTGCTCAAACTTTGCTGCTGGAAAATCCGGTGGGAGAAGGGGTGGTGGGAGCAGGGCTCAGCCTGTGCCAGGGCAGCACCTACTGCCACACAGGAATTCCACAGACTAAGGGAATGATCAGTGAACACATGTGGACCAAGAAATTGCAAGACTCTCAACATGCAGGAGGCCTGGAGTTGGTTTTATGTCAGAGAAATGCACCAACCTATCTCGAAGCAAGACTGCTGCTGGGGTAAAGACTTCAGGTGTAACCAGGTGGTTGTTCAACCACCTTGGAAAAATGGCAAAAAGCAAATAAAGACGTGGTGGGGCTGCTTTGCAGTGGGAGAGGGTTTATCCCCACCCCAGAGGAAAAAAAGCAGCAGATCATTATATCCAAAGAGAAGTCCAGAGTTCACTAAAGAGTCTCCTGGTACATTGTTATTTGAGATGAAGAAGTATTGATACAAGGATTGCGATGTGCATGAAGAATCACACTGGAAAAAGTGCAGCCTCCTCACCTGCATTGCTAAGCTAAAAAGTCAAGGAAAAATGTTTCACTTGGGCCATTCAAAATAGAATTTTCCCTAGTTCTTAATACAACACAAAAATAAGAAGTGTCATTTTTGATCCATCCACAGCATTCTGTTTGAACAAAAGTATGATTCTTTACTTTGTTGGAGTTTTCCTTAACTCTTTTACAAACAATTCCCCTTTTTTAAAATGCCATTTTAAATCTAGAATTTAAAATTTCCTTTAAAAAATGTCAGTCAAAGATCTGGCATCTACAAATCAAAGCACTTCAGAAGTATGAAGTGAAATGTTTCCTATTTTTTTAAAATTCTTTATTTCTTTTTTGGCTGACGTGGATGAATTTCATTTAAATGTGCAGTTAATTTTGGTCCCTGTGGAATAATTTTTTGGGGCTGAACTTACTATATGCTGAGAAAAATTCAGCTAACAAGTGAGGAAATGGCAGAAGGGAAGCATTCATGAATGGGAAAGCAAGAGCTGAGAGATTACTGACACAGTCCCTCAAGTTCTGCTTCTAGCAGCTGTTTTGCTTAATATTTTCATTAATTACCTTGACACAGAAAATAGGAATGTGTTAATAGATCATGACAGTTAGCAGTAGAGATGCATTGTCACTAAAGGCTGGGACATGTTATAGAAAGGGCCAGTTGTCCTTGGGCCTAAAATAGGAAATGTGAAATGCAGTATTATCCTGAACTTCAAGGTATGCAGCAATACTTTCAGAGTATTCAAAGATCAAGAACAATTTCTGTTCTGAACAGGACTTCACTGGTTGAAAAGAACAAGAGAAATGATCCAGTATACAAAGGGTTCCTGTCACCACTCATGCAATACAGCCACCAAAAATGGCAAATGTCATCCTAGGCCCAATGAGGGAAGAATTTCCGGTAGCATTAAGGAAGTATCAATGCAACCACACAAGGCCTCCTCTCCATGTAACTTCAGATGAAGTTACTGATGTTATACAGCTCTGGTCATCTTTGCAGCAGAAAAGATGAATTTAGGTTGGAGCAAATGGAAAAGAGGGATTTGAGGGATAAAGGGACTCTGGAGCCTACCTGGCAGCAGGGGAGCTGAAGCCTGCTGAAGTTACTCTATTAAACAGAAAGTTGAGTGAAGATGTAGCTCCTGCTTGTAAATATGATAGGAGGATAAATGCAGGAGGAAAAGCAGGTATTAAAGATCTTACATAAATGGACATAAATAGATGATAAGTGATGTAGAGGGAAGCTAAAAGAAGCCCATCAAAGAAAGTGATCCAATGGGAAAGAGAAAGGCCAAATCCAGACTATTCCTAAACTTGCCAAGCTTACAGAAAGGATGAAATTACACAGTGCTGGGGACAGAGGGCAAGATAGGGAGCCAGACTATCCTTTCCAGTCCTGTACTTCCTAATCTATGCCACTCTAAGCAACAGCTTAGTGGCCTTTTCTTTTGTTGTGTTCTCATCTTGTTTTCTACAACCATCATGGACACAGAGAAGGAGGTGAAACAGTACTGCATGACACAAGTGGCCAGCCACAGTTATCCAATGAAACTCAGATGTCAGAGCTCCAGAGCTATTAGCAAACAGTTCACAACCACTCCATAAAGGATAAAAGCCTGGCAGAGAAAAAACAGACAGCAAGTCCATTATTAGTGTATCTGTGGTCTCCCTGAAAATATTCTAGGAGAACAAAAGGGGGTCAGGTTAGTGTGTACATTGCACATTGCAGGATACTCACTCAGCATCTAAAGTGGATATTTGAAATCAGCATCCCAGCCACAAGGACCTGTGAGTCAGGATTTTACTTCAGAGGAAGTCAGACCATTTCCTTCTCTGATGAGGGTAAGAAAACAGCTAAAAGAGCCTGCTGGTTCTTCCTTTATGCACAAAACTAGGATTCAACCAGTTCCTGATACAACTGTGTAATGCTGAGATTCAAATGATGAGCAAGCTGATATGCTCTGTGTCCTTGCTGTCTGCAAACTATTGGTTTGTGCTTGCAGAAGTATCTGCCTTTGTTTACTCAGGTAACAGGCAACACCAACAGCTGAAATGTGGTTTGCTGCTGCATCTTACACTTTCTCGTTGTCTACCCATGCAGTGAGGGTACCAGAAAGCTATCTGGCCAACACACCAGATTTTTATACCCATTCAATAAAACTCTAAATAACGCGAGGAAAAGTGTTAGGCAATAGAGAATCAACTGTTATCTATGCTGAAAAGACCAATCCCTCTCCTGCCATGCAGGAATGCTAGGGAGCTTTGGGTTCACTGGAGGTGGGTGAGTGTCAGCCTTCTCTCTGTTTGCATCTCTGGGACAGGCTCGAAAATAGCTTCACGCATTTATGTGGAGTTGCATTTTTGCACGAACATGTGAAAGAAATGCTCCTCGGGCACCACCAGGGAATGATCAGATGACTCGAGGGCTAAATATTCTCACAGCTTTTCCCTTTCAAGAACAATCTGTTGCACAGTCTCTGTCTCCTCTGCAAGGAGTGCCAGAACTGGTGGCTCTCGCTAGTTTTGCTCGCAAGGGATTTATCACGGGCACGGAGCTCTCACATCAGGCCCAGCCACCTGGTGTTACCAAGATCGTGGCCTGGCCATGCAGCACAAGAGGGGGTGGGCCACTGATGGGTTGCTAGCCAATGCTCCATTCTCAGCACCTCCTGTGCTGCCATCTGTGGTGATGGTGCAGCAGTAGCATGGGCCAGGCCTGGGGAGCTGAGTGGCTGCACAGGAGCAGCTGACACACAGAGCCATGCAGGGCTGCAAGGTGTCACAGGCTGCAGCACAGCTTCCTCTGTGCTAGCAGGGGGAGAGCAGAGAGCTTGATAGAAAACCTGCCCACAACAGCTCTGGCATTTCCGCTCTCACGCTGATCCTGGCACGACATCAACCATCTCTGTGTACTGGCTCCCAGCATCAGCTCTCTCAGATCCGAACCCAGCACTTTCCCAGTAAGTGACAGGATTTTCTCTTTAAATCCTCAGATAAAACACACATACAGGTGAAACGTACACCACATAAAGATGCTGCAGAAGGATAAACAGACAAGATGACAGAGGAATGGATGATTGAAGGGTGAAATGACTGAATACCTGGCATGATCTCCACAGCAAAACTGGGCAAGAGATCAGCAAGCAGCCCTGTCCTGCCTAGAAAAGACAGAAGGAGGAGAAGAAGGAGAGAGGTTACTGCAAGGAAAACACACTCCCCAGCCCCTGCCTTAGCCTCCAGTTCCCTTCCTCATCAGCCCACTTGCACTCTGCATTATGTGAATTCCTATCAAGCACAGATGTCATCCTGCTCAATGCCTGGTGTCTGCCTCTGCACTTCTGCCATTTCTGTGTCCTTGCATTTTATCTTTATTGGCAGAGCTGGGGGGAAAGAATCTGGAACAGAGCTTCTCCAATCTAGGCACAAAATGACAAGAAAAAGGAGTCCCTTTAGCATGGTTACATGGTAACATCTTTCTGGAGTTATGCTCCACACATGCAAAAGCTCCTGGAAATGCACAACAGCCCTTAAACAGAAGGACACAGTTTATTTTTGAAACATACTGATGCAGTTTCTACAGATATGAAACATCTTTAACCCAAGGCTATTGATAAATCAGCCACATGCTTCCAAAACCCGTGGATGCTGCTCTCCGTGCGGGGCTCTGTGAGTGCACAGACAACTCCAGGAAAGGAGCCTTGAAGCAATGCTGTGCAAACGTGCTAATTATTTGGAGATGCACGAGCATCTTGGTGAGACTGTGTGACAAAGGCCAACTCTCAAGTGAAGCAAAACAGCCAGGGAAGGATTAGTGTAGAAATTTGTGGGATCACTTTGCAAAAGAAAAAGGAAAGAAAAGAAAAAAAAGCAAAAAAAAAGCAAGTCAACTTCAAAATTTATAATTTACAACCAAATACAAACAAACAAACTCCAAGCCCAAAGACAGCTTGGTGCATGTTTGCTTTGGCACAGAATGTCTGGGATATTTCCAGTACACTGCAAACATCCTGCACAGGGCTCAGCTGTAATTTACACACACCTGCGCATTGGCAGAACAGCCCTAAGTGCAGCTGGGCTGTGAACTCTTCCATAGAGCCCCAGGATCATGCTGGGATTTTTAAAGACATGCATACGGTAGGAGAGCTGCACTCTGAAGAGAGACACACACTGTGGGCATAACAACAGGAGCAGCTAAGGGTAAGCCAATGTAAAAGTGGCAGAAAGCTACCTTTAACCTCCCCACATGCCCTTCAGGTCCTGCACTACACAGCACTCAGACACAGTGATGAACCGGATCCCAAGTTCCTTGGCCTCTAGTCTATCCTTGAAGCTTATTACAATCAAATTCCCACCATCCGTTTTTTCCCAGTGCTTCAGCAGAGACTCTGTAGAGATCAAAAATCCACAAGGAAGCCTGCTGGAGCCATAATGAATATACTGTGACTGCAGGCAGTGCTTTGCAGCCAGTTGCAACTCATCAAAGCTGACTGGTACTCACAGGAACGCCCATCCTGATGAGGTGGTCCTGAATCCTTAGCAAAAGATAGCATGGTGATGCTTCACATAATTGCTCCCCATTTACCACCTGGAGAGAGGACTCTTGCCACCAGTCTGCTGCAACATTTTCATCTACATTTACAAAAAGAGTTCCATGATGTTCTTTGCAGTCCATTTCCTGGAAGGATCAAGTGTCCAAGCCGCTCACAATCAGCGTGTTATGTTCCATGTGGGTATTAAACATACTCCTTATTTTGATAAAACAACACGCAATTCTTTCGCAGGCCTATGTGTGCCTATGTGAACAGCACCCACATGAACCACATGCATGCAGAACATGGTCAGACATGAGCAGGCAGCTCATCCCCCATGTGTTATTACCTCTGCACAAGCTCACATGCAGCCCTACTGTGAGAGCAGATGCCACTGGACAAATGGCTGGAGGTATATAGCTAATTTAGTGCTTCTATTTGTGGTAAAAAAGGCAAGGAAATGACACCTTTAAAGAGCAGAAACTCCTTCTCAAATGGTCACTGACAAATAGGTGCCTGCTTTATTTTTAACCTATCTGGAGAGCTTCAAACCCTGCTAGTGCTGGGTACCTTCTGATCTCCAAGAAGAACCACATGTCCAACAGGGAAAAAGCATCCCTTAATATAACAGTGCCTGAGAACTTGGTAAAAACAAAGACAACCAAAGCAGCTCCTCTGTGCTACCCATGAGCAGCCAGTATCTCCCTGCTTGTGCAGCCTCACTTGGCTTGTCAAGAGTATCTGCCTGGGGAATTTGCATCCCTGCCCTGCCAACGGGACTCACACAGCCCTGGGGGCCCCAGAGCCCCCAGCAGGGATGCACAATGCCTGGGAGGACCCGAGGCAGCAGCAAATCCCACCACAGCTCAGCCTGAACTCTGCCTGCCTTGCCCAGCCCAGCTGACAGCCAGGGAGCACAATGCCCACCCCTGGACTGCCGTGCCCCCGGCAGCTTTCCACAGCTCAGCCCCCTCCCCGCCCTGGGCTGGATTAATCCCCTGATAACCCTTTCCCACACCATTCCTTCAGGGAAGCCAGCAGGCTGAGGCTGCCCGCGGTTGCCCCAGCAACGGGAGGCTCCCGCCACTGTCCTTCATTGAAGGTGACTTTCCTCCCTCTGCTGCTGCTGCTGCCAGCAACAAGTGGAGCAAAACCCCCGTCCTGCCAGCCAGCGGGCACAGGGACAGGGCAGCTCGGGGGATTTTTCAAGGAAATTTTAAAGTGGAGGCTGGGGCTAGATAGCATTTGGTGGGGAAGAAACACTTCAGTAAAACATCCTGCCAAGAGACCATCTGGCCACACCACCTCTGCACAGCAGCTCTGCCCACCTGAGAAAGGGTTGCAGGCACTCCAAGCCGTGGCTGGGCACCGCTGCAGAGTCACAGACCTGTGCCCCCACCCAACAAGAGCTTCGTGTCCTCTGTGCAAGCTCTCACCACCGAGGGGATAGAGGGAATAGACAATGGCCCCATTTTCCAGGGTTGTCCTGGGTGACTGTGTCAGAGCTAGGAGCTTGTCCTCATTCTGCAGGGATCTGGGACGTATGCCATCTCTATTCCCATCACGCTGCTGAAGGGTTTTACCTGCCCATAGTGGCCTCTCACCAGGCACCTCACACACCCCAGGCCCCAGCCAGCCTTGAAATGCAACGGAGCTCGCAAGCCCCCCATCTGCACTGGCAGAGCACAGAAGGAGGAATAGGAGAGCAAAAGCTGAGGGGATGCAGAGCAGCTCCAAGAGGTGCAGACACACAGCAGAGGCGAGCGAGGACAGGAGTTAATACACAGGAGGCAGGCAGGCGACAGAGCAGTGAGCAAATAGCAGCAGAGCAGGGAAGACCTGGAGTCAAGCACACAATTAGCAGAGAGTCTGCAGAGAAGAGACACAAAAATAATTAGGGTAAGTGGTGCAGCTGAAAAGAAATGATGGCATGAATAAAGTAGGCGCAGGTGCAGTCAGAAACATGGCAATTGGGTAAATGTGGGAACATGGTAAATACTGGCAATCGCATAAATGTGATAAATATTGAGTAACTACTGCAGTAACTGCTGAACTGTTTTCCTGTTTGAAGGCTGCTTCTGCAGCCCGACCTGCTGCAGTGGGATCACAGGACACAGCAACTACAGAGGGAATTATTTCCTTCTCAGTGGTGGAAAACTTTGCCAAGCCATGCCACAGCAAGAGGCCCCTGGCAAGGGACACTGCCCTGAGGAGAGGCTGGAAAGCATAGGAGAGGAAGTGTGGCCCTTGTAAATCAGATACTTTTCCAAGGCAGCTGCTGTGAGATTTATTGGGGGAGCATGGCTCTGCAATGAGTTCCTCTGTGCTCCCTCTGCTTGGAGTAAACTTTATCCTTTCTTCCCATCCTTCTCTTCAATTGGACGGAGAAACAGCAGCAGCCCCTTTCGGAGATCAAAGTTTTAGCAGGCAACAAAGACCTCCAAGGAGGCTGTTGCCATGGCTACCTCAGTAACCGAGGTCTTTTAATCACACCAGTCTCCTTTGTGAGCAGCGTGTGGCTGTCGCTGCAAATAAGGAGGAAGAGAGGGGTAAAAAACCTTGGCAACAAGTAGCACTTCTAATCGGTGTGAAATAAATAACCAGGAGTAGGCTGGGCTAGGATGAGGGGACTGGAAGCAGGTTACAAAGGCAGCAGCACAGTGGTCTGAGGTGGTGCATCAACACTTCTCCAGGATTTTTAAGAGGAAGTGTGCCAATCACTTCCTTTGCCTGCTGGCACTACCCACCTTTGGTCACAGCTCAAGGTCGGTGAGCCCTCTCCGTGGAGTTGCTCACATGTCCCCAGCTGAGATCTGGCCCAACACATCCCCAGCACAAGGCCACCAGCACAACTCTGCCAACTCCTGTGACCAAGCACTGGCTCAGATGCTATTGGCAGCTTTTCAGCAAATCAGAGCAAAATCCTAAAACCAACATCGTGTAAGGGAAAATTTTGCCAAGAACTTTTCAATCTCCAAAATCATGTCAAATTTTATAATACAGTCTCTCCTGGCATAGAAGAGACCCCAAACCTGACTATATTTATACCAGCTATTGAGTCACTTTGCTGAGTAAGAACTGCCTTATTAGCATTGCACACCATACACACATGTCCCAGTGGAGATTCATCCCCACTGAAAGTCAACACATGTCTCTATTAGTGCATTAATTACTGTACAATATGCTGTGTGTATATGTATCTACATTCTTTACTTTACATTCTTTACTACTTTTACTACAGGTGTTAGACTTTCTAAATTTTGGGTTTAGCCTATATGGATACTAGCTGGTAATACAAACTACCAAAGATGTGAGTTTACCAATGTTAATTGCCAGCTGTCTCCAGAAATTAACACAAACCTCAAGTGCTAACTGTTGTTATTTAAAGCATAACAACAGCAGAAGCTTCAGCTTCTAAGAGATTCATTTGGGGAACTTCAGGCCTGTCAGACTGACCATGGTGCTTGGGAAGGTTATGGAATAGATTATCTTGAGTGCAACCACACAGCACATATAGGACAACCAGAGATCAGCAGGATCCAGCATGGGTTTAGGAAAGGCAGGTCCTGCTTGACCAAGCTGATCTCCTTTACAACCAGGTGACCCATCTAGTGGATGAGGGAAAGACTGTGGATGTGTCTTCCTGGACTTAATAAAGCCTTTGAGAGTGTCTCCCACAGCAATTTCCTGGAGAAGCTGGCAGCGCTACAGGCTGGGGAAGAGTGGCTGGAAAACTGCCTGATGAAAAAGGACCTGGGGGTGCTGGTCAAAGTGGTGAACCTGAGCGAGGTGTGCCCAGGTGGCCAAGGAGGCCAATGGCATCCTGGTTTGGATCAGGAATAGTGTGGCCAGCAGGAGCAGGGCAGTGATTGCCCCCTGTACTCAGCACCGGTGAGGCCCCTCAACTCCTGTGTTTATGTTTGGGCCCCTCACTCTGAGAAAGACATTGAGGTGCTAGAGTGAGTCCAGAGAATGGAATGGAGCTGGGGAAGGGTCTGGAGCACAAGTCTGATGAGGAGTGGCTGAGGGTGTTTAACCTCGAAAAAAGAAGGCTCAGGGGGGACCTTACCACTCTCTACAACTGCCTGAAAGAAGGGTGTAGAAAGATGGGTCGACCTCTTCTCCCAGGGAAGAAGTGACAGGATGAGAGGAAATGGCCTCAAGTTGTGCAGGGGCTGTTTCAGGCTGGACATCAGGAAGAATTTCATCACTGAAAGGGTGGTTAAGCACTGGAATGGGCTGCCCAGGGAAGTGGTGGAGTCATCATCCCTGGAAGCGTTCAAGAAACAACTGGACGTGGCACTTAGTGCTATGGTTTAGTTGAGATGGTGGTCTCCAATCAAAGGTTGAACTCAATGATCTTGAAGGTCTTCTCCAACCTTAATGATTCTATGATTCTGTGATTAACTATAAAATAATATTTCACTGATACACAGTTTATGTAATATTAGCTGCTGAATGGGATGGAAAAGAAAGCAGGCAATAACTGTCTAGCAAAGCACACGGATCACTAACCGAAGTGTCAAACCAACAACTGGGGTTAGTGGAGTACTTTCGGATCTCTTCCAGAAACTTGACAGGTCCTTGGGAACAGAGCCACTGTTTTGTGAAGCATGTCTAAGCTATGTAAAATCTCAGAATGCAAACATCACTGAGCTTGTGTGTTCCAGGGTACCCAGCTGTGCTGAGCTGTAGGTACAGGCACTGCTCCATACCTGTTCCAGCTTGGGAAGGAGCAGTGTAGCAGCTTCCATAGGTCCCTGCAGATGGTTAGTAAATTCTGGCTCTTGGGAAGGCTTATTGGATTGTATGCAATGCCATGCAATGAAGCTGGACTGCTTCCTGATGTGAGCTGGTGACATGAAGCTAGGATGGGGTATCTTCTGATGCTGCCCTGTACTTCTGGTTTGAAGGTTACTCCAGGCACGCTGCATCCCTGCACTGGTACACGTGCAATTCCCTTCAGAAAGGCTGCAATGAATTACTTTACTGAAGCCCATTGACATTCTCATATAAAAAGCAATACACAGGGGCTACAAATAACAATATGATTAATAGCACTGTCTGTGTTTCAAGAAGGAGGACATTAGCTGCCAGCTACTACGACAGAAATGTAGACTTCCTTCAATTTAGGATTCAGCCTTTTAGATTCAATCACATTAAAAAGTTAAAAAAATAAAATGTACAAAGTTGCAAATGAATTCATTAGCCCAGCTGTAATGTCAGCAAAGGTTCTCCTTTTCTAATAAAACACATGAGTGCAGGGAGTATCACTTGATTCCTGCTGTGGAATTGCTAAGCTTTGGACTAGTCTGCAGCAGAAGCAGAGTTCATACAGTTTCCAGCACACTACATCCTGTCTGGAGATTCCAAATGCCATAAAAATGCACATATATCACAGAATCGTTTAGGTTGGAAAAGACATCTGAGATCATCAAGTCCAACCTGTGACCAAACACCACCTTGCCAACCAGACCATGGCACTGAGTGCCACATCCAGTGTGTCCTCAAACACCTCAGGGACAGTGACTTCAACATCTCCCTGGGCAGCCCATTCCAATGTTTAACCAACCCTTCTGGGAAGAAATTCTTCTGATGTCCAACCTGAACCCCCTCCAGCACAGCTTGAGGATGACCCCCAACCTTGCTACCGACATCCTTTCAGACAGTTGTGGAGAGTAATAAGGACTAAAGAATATTTTTTAAAATATAATAAATGTGTAATAGTATTTTTTATCTAAATTGTCTCCTTACCCTTCAGGAGGTTCACTACCAGTCAATCTCCTGTGTTTCTGAGGCAGAGGTTGCTACCCCTCTTCCCTCACCTCCCCTGATTCCCTTAAGAGAGGATTAAAGTCCCTGACTAAGCAAAAGATCCTGAATGGCCTTTTCAGCAAAGTACATAACAAGCATGTGCTTAACATCAGGTATGCTTTACAAATCCCATCAGCTTTGCTGAGCACAAATGGATATAAATAAATGCTCATATGCTTTTCTGAAATAAGCGTGACGTGAGGACAGCACATGGGATTCTCTGATGCTACCCAGAGCTGACCAGCAGCTCTGTGTGTCAACATGACACATCCAGGTAAGAAAACCCAACATGCAATCCCATCATGACCCAGGATCCCTGGCTACTTAAGAGTTCACTGAAAATCTCAGTGATTGCTCTCCTAAGAAAAAAAGAAATCCTGTAATTTGCCCAGGTTTTAGATTTTGCTCTAAGTCGTGATAAAGTGCCTTTTGACCAATTTTTTGGTGGTGCGATTCATTGTATAAAAGAAGGACCCTCCACTTCTAGCTAACTAAACTTCCATTAATTTATTGATGCTATTAGTATGGTATCTACCATTTTTGCCTCTCAGTCCTTTCACGGTTTCAATGTGATGTTAAACTGCCCTTTCATTCCAGCATTAATATGAAACCACTAGAAGGGATATTTTCCTATTTCCTTTTCTGTTCCGATTCTTCTGTCACCCCAATGATAACGTGAGTGGGAAGAACCTCTGCTCTATTCAAAATTCTAATTTATGCTTAAAGCATGTAGCAACCCCAAAATAAGCAATGTAAAATGTATCTGAGAGACCACTGTCAGCAGGGAGCAAACAGCAATGTGCTCTGGGAATCGTGGCCTCTCTCCCACACTATCCCTCTGCTGCTCTAACCTCTCTAACAGGGAATCTGGGTTCCACCCAAAGAGCAGCAAAACAACAAACAAAACCTTTTTACCACGTGTCCCCTAGGACGGTGGAATTGCTACAATCTACATCTGTATTCAGTGTCTCCCTCCAAGCAGTGGGATGGAACAAAAAATATCCCAGAATATGCAGAATTTTAAGAAATGGTATTTTCATAACTGGCTGCTTCATCCTTTAGCCATCAATGGGGAGAGATAAACAAAAATGAAAAAAAAAATAACAGCAAAGGCAGAAGGAAAAGAATAAGGTGGAAAGGGGGAGAGAAGGAGGGAGGAAAACAGGTGGGTAACCCTGGAATTGCACCAAAGGCTGGAATGTTGCCTCTGCCCAGGAAAAGCAATATACAGAAGCTGCCTAATAGCATGAGGCAGAAGTATGCCCACGACAAGTCTGCTTTCATGCTGCTGCCAAACTTGGCAGAGAGCTGCATAAAGTGCAAGGTCAGGCCCAGAGGCCGAACAGAAAAGCAGATGTGGTCAAGGGGGATGCAGCCTAAACTACACACATGCTCCCCAACATATCCACAATGAACTGGGGGCAGAGACATCAAGCCAGCTCCGGAGGAGGGGATTTCTATGGGATTTCTATGTTTTCTCCCCACAGTCTTCTGTACACACTGAAAAACCAGATTCTTCCTGTTACCATAGCACTATTTCATCACTGGTGTCTGAGCACAGTTGTAGATACACAAGAGGAAGACACCAAATCCTAGACAGGAAGGTGAAGAAGGGACAAAAATTCAGCAACTCATCACTACATAACCAGAGATAGGACCTCAGGGGAGGATTTTAACAGCTACCACTGCCACCTGGCAGAGATAACCTCACCTGAACTCACACAGGTTAGTCCTGGGCCTGTTACTAAGTGGCAGATGATACACAGTCACACTGCAGCTTTACACAGGCCTGTGACACTGTTTTCTGGAGTGACCAGACTGACCTTCCACTTTCTGACCTTCCACTCCAACTGTCCACTGTTTGACTGACATCCAAAGGGGTGAGGAGAAGGCAATGGCACTGTGACAGCCACTCACCCATTCAGCCTGGTTTACTTGGTGATGATAACTACAGCTCCAAATATAAATACCAATTAAACTTTGACCTTAGGCAGGAGAGCAAGGGGACACTTGACAGACGTGTTTTATTGTACACCTCCACAGATCACCTACACACTTTCAACCCAGGCTTTTTAATATTTCCATCACAGGATGCACAGATCTGCACACACAAGAACCCTGGTAAGGTCTTAAGGTAGGTTGGGAAAAACTCGGCTTGCTCTCCTGGGGCATCTAGGGTTGAAGTACTACAGCTGGCTCAAAGCATGTCAACAAAAGTCCCTGAAAGGCCCATTCCACTCTGCTTTTCTCCTCTAGCTGGAATGGCTGCTTTTCTGACCTTTACAGTGAGCTGTATCATGGAAGCCACCACTGAAAGCAAACCCTGCAAATAGGGAAGAAGCTGATCCTGCTCAGCACACTGCCCAAGGGAGTTTAACAGAAACAGAGCCAAGCACACACACCACAGAGAGGGTAGGTCCTCTCAGTGGCAGCACCAGCTCAGACCTGATGAGGTTGACTGTGAAACTGCACCTCTAAGTGGACAAGTGTTATCAGGCACACAAAAAAAATCTCCCGAACTGACACATTCGACACAGTGCTTCTTGACATCCTCACAGAAGAGTGGGATGAGGACTGCAAAAATCACAGGATCTGATGTCTTCTGGGTGTCTGTCTCAAATGTTCATTTTGCTGCAAGTTTATTGTTTTATCCCTTAAAAACAAGGGTTCTGCCTTTCCACAGCCCTGCACTTTCTGCAGTCATTTACGCCTGTGTAACGTGTGAGCAGTGTGGGTGTAAACATTACTATTCTGGTTTGGTAGCATTTGCCACCCACTTTGCCTAGGTGTGAATGACTGCACAAGGTGCAAGGCAATGGTGACAGTGCTGCAGGGACTGTTTTACATAGCTCTTACACCCATAGTAATACAGTGCACAGAGATGGAGAGAGAGCAGGAGGAAGGATGCATCAGGTATCTGCCGAAAAAGCAGCCTGACAAGAGGCCTCACCAAGCACAAGCAGCTCCACTGATTCTTCATTCTTGCCCTCCACATCATCTGGTGTGATAATAAGGCAGTAATAGAGGCCACTGTCTCCCCACATCAACTTCCCAATCTGCAGGTCTGCATCTGGAAGGCAAAACAGAAAAGTCAGGCTTTCCCTCCAACACTTACAGGAAGGATGGAGTGTTGAATGCACTGGGTCCATCTCTGTGTCCCAAATCCATTTCATTTCCTTATTTAGAAGAGGGATTAACCTTAGCCAGAATATGACAGTACTCAGGAAAAAACAACATGCTCAGGACTTCAGGCTGTAGGTGGGAAGACAGATAATGCTGCAGAGGCAGCTCACTCTGCAAGTGCCAAGAGCAGAAGGGGTCACTAATGCCTCTCTCTGTCCTTCCTGTCGCCTAAGGCTGGGGTCCCAACACTATTCATGTCGTGAAAGAAGGGCTTAGACAGTGTCTCCTCTAGAGCACCTTAGTCATCTGCAAAGAGGTTACACAGAGACAAAGGAAAACATTCCCTCTTGCTGAGGCTGATCACATGCTCTCCACACCAAGGAGTCTCCACTTCTGTGGTATCAGACACCTCCTACTTTTGACGGACAAGGTCTCTCTCACAGCCTTCCAGACGACAATGTTTAAGGACCCTGCCATCCCTCATCTCCACCCAACCTGACTTTGCCCCACGGAAATCTCTTCCCTTCACTCTGCCCAAGGCTGTGTGGGTTTAGGTTCATGACAGGGTAAGCTGGTGAAGTCTGGGGCTGAGCAAACACGAGGTGTAGGATAATCTTGGTATTTCAGAACTAGGAAAACATCAGCAGCATTTGCAAGGAAGAAAAACCTATCCTGCAGAGAGTGAATTTGTATCTCTCTCACTGCCATCCCTTTGCTAAGGAAAATCTATATACCCAGCAACATGCAGAAGTCAGAAATAAAAACCTTCCACTTCATGGAAGGGGAAAAAGCGATACTGTATCTGAAGACCTACATGTAATCAGTTGAAGGGAAGTGCCAGAGGAAATTACCTTAGGGTCAAGGGTTGGTTGGCTGAATCCTACATGTCTGACATACAACAGCTCTCTTCCCACAGCCTTTTCTAAGAGAGTCAACTGAACAATTACTGCCAGACTCCAGCATCCCAAATTGCTAAGGGTCCGTTCCAGCCCCCACCAAGCATCACTGGGGTAGGAGAGTTACCATGGACAATGCTGACGTCTCTTTCCTTATAGAAGTCTCCTATGGTGATGGCAGATCCCTGTTTGGAGGCCACGACACGGACTGTCCTCCTGCTGTCCACACAGTCCAGGTAGGGATCCCAGTCCAGGTTCCTCTTGCTCATTGTTTGCAAACCAGAAGTCACCATACCCAGAGCTTCTCCCACCCGGTCCTGGCAGTAGGATTTGTACCTCCACTGTACCACAGCTGGTTGGGTGGAAGAAGTAGAGAAATGGCAGCGAAGCAGAGCAGGCTGAAACAACATGGCCACCTTCTTCTTCTCAGGCACAGTGACCTGCAACCCTTCCACCTCAGCTAGAAGACAAAAACATGAGTATCATGTACTTTGGCACTGCTTGAAGAGGGAGCTACTGCATTTTATCATAGCATCACTCTCCCCACATAAATATGTAAAATTGTCCATCTGTTTCAGGTGCTAGGGAGCAACACTCCTCAAAGTATGTAAGCACGGATGTTGGCAGCAGAAATAAGTTTGCTTTTTCATAGCTTACAGTCACAAAGGAAAACACAGCATGATGGGGCTGAAGGCTCAAATGTAGCATCCTCACGCTGTAGGAGCCCTAACACAATGATGTGATGATTCATGGCTTCTGTGGCAGGTTCAAACATAAGGAAGAGGTATTTTAGGGATGGCCATGCTCCACTTGTACAGCAGATCAGACCCTGAGTTCATGACAATCCCACTGCAGAATAAGTCACCTCCCTCCCCATTTCAGTGGCATCACACCTCCTCTTTAAAAGCCAGGCAACACACAGTGCCTGGACCAGCACATTCTGCACTGGTGCCCAGTCAGTGCTGCCTGCTCTGCCAAACTCTAGAGATGCACGAAGGAGTGGATCCAAATCACAGAGCTCTTCCCAGGGCTGGCAAGTAGCACTGAGAGAAATTGCTCCATGTGGGAGGTGTGGAGAAAAATGGCCCAAACACTCAAGTTTTTCACATTCCCAGGGAGGAGAGGGATCTCAATACGTAATGTTTATGTAGCAGCTGACAGGAGAGCTGCAGCCTGGACCTGATGCATTAAGGCCCCCAAGAACATGCAGAGGACTGCTGCTACACCGTTGTGTAGCTGAGGGAGAGTCAGAATGTCAGCAGAGAGCCCTTGGGAGAGTGAGGCACTCCATCCACCCACAGGGATGGCCAAAACTCCCCCGCATGCCCTTCGCTGCTTCCATCCTTGTGCTGCAGGCAGCAATGTCTGAGAGCACTCACACAACACTGGAAAAAGGGAATCAGGCTCAGTATGGAAAATGTTGGTGTTACCACACACCTCACCCAGGGCAGCACACAGGGAAAAAGAGGAATTACAAGGAAACATTCAAGACAACAAAGCAGAAGAGAAAGTTTACACAACATCTGGAGAAGAGACTGATGGACCTGAAGAAGCTTAGTGAAGAATGAGGACAAAGAAAGGCTTCCTGATATCAAGAAGCAATAGAAGAGAAGGGAAAATGCAAGAAAGAAGAAAACAGAGTAAGGATAAAGTATCAGAGCAAATATAAGAAACAGAAGGATAAGCAGGATGACAGAAGGTTGCATTCAGCTGGCAGAAGCTGGAGAAGGTGTCTCAGCCCAGGTCAAAATAAGTACAAAGGGCTGCAGTCAGGTTGCAAGAGATTCAGAAATGATGTAGAGAGAAGAGGAAATGGAGTCAGCAAAAATAACCCACCCACTCCAGAACACAGAGATGAAAAGGAGATGGAAGCTGGCCAAAGAAAGTGAAATGACAGGAGGTATCTTTAGAATGGGGGGAAAAAAGGCATAGACTAAAGCACTGGAGCTTGAAGCAGACAGAGAGCAAAAAATGCATCAACTGTATAACAACAGCAGGCATGAAGAGACAGGGTCAAGCTGGAGACAGCTGCTGACCTGAAAAGCAAAAGCAAGCAGAGATTGCATGATCAGGATTCAGAAGCAAAGGAAAGTGAAGAGGCTGGAAAAACAGTGAATATTAAATTCAACAAGTTATCGCTGTCTGAACTATAAAGCACAATGAAGTCTATAAATCCCAGCTGGAGAGAAAAACACAGTATGGATGACAGAACCTAGGGGAAAGCTTATTTCAGGTATGCAAGATGGTCACTGATACTAACAAAGAGTTACTGATCTAGGCAGGATTTGACCTTGGGGACTACTATGTGAAGGCTTGAAGAGCACAAGGGTGCTCTGGCATTTGCACAGAAATGCTAGATTATGCATATACTGAATGCAGGACATCATGCACATTGTACTTGTGCCATGTGGAAGTTGCACAGGAGGTTATTAGGTTTGCCAGAAGTGCCCGGACCCAAATCCAAACGTTGAAGTGTGGCTGTTCTCCAGAGTACCACCAAGCACAGCTGAGGTCTCCCAGGCAGGGGAATGAGGCAGCTCCTGCACTTTCCTGAGGCACAGGCAAGGAGATTATTCAGGAAGTGGCAGCTGGGACGTTTCTGCCAAGCCTCCTTTACCCAGGGACAAAACATAGGGGCCCTGTGGCACTAAGGGAATGCCACCACTTGCTTCTGAAGGTGAACCAAGTGGTGACGTCTTATCCTCTCCTCTCCAGAGATTTGTGCTTTCTGGGTTGCATCTGAATGCAAGAAACATGAAGAACACCTTGAAAAACAAATGGGTCCATGCCAGACCTGTGTCTGGCAACCCTGTGCCTGACCCCTCACAGTCTGAGGCCAAAGGCTGCATGTGCATGAGCTGATCAAGTGACTCATCACGTTACCTCAGCTTCAGGGATAAAACAGTGACACACTGAATATTTAAATCTTTCCCTTGTGAACCAACTACGCTGCTCAGTAAACACAGTGCTCTCAGCTAACCATGCACCGCAGCCCTCCTTCCCCGTTAATGAGATTAATGAGTTTGGCAAGCCAGGGACTGCTTTAATAAATGATTAGCTGAGCTTCAGCAAATCCTCATCTGACTAACTTTCCCCACCCTACTCACATGTGAACGCCTATATCAAGAAAAGAAAAGCAGCTTTTGGGAGAACACAGGAATTCTTTTTCTCCCCAAAAGCATTTTGGAGATGTGCAGAAAATTATCTGGCACCTTCTATATCCTATCTCAAGTTCTTTATTAACTTCTTAAGTATTATTTTCGGATTCTTTCCAGGAATAGCATTTAAGAGCAACACAGTGCCTCAGACTGAGAGACTGGAGCAGAAGAAACTTTAGATCTATTTAAGTCAAATTATATATAATTATATATGGCTGAACTGGGAAATTATACACCTATTATTTCCTCTGCCAAAAAAGAATTATTGGAATTGATTCATGTAGTACGTCACTGCTGTAACAGTGTCCATCAAAAAGGCCACCAGGATGCTTGACTGCCTGAAGACAAGATGGTGGCTCTACACTGATCAGTTATGTGCAGGCATGGGAATTATAGGACTTCCTCACCTTCAAGAAGAAACTGCTGACCTCAAAATGTAGTGTAGCCAAGATAAGAAGAGCCTCAGACGTATCACAGGACAGAACTCCGGGTTGTTAATATAGCAGAGGAAAAAAGAGTGAAATATGTGAAAAATTATGAGAAGCTTAGTGACAGCACCATGGTAGCTCTTCCTGTAGTTTAAGACAAGTAGGACTAAAAAGAAACTGAATTGTGTTGTGCTATGTTTTGACTAATGCTGACAGAGCAAAATTAGCCCTTACTTCAAAATCGTCACAGAAATGTAATTCCTGCACTCCAGAGAAGGAACCTGTTCATTGTGAATGTTTCAACTTTCACAAGAAAAAAATCTAGCTCCTGGGAGTCTCATGACTACCTGACTATTTTGCTTTACTCCCTTCTTGCTCTCCTAAACCCACAGAAAAAAGGTCTGAAAATATTAATCAATTGCATCTTATAAACACAGTTATCCTCACTCTTAGAAAAAAAAAAAAGAACCCATGGTTTTGTGTGTCTGTACAAATATATATATAGACTCCCGGAGAAGGAGCTTAAAAATAATCACACTTCCGAAATATAATTGTATGGAGTTTGTCTGTTTCAATTGGCAATGTGCATTTGTCTCCTTTCTCTGATTCCTTTCCTGAACTATCCTCAGATTACGCATTCAAACTATGCAATCAACACTACACACAAGCTATCACTAATACATTTCACTGGTGATTAAAGAAAATTCCAGGAAGTGATTACAGAGGGGATATTTGTAAGGGCAGGTTTGAGCCTTGTGAGACTGATCTTCATAAGCGCCTCCCCCGAGCAAGAGAGAGAAGGCAACTGAGAGGTGATAACTGAGGCTCTTGCTTTGCCATTGACCTCCAGAGAAGTCTACGCCTCCCTGAGGTGAACTGAATCCCAGGAAGATTTAGCTTCACTACGTAGCCTCTAGGAATAGAATCACAGAATGGTTTGGGTTGGAGGGGACCTTAAATATCATCCAGTTAGAATAAAATTGATCTGAAGCACCAAACCCTGCAAGCAATGGCAAAGCCAAACGCTGTAGTTCAGTGGAACAGGTCTTTCTCTCCTTCTGGAATGCAAGACTTGAGTCCAGGAGAAGGCAGCACACATTATTCTTCAGGTCACATGGGTCTCCCTCCCTGTCTGTGCATACATCTCCTCTCCTCTGCAATTATCTGGCTCGTGCTACTGCTTGCCTGAGGTAGTACAGCTGATTCTATGAAACTACAAAAATTGTGTCCCCCATTTTCATGTACCTTTATTGACAGGAGTGACAGCTGTGCACACAGGAGAATGGAAATCATCGTGTCCTGAATCAGGCACCTCAGGAAAGCTACTCCTAGACTTCACCTCAGGGCTTTGGCAGAAAAGCATCCGTTCACTGGTAAGAGACAGTGCCCTTAGGGTAGCTTATACCACTTCCCAAATAAAGTAAACTGTTGGGCAAAAAGATCGTTGGTTTTGGCACCTTGGATACTGTGCATCATTACAAAGTGTTCTTTCCCCCACTGCTGAATACTGGCACACCATTCTACCTTTCAAATATGGATCAAGCCTGAATCAGGAAGTGCAAGATCTGGGCTTTGAGACCAGCAAGTCAGAGATAATAAGGAGATGTGTAAACAGATGAACGGAGAGCCAGTGGGATCACTGAGATTGTATTGTACAGGTTCTTACCTACTCATGTTGGACTAAATCCAATCCATGCAATTTATCAGCAAAAGCCATCACCGTCGGATTGTGTTGAGTGCCTTAGGGGAAATTAATTGGATGTCTTGGTCTGGTTCCTATTGGACTTGTGTTCTTAGCAACGTGACCACTAATTGTCAACTTTTTTTGGAAGCAAGAAACCAATGCCAGAAAAGGTCAGCTGCAGCTGAGGTGAAAGTATGGTTGTTTTTCACAGCTCCACAGCAAAACCAAGAATTTCAGCTCTCAAACTGCTTAACCTGGAAAGGGAAAAACCTAAAGCAGCTGCAGAAAAGCGTGGCCTTGCACACCCAGCACTCACAGCACAGAACCTCAAAACAAAAACACTCCATGTATAGGACAGCCCAGGCTGTGCAAAGTGACTGCAGGAGACATTGGACTATTCCTTGCTCCTCCCCATTCTCTGTGGTGCTCTCCCCAGGCACCCCCTGCTCCTCACTTCGTTCTCTTCACCAGCTTCCCTGTGCTCCTTACACTCCCTTACGACAGCCCCTTTCACACATTCACGAAAGCCACCCTGCATGCTCTCAGGTGAATTAGCTCTGGCCACCACATCAAATCCACCCTTACTACTATCTGAAAGCTGTTAGTTGTCATATGCCTCCTGATTTAGACTTGGTTCAGCATCCCAGAAATCATTCCCAGAAATATCACTCATCAGAAGCCTGAGAACAAAGCAAAAGAAATTAGAAGAGTCTCTCCCAGCCTTGTAACACCAAGCCATAATACCTGTCCTTGGGATGGCACTGGGATTTCTACTCCTCACAGGCTCACTCAAGGTGACCTCACAGGAATAAAAAGTAAGAAAAGCATGAGATTTCTTCCCAGTTACACTACACTTATGCTCTGTTGAAGCCAGGCAAGGGAAGTCAGATGAACACTTTAAATCAAGACAAGTAAAAGAGTCCATCCATTTCCCTGCCTTCCCAAGAAGTGTGGTCAGCCAGCCAGAAACAGCAAAGCACAACTGTGCTCCAGCATGCCCCCTCTGCCTGCCCTCCTGAACCGTGGCTGCGAAAGAACAGGTACAGCAACAGTATACAGGGACTGAGTGCTAAATTACTGGTGGAAAAGTACTTATCAGGAAGAAAATACCCCATTTTAACGTGGACAGTCTTCTAATTGTAATTTTTCCAAGTTTAGTCCAAGTTGTGAGGCAGAAAAAATTTGCTCTACTTGTTCTGTACTAAAACTGGAGTTCAGTCTCCAGTCCAGCACTTTTCTCTAGTTTTGAATGCATCAGAAATTACAGCATTAATAAGAAAATGGTAAACACGATGGGAGGATTCATTCCAGAATCAAGCTGCACTTGGTAATTTACAAGAATGGGCTTTACACAGAGACTAAGGATACTTGGCAAATGGTATCTTCTTTTTATAGAATGAGAGCACAGCCCCACACATTTCTAAACCCGTGTGACCTCACAGGAAGGAATAAAGAACGACCTGCTCTTCATCCATTTGCTGTTGTTATTAAAACACGAGGTTCAGGCACGTGGGAGAGCAGGACAGGAGGGGGAGAAGCCAAACCAAATCCATTGTACAGGATTTTTTTCAAGTTGCCGTAAGAACTCACAATGCGCAAAACCAAACAAAAGATAAATGCAACAGCCAAAAATTAAAGACAAACAAAGGACAGAGAGGAATTACTGCTGGGAGGAAAGGGACTGAAAGTGCTGATTAGAAATTTCTCAGCCCACCTCGAGGAGGAAGGAGGGGAGAGAAGGGAACGAGAGCCTTCTCTTTCGTGCTCCTTTTTGTCTCCCTGCTTCCTCCCCATCTTGCACTCTGTCTCCTGGCCCCTCCACCTCCCAACCCCCACCTCTCTTTCCTAGAGCAGAGTGTACCACTCTAGCCGGATTAGGGCTCCTTACCTTGATGCAGACCTTTCATTCCTTTGCACAGCCACTGGGGAAAGGAAAATCTTGAATCCACGTTTGCTAGCTCCCCTCTTCCTTTACTGTGCACACACACACACCCACTCACACACCTTTGCTTATTTACTTTCTCTCGGCTGTGAAAAAGGACATCAGCACCTGATTTATGGCTGGGCATGAGCGGTTGGAGGGGAGCAGGCGGGCACTGACTACCTCCATCCCTCAGCACACAGCTATGGACAACCTGTTGCCTGCCGGAAGCCTGTGCCTGCCAGCTCTCCACAGCACCAGCAGCACGCAGTCCTGTCTCAAAATCACAGGGCTAGAGGAAACTGGAAGGTCTTCCCACTGCAGCGATACCTCTCTCTCTGCATTGACCCTGCATGCTCCAAAAATCGCTCGCTGCCAGGAATCGTGAACTGCCCTCAGAGGAGGGAGAAAAGTGTCAACAGCCCGGTCTTTTAGCTTGATAAAAAAAGTCCTGATTAGCCTGACATGTCCAGATAAAGAAGCTCTTTAAAAAGAGGGAGGAATGTAATGTCATGTTTAGCTGCACCCTGTACTCCTTTACTGGTCCCTGGATGCTATTTATCAGCATACTACTATGGCTACTAGGAAAGGAGAGGTAGCCGAGGGTGCGCTGGCACTCCAGACCAACTCACGTAAGTGGGATCCGTTTGGAAGCAGCCAAATGGCAGGGAAGGAGGAAGGGAGAGAAGGGAGGGAGGGAGGACGAGCTGGAAGCTGCTGAAGCCCCAGATGAGGCCGTGAAACCCTGGAAGGGAGCAGTAGGCAGGCACCGGTGTTGAAGATGACTCAGAGTGAAAATGCAAGGAAAGGGGTGGGTGGGTGGTGGGAGAGAGGTGTTATGACTAAAAGCCGAATTTACTGCTTGTGAATCCTAAATCTGAAAAGGAAGAGGGAAAAGGCTGAGGTCTTTTTTGTGGGATACATTGGTGACAGTGGGAAATATATGCCACTTAACCCAAGTGTCTATTTCTTCTTTCAGCCTGTAACCAGCCTGCCTGGCTAAGTCATCCTACTGCAGTTTTTCCTGTAGCCTGCTGCTCCTGTGCCTGGCTGCTGCACGGGCTCACAGGAGGCAGATCTTGCCCCTGACCTGACAGGGAGCTTTCTCTTTCTCCCCGGTTCCCGGCTGCCCCGCCGCTCTCATCCTGCTGTAATCCCTACCCTCTCCTTTCCTCACTGCCCAGCTCTCAGACCCAGCCCCTTTTCAGCTGGTCCTCCCTGCCCTCTCCCCCCATCGCTGAGCCCTCTCTGTTCGCCTCTCCGGCTCCCCTCCCCCTGCCCTAGGTGGGGCTTGGCTTGCCCGACCTCTTCGGGACCCGGTGGGGCAAGCGGTGGTGGGCGAGCTGGGCTGGGGGGGGCAATCCCGTCCTGTGCTCACAAAGGCCTGAGCTCAACTGCACCATCACGGGGAAGGCCCCCCTGGAGTTCTGCCCCCCCGGAAGCCGGGGCAGAGGCAGGTCAGCCCCCTCCTCTCACATCTCTGTTGAGACGGCATGTGCGGTCAGGACACCGGGTAAAGGAGAAGTTCCTGCAATTGTTCCCGGCCCGGCTCGGCACGGGCGGGCGGGGGGAGCCGGGGGTTTGTCGCCATCCCTCCCGCACGGCGGCCAAGGACACTCCGNTCTTCCCAGTGGTCCAGGCGGCGCGGGGCGGCGGGAGAGGCGCGGGGGCGGCCCCGCTCGGGCAGCCGCCTCCCCGCAGAGCCGGCCGGGCTGGCGGAGCGGCCGCGCCGTGTGGCTCCGCTCCGCTCCTCCCCCGGGCCGGCTCCCCGAGGCCGCCCCCGCCGCTGTCCGGGCGCGGCGGCGGTGGCGGGGAGGGGGACGCGGCTTCCCGAAACTGCTTCGCTTCCCGCCTGCCCTCCCTCCGGCAAAGGCGCGTTTCGGTTGCCTGGTGCCGCTCCTCAGCCTACGGGCACCCCGGCACGTTCCTCTGCAACTCCTTCAGCCCCCGGCATCCCTGCTTCTTAGCGGGGTTCTTACAACTTCGCTAGTAAGCGCTTAAAAATGTCCCCGCCGATCATCTGTGCTCCCGAAATTAGCCAAGTGTATACCTTGGGAAATGAGCGTAGACGGTTCCTGTTCTAAATTTCCCCGGGGTTTCCACTTCCAGCATGGGCACTGCAACTAATTACTGTCATTTTAGCTAAAGAAGGAGTATAATTTTAGGTGAGGAGGTGTTCTCTCTGTTAACAATGGGCAGCCGAGTTGCGGGGTTTTAAGTTTTCCTGCCAACACCCCGAAGGGATGGGGATTTTTTTGTTTGTTTTTGGTTTGTTGTGGGTTTTTTGGTGAGAAAGGGTCACAGCTAAAAATGACATTTTAGAATATGGATGTTGCTTAGAAATTAAATGGTCCTGACCGCAGCAAACCCACGTGGATACATATTAACTATACTTAAAACTTTTAAAGTTTCTGTGAAAACTTAATAAGTCAGTGGAATTATTCATGGGCCTAGAGCTGGCTAAAATAGCATTCTAGTGCTGGCTAAAATAGCATCATGCTTTCTTTCGTGGCTCAGCACCAGAGAGAAGCACCTTGTAAAATGGCACTCCATATTCGCAGAATCCAGCACAGCTTCCCTTTGAGTGTTCTTCACCCTCAGGCACTTTTCTTAAAGGGCTTGGCTGGTGTTTGTAACCAAAGCTGGGACGCTGCAGGCATCAGTGATCCACATGAGAGATGGGAGTAGTCTCCAACTTCGTCTCATCTGCAATCTGCCAAAAAACATAAACGATTCTGATTTTTCGAAAGCAAAGCGCTTGGTGTGTCCTGCTGCTAAAGGCAGGGGGCACAGGGATGCCTGCAGTAAATCTGTACGAGCTGTTTACATTCTAGCAGGTGTTTTCTAGTTGCTTGTAGATTCCTCATCATATTGCCTTTCAGACTGAACTTCTCTACAGGCAAGATAAGCTTTCCTTAAAAAGCGTGAATGAAAAAAAGATCATGTTTGCTGTGATAAAAGATGCGTTGAAACATCTTTGGTTGTTTTCAAACAGGTGTAGTCCCTCTGTCAGTACAGTTAAAATGGAATTAAGCAAGGAGACAATCCCTAGGCAGTTGATCTGTTTTAAGTGTTTTATTTGGAGCTATTCAATGTTATTTAAAAATATTTTTCACATGGAAGTTTATTTTTATTCAGCATTGCATTAAAAAAATACACACCCACCCCAATCAGTGTCCTGATGTTCCTCTGACCTGATGCATTATAAATTTAACTGTTTTGCAGTACTAGCTAAAAGTTACTATTAAGAAGTAATAATGGATATGTGCAGCAGCCCACAGTGATGTTCTCCTTCAGCACACTGATCTGACACCCCACAGCCTTTGTGCATACTTGCAGGTGGAAGACAAAGTAAAAACTCTCTTTAGGGCCACAAATTTCACCTCCAGCAATGTGTGGTTCCAGAAAATTCAGATGAAACTATAATACTTTGCATCAGCCTGCTTCACCATTGTTACCTATCTATAGGATATAATCCGTGGAAGTTTGTATGGGATGAACTAAGACTCCTAAAAGGTAAATACAAAGCTATCTTCCTCTCCCTCTCCTAACCACTTTTCCTGATAACCCTTAAAATTTCAAGTGAAATCCTGGTTCCTTGTCTTTTTGCAACTTAGCTGGCCAGGATTCTGATCCAGAGTTTCCTGAGACGATGTTGATAGTATCTCATCTGTTTAACACTGGAAGCAGTACAATCCCTTATGCGTCACTATTGTTAGCTACTACTGGGTTTTTTGTTGGGGTTTTTTTTTTCAATCTATTCCAGCTTTTGCAAATAAATTTGGCAAACATCACTTTTGCTAAACTATTGACTCACGACAAAGGAAGGAAAGATTTTCAATACAAGGAAGCACCATTGTTTCGCGTGTAACGTTGGATTTACATCTGCTTTGAAATTCTCATAAACTTACTGTACGGTCCTTTCTCATTTAACGTGAGCTGTCATTTGTATATACCCACGTAAGATGGATGCCCAGGCCCTGAATAGATGTTCCAGATCTCTGTAGACCTTTGATCTCATGATTACAACATCTGAGCTGGCTTAATAGTTAATGTTGGGATGTTGTCTTTCCTTTTAGCCCAAGACAGAAAGCTGCATGACTGCAGTTAGCCCCACTTCACCTTCAAACGGTGGGTAAATTCCTATGCAATTAGCCAGATGGCTTCAAGCCACAGCCCAGCAGGGATTCTCTGTCCCTTGAAAAACAACATACTGGTGGACTTCCTTCGTCTCCCTCAGTCACTTGTCAACCTTGATACCGGATGAGCAAATTCCCGGTGTTTGCCCTATGTAACTTAGTCCCAAGCGGAATTGGAGGAATACCACACTTCGACAGTGTTTGATTTCACTGCTGATACCGCGACTCCACCTGAAGGAGTTCTCTAAGCGATGGGATCATGAACAAATTCAGCTGAACAGCAGGGAAACAAACAAACAAACAATTTTTTACTCATGCTGTAGCAGCTGCTTGCTCTTTTCTCTCCTTGCCAAGTATTTCATTCCTCCCTCCCTCGTCTCATCTTCCAGTACCAATCTTTTGTGGTCATTTCCACTGTTGATTAGCAGAGTCAGCTTTTTAAGTTCCCACCACGTGGAACGATTTACACCAGCACTTCAGTCAGAATGACCCATCTCGGCAACACCCCTGAAAACCCACTCTGCTGCATGAAGATGTTCATGCCGTTCAGCCCCCTGGATTTCCCTCGTAGAAATTTCCATAGAAACAGTGATTTCAACCGCTTTTCTGGGATGCCATGCTGGATTCAGCCATTAGGCACTGCTCTCTTGATTTAGTACTGAGATCAGCACATCGCAGAACTTACTGGGTGACACACCATCAGTTCATAGCGTTTAGTGAGTCTCTTCAGATAGCTACTGAGAAAAACTTTTCCTCGATTGCTGTGTTACACTGGAATCTGTTATTAATCCTTGATAGCTTCACAGCAAGAGATTGCTGAAATAAATGCACTCTCTGTATATGTTGTTTTTTTCCAAGCTGCCTGGCTACATTTGATAGCACAATAATACAGAGCTTTTACGTCGTATTAACATCAGGAGTGAGTGATGTGGTTATATAAACTGCTTTTGTAGTTTTATACCAAGATGTTTGTACCAAGAAATGTTTAGAATATTTAATGGACAAATTTGGCTTTCTCACTACAATGAACCTTCAGGTCTGTAATACAAATTCAGCATTAGGAAGAACCCAAGAGAACAGCATCCTCCGACAGTATTTACTCCTCTGTATAAATTTCCTATGATGCTCCTGACTCTTTTTTTAGACACCAAAATTCATAGCATGGCTTTGCTACGCTTACAGAGTGAACCTGAAATTTTCATTCAGAACACTAACGGCATGTAAGCAATAATGTTTTGTGAAGTTATTATATAGGTACAAGGATTCACAAGTGAATCATCCCAGCTCACCATCTTTTGTGTGTCACTATAGGCAAAAATAGACAATAGGACAAACCCTGCTTGCATATCTACAGATAACCTAGGAGATAATCTGTTAAACCCTCTAAGGTTGTGGCTGTAGAGAAACTGTGGGCAGCACAAATACCTTCAGGGACTTGGAGTTCACAACCTGGACTTTTGTGACTGTCCAATCCAGCTTTCTTAATAAAATAGGCCACATCACTTTGCCACACTGCTGCTCGCCAGGCTTGTTTCCAGCCTGGCTCGCAGGTAAACGAGGTCCGATGCCCGCGCGAACCAGCGACTGAAGGATTGATGGTAACTGAGGTTTGCGTGCCTCAGTTTGCCGGTGCAGCCCAACGCCATCCCAACAGCAAGTAGTTCTTGCTGTTTATCAAGCCAGCGGCGGAAGGCGAGGAGGAAAGAGTCGGAAACTCTGTTAGCTGCATTCCAAGTTTATTTCCTCCTGCCCTCGGGGGGACAGGGAGGCAGTTACTTGAAGGGGAGCCGAACAGAGAGACCCTGGTTTGCTCTCTGGCAGTCAGTTTTAAGGTATTACATCATGAGGTAGAGATAACAGAATTAACCAATCATGAAAGGAAGATACATGATAATAAACCAATAAAGACATCTCAGGGGAGGAACAAAATCAAACTAACAAATAACAAAACAGCTGGAGGGAATCTCAAACCACGCTGGCCTGTTACAGGACTTGAAGCTTCTGTGATAAGAAAGCAGACGTGGTATGAGTGACATGCAAGGGATGTTGCTATGCTGTAAAGTCTGCCTTTTGTCTGCCTTCGGGGGCAGGGTCCTGCGATGGGAAATCTGCCCATCTGAATTCTGTTTCTAATACAGGCTGCAGGATAGCAACACCACACTACATCAATTAGTTTGAACTAGAGCCTATATGTTACAAAAACAAATCATAGATTATTTTGGGTTGGAAGGGAGCTCACCCTGCCCTTAATTTAACCTAATTTCACTTTCTAGTACTGCCAAGCCAGAAGGCAGGGCACTCTTAAGGCATTTCTGAAGAGGTAACAGCAGGCTGTAATCAAAGCACCCTTAAAATCCTCTCTGAAAGTTCAACAGACTGTTAGTTTGCTAGATTCTTAAGCTAACATCAGAACTGTAGAGAGCATCCCAGGCCCAGCTGCTAAAAGCATGATAGCAGAAGTATTACAGCATCATCAACCCTGCTTAATATTTGTTTATCCTTCCAGGGATCATGCTGCTAGTATGACATAGTGTTATAAATGAAACGAGCCGATGCCTATAATAAAAATTAGAACAAATTTATTTATAGGGAATTTGACAGAGATTTAGGATAAAAAGCCACAATGCAGGGAAAACAGCTCCGAGCCCGGGGTCGGTAGCTGGGTGACAGGCAACCTGACAGGGTGTCAGTGAAGCTCTGTTCACCCAAGGTCCTGGAGTGATGAGTTTTTATACAGTTTATTTTGCTGGAGGCAACTCTGTATTCAGAGTCCAAGGTATTCAATTTGGTTTTCTTAGTTATTCCAGCGAAGAACAATGTCCTTCCGATGAGGAGATGGAGTTTTGATGAAATCTCGTATCCTCCCAGGAACAGATTGATGGTCCTGATATGTCACCGATATCTTATCGTGGTGCGAATGGCCGGATGATTTCTCCGTGATGGCCCATCTTCTGCTAAGCTGGTCTGCAGATATGATAATGGGTTTCTCGGAAATCTTTAGCTGAGGGTACATTCCTTACCCTTCCTGGAACTGTCCCTTAATGAAATGCAGTCTCCCTGCAGTTTGGATTTTTAAGCAAGCATATCCCATACAAGCGTTTAATATTAGACAGATATAAATCTTATAGGCACGAATTAAACATATATACATAACACATAGCATCACACATGAAGCCTCTCTTTGGTGGATATCCCACTCTCTCACCTACCTTATTAAGTATTCCCTCAATCTTTGTATTTTTTGCAAGTAACTGTGATGACTGTATGTTTCCTTGAAAGGTACCAACAAGTATTTAGTAGTATGCAGCCAAGAAACAACCTAAGAAAGATCTTAATAAAAAGTGTGATTACAATTCCTCATTTAAAATTACATTTTGAGACATCTTAAGCTAGTGCTTTAACCAGGGACTGGATGGTCTTTGTATCATAAATCTGTATCCTTGATTCAGTGTTGTGTGGTCAAGTCACGTGCTTCACGTGTCTGAATGCGTTACCTTTAGTAACCACACTTAGTATCTTTTTGATGCAATTACAAACCAATGTGACAGAATCTATTTGCTGCAAACCCATGTTGATTGGCATTAATTACGTTACTTTTCTTTAATTCATTATTGAAGCAAATCCTGTGTCAGTGATTCTATTCTTTTGCCTGGGATCCCTGTCACTCTGACAGGTCTGTAATTACTCAGGTCATCCTCCATAGGGCCAGATCCAAAACAAGACTTTGGAAAATTTTTGATACCTAACATTTAGAACTCAAATCTAAAACACCCTTGTTCAGCAGCAGATTGAGACTGAAAGCACACACGTACTGTCAAAGTTGCCTAAAGGCTTCCAGTTTTCCTTCTCTGCATGCCCAGATAGTCTTGAGCACAGAGATGTCTAACAAACACCCAAGGCAAGGCATTTGGGCTGTCACAGCCAAGTCCTTGTTTCCTACCCTGAAAATCTGGTCTTATCAGATATTAAGGACTTCCCAGACTTTGTCCAGCACACTTGGAACAATGTGGTGGTTTCACTGGAGCCATGGCATTAAAGATAGCTGAAACTGATGGCATAGAGGGGATGCAGCTGTAGCGCCCATGGGCAGCTGGTTGCCATGTATCAGGTTTAGTGGTTCTGGGACGTGCTGGTCATCAGGGTTACAGCACTTGCCCAGCAAGTCCCGTGCATCCTACAATTCCATGACCTGCTGCACTGCAACCCCCAGCACAAATGCTGGAGAGCATTTCTGCATTTCTGGAGAGCAGACAGAAGCATTAGCAGCTCTCATTTGAATTCCCTGAGAAACCTGGAAGAAAGGTGCTGATACCTCCTGTGAGGCCTGGTCCAGGACGTTCACAATAGGTCCAACACTCAACAAAACCCTGCAAACACAGCCATGGGAACAAGGCAGGGTGATACGGCTTAGCTTTTGTAAAAAGGCCTCCTGACTCTTAGGTGTTCAAAGTCACATCCTTGATCACATAGGTGAGGTGTAAGGCACCCTGCACTCCTCTTGCAGTCGTGGCACTGTTCAAAAAGAAACCCCAGATTCACTAGGTCAAAAGGTCAAAAGATCAAAAGAGAAAGCTGGCAGCTGTAGCTGACTGATTAAATCATTCACCTGGGGAAGGGAAGCCTGCAGGCTCTCCTCCCTGGGATGTTTATGCGTTACATGTGAAACAATAATAATCACTGGTTTCCACTTTGTATCACTCTCCAGAGAATTTGTAGGTTTCAAAATCTGCATAACCAGGCTGAGAAAGAAATCAGCTGTGAGATTATGTGACAAAACCTTGTCTCCAAAACACACAAAGGAGTGCACAGAGACAATGCCACTTGGGTGGTTTGTAGCCCAACTAACACCCTGCCCTGGCTCCTCCCACACCCATCACAATAGCCCATCAATGGCCCATTTTCACAAGTTCCAAAGAGCACAGGGACACAATGGCAGATGGGAGCCCTCAGACAGGAACTCAGAATAAAGGAAAACCATTCTAGGCTCTTCCCAGGGCTGTCCCAGGAAAGCCTCGGCCCCAGAGTGCAGACTGGAACTTATCAAGATGAGTCAACACCACAGCAACTTTAGGACTGAGGGGGATTGTATCCTATGGACATAGGACTCGTTAGACGATGCAAGGGAAGAGCATTTAAGGATTGCATAGGACTCTTTGTGGGATGCTTACTGGAGGAATCAACGGGAAAGAAAGAGAGATCTAGCTGATCTGGGAAGGAACAAGTAAGGGAAATGGATAAGGGGATTAGAAAGTGCCAGTTGTGCGTGAAGAGTTTGCTGGGTGATGTGCTTATCTGTCAATGCACAGTGCGTTCCTTTCTTCTTATTAAATTCCTTTATAACTTTTTTTCTGAGTGAACAACTCTCTGTTTTGGGTGTGTCCATGTGTATGGGGGTCTGGTGCCAATCTCTAGTCAAGCCATGCGTTGGAGAGTCCACATGCCTGGGTGACAGTGACTGGACAGACAGGAGTAAGTCGACTTGAATGCCAGCAACTGGAGTGGGACTGCAGGTAGATAGGGCCCCTACGTGTCCCTGGGGCTAGGAGCTGGAGTGAGTGACGGTCTGCGTGCCAGCAGCTGGGCCAGGCACTGGTGTGGCTGGGTGCCAGCAGCTGGAGAGCCCCGAGGGAGTGACCAGGATTACTGTCCCCTAGAGCAGACCAGCGGGCGGAAGCCCTCATGTCAGTGGTGCCAGGAGGGAGCAAGTGTGACAGCGTTAGTACCAATCCAGCTGGACCTCTTTGTGGGAAGGTGGTGCGCCCTGAGAACCAGGGAGGGGGAGAGGATGGCTCATCTCTATGGGAAAACCACAGGAGGATCTGGCTTAGGCTGGGAATACATACTTGACCTCCCTTCACTTGGACCTGGCAGTGTGGAGTTGCATCAGCCCCGCCTTTCCTGGGCTGATGGATCTGGCCTGATTCCTCCAACATAAACACCAAATATTTCCCTTTGTGGGAGAGTGCTGCAGCCTCAGACCAGCAGGTAAGTGGGCAACAGCAGATGTAGTCACTGCCATGCTTTTTAGAATAACTTTGCTCATTCTTTCTGACAAAAAACTGCAAGGAAAGATTCTAGCCTTGAATCCTGAATGAATGAAAATACATTACTGGCAGAAAACTTCCAGATAGTTTTTCTGTCTATATAGTACTGGGGTACCTAGACCCTATTTGGAGACACCGGCAAACTTCATGCATTGATGGCAGAGGAGTTCTCTGGACCATTTATCAAGGCCAGGTACCTAGGACTTAAAGTGTTGGCATAGTAATTAATTAAATTAAGTGCTTAAAAGGAATAAAAAAACCCCTAAGTAATATATAAATACTGGCACAACACTTGTTATCTGCTGGAATGGCCCCAGTGCTATAAATGTTATTTTCAAATTAGTGTAAATGGTCCAGAAAAGTCCTTCATCCACTAAGTTAAACAGCAGACAAATGAAGATTTAAAACATGAGTTTCTTCAGAGGCATTGGGCTCTCCTGAGGGCCCTGGGGAAGAATACTGATGGTATGATGCTCTGAAGATGATCTGTTCCCTGTTTTTTTACTCTGACCCCCACCCCACACAGGAAAAGCCTTTCTCTCTCTACTGCTTATGAATTTTATTTTCCAACCACACCTCTAGCCCTAGGAGAGCTATCACTGGAGCCTTGTGTTTTTCAAACAGTTGATGCACACATTATTTGAATTTCTTTAAAAGGAAGGGCTGCTGAAGGGCGGGTCCCAAAGCTGCACACGAGAGAAAATAATATGATGTGAAGAAAAATAAAACACAAGTGCACAGATGCACTCCTAGCAACAACTCTTACAGTAATATAACAGTAAACACTTACCTTTCTGCCTGAAAGAACTAGGCTCTGTGCAGATGTTTGTATTTATAAGATACAAGTCATTTCTTGCAGTCTCTCCTTAGAGACTTAGCATTAATGTATCTGGAACTAGACTGGAATATAAATTATTTTCCACAGCAGTAAAAGTGACTTTGAAAATGCTTACCTGTTTTCATTGAGGTTATATCACGATTTTCTACATTTTTAATGATGTGATTGACTCCTCCTGTGTGTTTAACAGCAAATTGCCTAAGTGGAACACAAACCCAAGTGTTTCACAAGATTTGAGCAGGACAGAACAGCCTCCACAATGAGCCAGCATTTTTTAACCCTCAGAGAAACCAGCACCAGGGAGATGCAAGAGCAATCTGATCTGACCTTACCTGACAGTAGTTCCACCATTGACAAACATAATCAGTTAAGTCAAAGATTTAAGCCTAAACAACAGTTACCTCCTTTGGAGCTAAGCAGACTTACCCAAAGATGCTAGATTGAGGAAAAGAGGCGGATTTTTCCAGTGATTTGGAAATGCACGGATGTGTTTCATCACTGTTTTTATCCTCATGTCTTAAGTTTACAGTAAATTCAAGGGGATTCTTGAGATGGAGAATTGCAAAGAATCTTCCAAGTCAGTGCTGCACCATTTATTTTCATTGAGACTGTCTGGATAACTCCACTGGAGATGGCTGCATGAGGAGCAGATGATCCCCAACAGACAGGGGAACAGTGACGAATGTGGGAGACATCATATGCCCTGGACAAGGAAAAACAGGCCAAAAGTTAATCAGGGCCCATGCCAATATTGCCACTTCAGTAACTCTGTCTCATGTCAAATGTAGGGTCCTCTGTTCCAGGCAACCCGATTTCTGCAAACTGATTAAACTTTATTTTAAAGCCAGTTGTGATTATCGACCTGCTGTGATTATAGCCCTGCTGACTTCTCTTTATTTTTTCTTTTTTTACTATGGCCAGTGAAGATCATTTGATTTTTGAGAGAGATCAACAGAAAGCTTAAGGCAGAAGCAACTCCGTGCCACTTATCAAAATGATGCAGATCAGATTATTTCCAGCTTTTATTTTATCTGAACTGTGGTTCCCTATGCACTTTCACTGAAGGAAGTGTCAGTTACGTCAATGAGATAGATGAAAGGAAAAAACCCCAACAACCACAAAAAGCAACCGAAAACCACAAAAAGAGAGTCTGAACAGCAGCCTCATTTTTGTGTAACATGAGCTCCTAAATAATTTTATTAAGCAAATTTGCCCTTCCAAGTGCACACATGGCTACTCACCTCCTCCACTTTCTGCCACACATCTCAAAACCAAAGCCAGGATTCTCACCTGAAGCTGGTCTCCACTTTTTCCATTCCTTGCTCAACCTGGTGCAAGCTCCTGCCCCCATGGGGTATTTCTTATCCTTCAGCACCCAAGGAACATTAAAAAAAAAATTTTTTTTTTAAAAAGGAGCCCTGACACACTCTCATCAGGATCTGCTGTAAGGTTGTTGTCCACAAAGTTCAGATTCATCTACGTGGTGTGCAACAAGCCAATAATGACACACTTGGGAGAGACATTAATTATTTACTTATTTTGGAGTTGCAGAAGCCTGGGTGCTTGGCGGTATTCCACAAATCAAGCACAGCCCACTGGGCTTTCCATGGCATTACTTATACACAAAAATGTGTTAGTAACCTCCCAAGTATGATTGGTTAATAATTACCATACAAATTATATAATCCCACCTAATTTCTGTGCATGCTCAGGGGAAGGATCTTCACCTGGGCAGGGGAGGTGTGATTTTTAATATTATAATAAAGGCGGTTCAGCTATGTCCAGATGCATTCAAGAAGCATCTGTATCTGGCACGGGATGATGGGGTTTTGTGATTTAGGGATTACAGTGACAGTGCTGACTTGATGGTTGGACTGGATCATCTTAAAAGTCTCTTCCAACCGTGATGATTTTAGGATTCTATAGGACACATGGACCTTGAGTCTTTTTCCAAGGTGGCAATATATACATCAACACCTTGATTTATTTAATCCATAGAGCTTGTTAGCTCCAGGATGTCCTTGACTAATGGCACCATCTGGTTCTACTGACAGTATCTTGTTTTACTTAATGAAAGACGGGAAATCTAGGTTGGATATTAGAAAGAAATTCCCTACTGTGAAGGTGGTGAGGCACAGGAACAAGCTGCCCAGGGAAGTTGCCCATCCCTGGAAGCGTTCAAAGCCAGATTAGACGGAGCTCTGAGCAACCTGGTCTGGTGGAAGGCGTCCCTGGAACTACACCATCTTTAAGGTACATTCCAACCTGTGATAAATAGATGCTATAATATTGGCTTTTTGCAAATGTTAAAATAAGTGATGTAACAGTGGCTCTGCCACAAATAGATGCTATATGTAAAATATGATATATAAGGTAGCGTTGTTGTGAAGATGTGGTTTCTTAAATACTGTTTCATTTAACAAAAAAACTTAGAAATAGCTATGCTTATGAACTATTTGCCTGGATTCCATTCTGAATGGGTACTTGAAAAGGGTTTGAATATGATTCTGGGAACTGCTGGAAGCAAGATTCCATTCTGAGTGGTTACTCGAAAGAGTTTGAATATGCAATCACCTGTGGGATCGATTTCGGGAATTACCAAAACAAGATTCCATTCTGAATTGTTACTGGAAAGGGTTTTGAATATGTATAATTGTTTATGAATATGCATAATTGTTGATAAATATGTAATACTTCAGGTGTATAAAAAGGGCATTTTAGAGGCCACAGGTGTGCTCTTGGCTGAGCGCCAAAAGCACCCAGCGCTGTGATTTTTGCTTTATTATCTTTGTCCCTTATTATCCTTTATTAAACTTTTAAATCTTAACATGAGAGCGAACTTCGTTTTTCACACAACCCCTTAACGTTCTACGGTTTTGTGACCTTTAGAGCTTGTTGGCCGCTATCTGTCCCACTGACAAGTCTCCCTTACGGCTGATTAGGAGTACGCAAAGCTCAAACACGGGAACACGGCCCAAGATCACGCTATGTCACCCGCGGCGGGGCAGGAGGGCGGCCGCGGACCCGTTGCCATCATGGCCGCCCCGCCCAGGCCGCTGAAACG
>VXAD01003137.1:77437-147492 GCA_013399195.1 Dicrurus megarhynchus
GCCCCTCATGAGGGGCCGCGCCGCCGCCGCCGCCGCCGCCGCGTGAGGGGAGCGCTCGACGGCGAGGCCATGGCGCAGCGCGGCCGCTCCCGCAGCGCCTTTCTGTGGTTCATGCACGACCAGCTGCCCGAGCTGGAGAGGCACGGGCTGCCCGTGGCCCATGTGGCGGATGCCATCCCCTGCTGCTCCCCGGCATGGGTGGTGAGGGCGGAATGTCGGCGGGGCTTTGCTGGAGGGTGGGCTGGCAGGCGGCTCGGCGCCATTTCAGATGGCCCCGCTAAGTGGCCTGAGGTGGCTGCGCCGTCCTCCTCTCGCTGCGGGGGCAGCTCTGGTTCGTGTGCCGTGGGCGGCGTGGTGGCATCCCTGGCTGGCAGGAGTAAGTCTAGGGAGTCTCTTGTTTGTGGCTTGCCCTCGCTTGAAGGTCCTTCGCCTTTACCTTGCTGGGTATTTGGAAGAAAGGCTTACAGCGTTGTTAGGAAAAAAGCGGCTGGAAGTGTTTGAGTCAGTCTTGACAGCCATCGATAATGTCCTTTGGAAATGGTTTGTGGGACTACTAGAAGGAGGTGGTAGAAACCTTTTTATAACAGTTAATTTTCCTTCAAGTCCCTGACACAGGAAGAAAAGACAGTGTATGGAGAGAAGGCTTGTAAATGGAGTAGCAAGAAACGCTCTCAGAGGACTACAGTAAAGGAGGTAAACGCTGAGAATGGAACGCCCTCTAAGAAGGAGGAGTAAATGGTGTTGGGCTATGTGTGGCCGGTTCGACAGGATGCTATGGAAGTTCCGCCTGCTCTCCCCAGCCTCCAGCCTCTGGAGGTTATGGCTGCGGTAGTAGTTCATACCATTGTGAAGGTTATGCAGATAATTGTTCTGGTTTGAATTGAAGGTAAAAATACTTTATACTTCTTTAAACCAGCAGAGCTTGTTCCTCTGGGCTCTTTTACCAAGTAAAATGTAGTTCTCTAACACCCTAGTTTTAACAGTATTTTGCAGTGCCTGACTTAGTTGGTTTTGGGGTTTTTTTAATTATATTGTCAATTGGTGCTACTTTGTGTCATAGGTCCATGTTGCTTTTGCTGTGTGGGTGTCAGTGGTTTAGGTAGTTCTTGTCTGACGGCCTGAAAGCACATCTTAGAGGCAGCTTATTTGTTCTCGGGGAGCTGTGTGGTGAACCAGGTCAATGAAATGTTGCAGCCTATGCACAAATAGAATAATTACACCCTGCCATTATTTTTAGTTTGGTTGGATATTGGACAAAGTAGTACTACAATTGTGGAGGACAATAGAGAAGTAGGCAGTTGGGTTAAGCTGAGTGTATATGGTTGTGGCTGGAAATGCTGCTCAACAGATCATTTCTGCTATTTACTACCTTGAAAAGGTGTGTGTGTCCCTTTTGTTTGTTTGTTTCTGTCTCTTTTCCTCTTCCAGCACTTCCCTGAAGCAGAGTTAGTTAAGAGTTTGAATTATATGATGTGTTAGAAAGCTTATTTTATTTCAGTCTTTCTTGGTAGTGTAAAAACCTATGTGTCCAAGGAAAAAGCCTGACTGAGTAAGTGGATAATACTGCATTTACTTCTTCATGCTCTATTTCTGGATAATGACTGAATTAATGGTGAGGATAAATTCCGTCTTCAAAACACTTACATACTGATAGAGGGAATGACAGAGTGATTGTAGCTTGGAGTAACTAGTAAATATGGATTAGTTGAATTAGTCAATTTATGCTAGAAGGGAGGTGTTAAGCAATGTTTTCTGATTTGGGGGGGTCTGCCTGTTTGGGAAAAAGCTGTTTAAAATGTGATCATCGTCGTGTCATTTAGCAGGCTGAGGGGATGTAATTAATGAAACTCCATTTTTATCTATCATAGAGAACTAAGTGAAATGGCAGGTAAGCCATAAACAGAGGTTTCTGTATTTCCTTCCACAAGTTGTAGCATTTTAGAAGACTGTAACTGGGGACAGGAATAATTGCTTTGCCAAAATAAAGATCACTATCCTTACTGCTTTTCAGTGGAAATAGGGAAATGTGTATAGATGACAGTCACTTTGTGTGGTGAAAGGTCATGTTCCCCTTTTGGAGGTGGCTGAAGTTTACTTAGATGGGAATAATTCCTCATTTTGTTTTAGACAGTTCAAACTGATAACCAGTTAACTTTGGCTAAGATGGTTATCCGCAATCAGTGTACCTGGGTGTGGATGTTATTCCCAATTTGTGTTTGAATGATCAAATTCTGTAAGCCTGCCAAGTTTCTTTTCCCGTTCCAGTTAAAAGCTTATTGTTCATGAATGGATTTTCAGAGCAATCCAATGACTTCCTTGAGGCTTTATCAGATTTTCATGAACTTGTTTCCTAGTCAAAGACAACTAACACATGTGCCAGGTGCTTTTTTCATAAAACTTAAGGAAATAAGTTTTAAATTCCAGTTTGAAGAGTTCTTTGCCTGTCACAAGTGGTTGAACCTAAAAAAATAATTTTTTTTTATATTACCTTTTGTAAATGTAGCTGTAGTTCTTTAAAGTGGTAATGGGTTGACAAAGGTACTGAAGAGAAATCCTGCCTTCCTGGCCTACAGGCATTTTTATGTATAAACTGTTCCGCCTAACCACAACTGTTAGTGGATGTTGCATTTTCCTCTGCTATAAGGAGCTGAAGGACTTTATGTGGGGCGAGAAGACTCTTTTGTTGTTGGGGGGTTTTTTTAACTTTCTCATCTTTTCCAGATGTGTAATCTGCCTGATCCAATTCCTGCCCCTCTGACCACAAAGATGCCCAGTGTTACTCCTTTGCCACATGCCTGCGCTCTGTCTTGGAAGAGTGATCAGGGTATGGTGATCTTAAAGCAGTTGATCCTAGTAGATGAGAGCTTGCCCTTTGAGGATGTACTCAGTGGTACCTCTACAAAGAATGTTTACGTTTTGCTAAAAGCCATCTGTGTCAGCTGTTTGTTTGACACTACTGGGCTACTGCTGCAAAAGGTAGAATGAAGTCAGCACAAATACCCTTGCTCCCCAAACTCCCAAGAATTCTACCCTCTGTTTTTTAGCTCAATGGGAGTATAGCCACTAACGGTTTCTTAACAGTTATTTCAAGATTTTTAAGGAAAAGGTAATTTTTCAAGCCCTACATTTATGATTTGACAAGGCCTAATCCAAGTTCAGCATAGAAAAATACTTGTACCAATTTTAAAGGGTGAAAAATTGTTAGGTATCAAAGTTCAAAATTTGTATGGTAGAGGTATTAAATGAAACAAGGGCCTGGCCTCATTGGGAGAATAAAAGGAGGAATATGCACTCTGTCAGTGCCTTTATAACACCCTGACTTGCTTCCTTATTGAAAGAATTCTCAAAAACTAAACCTTTCCTACCTGTACCCTATCTTCAAATGGATATTCTAATTAGAGCTGAGTAGTGAACACATTTGTAATCTTCTACCCAATGTATATTATGTTATTCTGAGAAATGATAAAAGGTAGTGCTTACAAGGTAAGTCAAGAAGCCAGTTCATACAAGCTGTATCTGCTGTGTGGTTAAGTCTCAGCTCCAGTGTTTTACCTCAGTCTCTTGAACTGTTTTCACATTGTCATGGTTATGGGGGAGCAAGAAACAGTAGCTCCATAAAAAGTGAAATACTTATTAGTGCCCTCTGTGCCAGGGGTTATGCTCCTCTGTCATTGTGATGCAGATTTGACCGGGTTGATAATGCTGGCTTGAGTTGACACAATTGATCTTTCAGCTGAATGAGAGGCATAATGATAAAGGATGATTGAGATACATTTCATGATGCTGCTCTTAATATTTCTCAAAGTTCTGTATGGCTCCCTGTAGCTATATCCGTTTTTTCATAAGGTAGGAGAGGTGTCTTTCCTATGACCCCACAGCTTGTACAGTTTAAGACCCACATAAGGGAGCATTACCATTCAAGCTTAGGGCAACTGGTGTTAAATGTCTTAAAGTCTGGCATACAGAATTATTTATGTGTAAAGACAGTTACACATCTCTATTATTTAGTAGAGCAAACAGGATTTTTTTTTTATGGGCAGAAGTTTAGAGTAAGGATTAAATAGCTATGTTACATTTCAGTGAGGACATTGTGACGGTCATGAAGAGAAGGATTAAGGTGTATTGTAAAACATTTTTCACAGTTGGATACTTTTTAAATTAGTAAATGATAAATCTGTTTCTTAATATTGTGTTGGGTATTCTTGCTGCTTTGTTTGGGAGCTCATTGGAGGAGGAGAAGCAGCAATCCTTTTAATTAACTTCTCATCTTCTTGCCCCACAAGATTGCTACCAACTCATTTAAGTGGTGTAAGCTACCAAACTGAGCTTGTGAGGCTGTTTTGCAGCTACTGATTTGGTTTTCTCCTAACCTTATTTTCTAAAGGGCAAAGAGACCTATCCTTAAAAGGAGTAATAGTTCCTGTTGGATTCCAGGCCTCTTAACATCTTGTGGGTTTGCAGGTTGGCTTTTTTTTTGTAGTTGCTTTTATTTGTTGGGGTTTTTGCCTGATCTGTACACACAGCGTCATCCCTGGAAGGTGTTATCAGCACTACCGATGTGCCTGACTTCTCCGTAAGTGTTGTTATCTTGGATACAGAGGAAGAGCTGTGTGTTTTGCTTGATTGTTACCCTTCTTCACCCAGTCATAGGGGAAAGTTCACCGAAGCTTTCCCTGGATGAGGTGAGACCTGCATGGCATCCGTAACCTCTGGTAGGTTGTCTGAAGGTGGTTTTGTTCTTTTTCTTTCAGATATGATTGCAGATATCTTCTACTTCCTGGACATTTACAGCTATGGGAAGCTGCCACCCCAGTGCGAGCAGCGCTTCCTTCCCTGTGAGATTGGGTGTGTCAAGTACTCCCTACAGGATGGAATCATGGCTGATTTCCACCACTTCATAGATCCAGGTGAGTTCCAAGAAAGTCAGAGAAGTATTGGGGTGAGATGGAGGCTTTCTGGTGTCACTGCTGCCCAGATTAGACTTCTGGTATTAAGACAAGTTTATTTCTTTGACTTTAAGTGGTCAGACTTCTTAAAATATCAGAGCAGCGCTGATTGTTTTTGAAGAGAATTGGTGTCAGAACTGCATGTAGCTTCAAACAGGGTAGGCTAAATCCAGGAGGACCTGCACATGTTTGTGCTGTATATTTCATGTCAGTGACTCTTTCTCTTGGTTGGACCTAAACACACTATACAATGCACTTTGTTTTTTAAAATGCACGTAACTGAAAATAACTTTCCCGAAAATAGTTGTGGCACTTTTACAAGGCCACAAGGGAAGACGAAGCTGTTTCTTTCTGTATATGTAGCTGTGGAGTTGAGAGTTAAGGATCTCTCCTTGTTGGTGTTGGATGATGATTGTACATTTTCCTCTTTTTTGCAGAAGTACCACCACGTGGTTTTCGGTACCACTGCCAGGCTGCTGGTGAGTATTAATGGAGAAAAGAATGGTATGCAAAGGTGTGCAGTTTTAGACTCAGCTTATCTGACCTCTAGCCGAAGGTCTTGTAAGTCTTGATAGTCCTTGTGTGTATCTTCAGCATGTAGTGATAATTAGTAACAGGGTACCTCAAAGATACTGCTTGATATTTAAAACTTATGTTTAGCAGCTTGGCATTTATTAACAGAATTAAAATATCTACACCATTGTTGTGTCTGGCTTGGCCTGCCTGTTTCCTTTGTGACTCTCAGTAATGTTTATAGATTCCAGTTTGTTTCTATTAGGACACTTCCTCCCCTTGTGTACAGAGCGAACAAACTTGGCCTGTGTTTTCCTACGTCTAATACTTGGATAATGGCCTTTTAAAAGGGTTAAGAGTGTGAGTGTTTGCTCACAGCCCAGACCTGCTGACAGAAGCAAGGTTTTGGTAGCTTAATCACAGGTCCTGCCTGTGGAGAAAAGGAGCGTGTGCATGTTTGTATATATATAGAAAGGTAAAAAGGAGGAGGGAACCGTATCTCTTAAGGAAACTGGACTTCTCATAACTTTGTGGTTTTTTGTTGTTTTTCTTTTTTTTCCTGTCCCACTTTCCCCCTCAATTAGGTGATAAAACTCATAAGATCCCCATATCTGGATTTCACCTTCCTCGTTCTTGTTATGCCGTTGTCCTACGGGAACTTCTTGAGTTTGCCCAGCCAGCCAGAGGTGCTTGGCCTCGCTTCTTCTGCAGGGTATGGTCAAGGTCAAAGCTCTAAATCTCAACTTCTGCTTCCTCTCCTGTTGGATGACTAAGGAAATACTTCACCCTAAAACCTAATCAGTGTGCATATAAGTGGGAAAAGACACTCTTTCCAAAGTGTCCCAGTTCCATGCAAGAAGAAATGGCCTCTAGAAGCCAACCTTTTTATAAAGCAGAGACCTAATTTTTCTGCCTTCTTATTTTCAGCCTGCACTTCTGGTTCTAATCTGCTGATGAACAGGGTCTATTGCTCTCTGACATTGTTATGACTTTAGCTAAGGGCTCCTAAGATTTGACTTAAATTGGTTGTTCTCAATAGTAGTCATAAATCCTGCTTTTTTTGAAGGGATATTTTTACGTTTTCATGACTCTTTTCCCCTTGAGAATAACATGTGCCTTAAATTTTTGCTCAAGTTTCATTTTCCAGGGAACAGAACAAAATGTTAGGATTCAGAGGTGTTTAAGTTTCATAACACGTATATGATGTTTCAATTCAATTCAAAGCTAATATTAATCCTTAAAAAGGTAGGGAGGGACAAGATCTTGGGCTCCATCCATTAATATGGAGCTCTGAAGAAATATGGATGAAATTTGGTTCCTCTTCAAGATAGTTGTCAGGGAGATTACATTCAGTCCCAGAAACAATTTTGGTTTGGAGGTGACTTTCTCAGACCTAGTCAGAAGTCATGCACGTGTCAGAATTATATACTGTACTCCTTCGACATGACAGAAATCTTCTTTCCTCCAGTCTAATGACAGATTCCAAATTAATTGGTGTCTCGGTCGAATGGCCAGCATAACAGGTAGGAAATGGATAATTTTTGTCCTTCATTTTCCCATCCTCCACCCAGAAATAAGGGCTGTGTAATCATGGACAGCTGTATTTGTCTGAAAAACGTGTCTCAAAGTTTTCATAAAAGCTGGTGCTGATAGCTAGAGCTGCTTTGCATGCTTCCTCCTCTTCCTTTCTCCTGCTGCTTTCTAGGAAGCCAGGTTTTATTAAAACCACTGGAGGAATAACTTTGAGCTTTGATGCTATGATAAGAGGCTGGGCAGTGAACAGGGACTGACTGAGAAATGAGCTGAGCAGGACATTCACTGACTCCTGCTCTCCTGGCCTGGATTTTCACTGAACTGTAGGCATTGAGAGCCATTGGGAGCTTTTTGCTGTAGAAGACCTGATTACAGAACTGTACCAGAAGAAATACCAAAAGGAGCCATCCAAGATCTGGGTGTATAGAAAACTGGATGTCTGCCTGTGGGATTTCTCCAGTAATACCAGGTGTGTTGGGTGGTTCTTTGTGTAAATGTGCCTGCTTTCAGGTTCTTCTGTGTTTGTACAAAAAGTGGTATTTCCTTGCAGTGTTGCAGGAGCATATTGGGTGATTATGCAGTTAATGTAGAAAGAGACTCTAATATTTCCTCTGCTACTGATTTAAGAACCAATAATTTGATCTTAAATTTCATTAGATTTAAGAAAAAAATGTATAAATTATTCTTGGAAGTCTGCTTGGAATATGGGTTTTAAGATCCATTGGATTAATCGGTGTCACTTTGTCCTTTTATAGTCAGGCAGTTTTCTGTTTCCATGAGTATCTTCACACTAGAGGGGGACCTTAAGGTGAATGGAAAAATCTGCTTTAAAAGACACATTTGGAGAGGAAAGTGAGGATGTTTATGCTATGAGGAACTATTTCACATTAATGGGAAACTTGAAATGGTTTAAATGGTTTAAATTCCATTTGTCTCTTAGGGTTCTCTTTTCTCCCTGCCCCCCCACCTCAGTATGAAGCAGCTTGGCTGATAAAGCAGACCTTTAAACTCTGCATAAACTACTTAGGGTAAAGCTGTTGAACTCTGTGAAGTTTTAAAGGTACTGCATGGTCACTGCAACAAAAAGATACCATCTTTAGTACTTGTTCCTGTTCATCTGACCAGACCAACTGTTCTTGTTGATTAACAATGTAGGTGCTTCTGAAATAAGCCTGAACTTCATTTCACGTAGGTGCAAGTGGCATGAGGAGAATGATATCATCTGCTGTGCTCTGGCATCCTGTAAGAAAATCGGGTGAGTATTGCTAAGGAGTTGCCTCCAGCATGATGGCTTTTGCTTTGTTAGCATTGCAGTGTTGAGGAAAGTGTTGATTGCATTAGAATTCACTGTTTTGCTTCAGAGGTATTCTCAGTATGCTCTAGGATATCTGTACTTTGGAAACTTTGATACTGCCTGACATAATGTAGGTACATGAGGTTCTGTAATCTTTTTGTAAGGGAGAAAGGAAAAGTAAATAGTTGGGAAACAAGGAAACACCATTTATGATCTCAGTTGACAGCAGTAGTAGCACTTAGAGAGACAATAATAAATAGTCTTTCACTCAAAAAACTCGTCATGGAGTGCTGTGCCCTGAAAAAAAAAGTTGCTTTTCACACTTCTAAGTGCTGCATTTGATAATGTGGGGAAGCAGTTTGTTTTCATTTCACGTGTAGTTGCAGAATAGACTGGTGGTCTTGGAAGGATGCAGTGATGCTGCCATAAAGTCCTTCTGCCCTCTGGCATCTGCTCTGTGCATCTCAGGCCCTGGTTGGTTTTGTTTGCCAGTTGAAGAATTTAAAATTCTGTGCTGTTAAACCTAAGCATTACAGCCCTCTTAGCCAAACTTTCCTTGTTTTCCTTTTTTTCTTGGTCAAGTTACTGCATCAGTAAATCTTTTGCTAGTGTCTATGGAGTCCCACTAACAGCAGCTCACCTCCCTCTGCAAGACTGTGATCAAAGCACAAATACCAGGACTGTGAAACTGAATGCTGGACATATCCAGGTCAGATTCTTTCAATTTGACACCCTGATTTATTTCCAGTTGCCGATTTCAGGTGAGCTGTTTTGTCTTTGGATGCTGTCCTTTGTGGCATATGTTGGGCAGACAGATGGACTTGCAGGGTTTTGACCATAATTCATAGTTTGGATGGATTACTGGTGTATATTTCATGTTAGCAGACACACATACATTATTTTGAATGTTTATTTTTTCATACAGAAAATGAAAGCTGAGAGTTCTGGATGTGACAAACCTTTGGGTTCTCCAAGACAGGATCAAGAGTTTGTCTCTTCTAATTGTGAGTTTGAAACGTTCACATTTTTTAAGAGGAAAGAGATCTTTAAACTTAATCCAGTTGTTGCTTTTTCAAATTTCTGGCCTTAGATGTTGCCTGTAAGTGGTGCACAGCTCTACTTGAGCTGTGCTTTATTCTTGTGTATGGATTTTGCAGAATTTCTAAAGATCCAAGCATGAAGAGCTGCCCTTTTCTTACTGGGCAGAATCTTAGGGTCAAAAAACATCGCTCGAAATTCAGTTTTTCTTACAAATGTTGCTCTCTCATTTATGCTTTTCTGTTACATGAAGCCATTCTCATGCCCAGGTGTTTTGGGGCAGGACCATGTTTAAAATACTCTCCTTGCTCTTAAATCATTGTATTTACAGGCTCAGCTGGTCGTTGTTGCAAGTGTTCTGTCACAACTCAGTTATAAAGTCTGCTTTTTTAAAGTCTCTTTTTGCAGACAGGATTTTTTCACTAGAAGGCCTCTGAGCTCAGTTCTCTGGGCACTTCATGGCTAACCTTCAGAGGAACAGAATCAGGTTTGCAAGATAAATAACTAAGAATTCTGAGTTTGCAGCTTGATTTCTTGCGTACAGATTGATGCTGAACTAAACTCTGTTCCACCTGGAAATCATGATCTTATGGTCTTGGTGTTTGTGGAGTACATGACCTGTCTCACTTTTTTGTATCAGAGCTGTTGGATAGGTTCAGCTCCACAGCATATGAAGAACAATTCCATTAATTTATGCAAGCTTTAAGGGCTGATTTGATGTGCAAACTGTATTTGATTTAATAGGTGATTCTCCATGTGGTGTGAAGACCTCCCCTTGTGGAACAAGTGTTGTACAAGGAAGAGGAGTTATTCGATTGCTGAGAAGTGCATCTGATCTATCCAAGTCTTTCAGTAACTGAAAATCTCTTTCACATCCAGGACAGCTGTAAATCCTAATTTTCTTTGTTTCCCTAAGATAACTAGTAGTTTCTCCAGACTTCAGTTTTTCATCTTTTGTGCAAACCTTGACAGTTCAAGTTCTTGTTAGAATGATAACACTATTGACTGGATTTAAAGAAGATAAAAAATCTTGTTCATTATGTACATGAAGACTTATTTTGAAGGGACCTGACAGTCACATCTTTAAAAATACTTGCTGTACTAGTTGTATTTCTTGGTGAATGGGGTGCAAATTCAAGATTGATTAATCAATATAATTTAATTAGAAGAATTCTTTAGTGACCAGTGTGACTTTAGACAACTTAGACTTTTTGTTTTATTTCTTTTTTAATAGCCTTCCCATCTCCTGCATGTGGAAGATAGAATTTCAGTGTGTAACAGTCTTGCGTCAAAAACTGATTCGGGGGGGGAAGCACTGAAGGTGTGAAGGGCTGCCCTAGGGGAATTAATTAAAGGTCAATAGTCCCAAAGGTTTGCTGTAATATATTAGTTTTAGCCATGAAGAATTTGAGTGGTCTTTCAAGGCAAAAAAGCAGACCTTATATAAAATGTCTTGAAAGAAATATTGGGGCAAATTTATCCATCTGTTAATGTTCTTAGAGGCACAGGCTGTATTATATACATCAGGGACAAGTACAGCATAGATTTTTTTTTTTTTTTTTTTTAAATTTGCATCAGTTTCCTTTTGAAGAAATGCATGTCCCTCAAACTTAGAGACTGAAGAGAAGTGTAGGTGTTACGGGGTTGGTTTTGGTTTTTTTTTTTTTTTTTGGAAGGAGTATCAAATTCAAACTGATCTATTTCACAAGAGTTTAGTCAGGCTGGGTAGATACCAGTCATAATTATTTGGGGGCACATAAAAAAGTGGGAGACTGACATTTTCTAGGAAAGTTAGATGTTCCTTTTTATGGAGGTAGTGCTTGGATTAGTCCCCAAAAAGTTGTCGGTCTGAGCCTTGTGCTTAGTCCATGTGTCTCCTAAGCAAGTGATTCTCAGAACTAAGAGCTTATTTTGTTAAGCTGTTCCTAGATTTTGTACCAACAGATGTCCAGTTTTGAAATACTATTTCCATAGCAACTAACTGTGAAGATTTCATTCCTTGTAGGTACTGAAACTCAAGATGAGGTGGTTCATTCCCTTGAATAAGGAAAAAACCCAACGAAGCAAATGCAAGCAAAACCCAAAATGCAGCCAAAATAAGAGATTTATTTGAGCATGCTGATCAGTGTGTGTCAGAAAAGGCCATTGCTGGTTTAGTTGGAAACCTGTTACAGTTGCTGTAAGGCCAGTTGAGCCCTTTCTTCTAGTATTTTAGGATCACTGAAGCATTTCTATTCTTACCTAACTGTTCACCTCTATCACTGAATTTCCTCAATTGATTCTGTATTTCCTTCCTTTGGGGCTGCTCTTCTACCTGCTAATTTTCACATAATAAGGGACAATAAACCTCTGAGGCTGAAATTTACCAATGAAGCACCCGGGAATGTAACAGACTGAGAGTGTCTATCAAGTAGTGCTAAAGGCTTTTCTGCATTTGCATAGAGTTGTCCAAGTTCCTTAACTGACAGCCATTGCTGCATTGATACTTCATAACATACAGAACTGTTGTCTTTGAACTATTTTCAGAGTTCAGTGTTGCAATAAAAGTTTCTCTTTCAGTTCTTACGTAGGAGAGAATTCATCAAAAATTATTATTAAAATACTTATTCAGTGTTAAATACACAAACCTAAGAACATTTGTTACTAAGCTTTATGTATTGCATATCAAGACTGAGATAAAGAATCTGAGCAGAAATGGGAAAATGTCATTAGGATTCCATGGCATATCTGTACCTTATCACCTGTAAATTAAAATAGCACATAAACTGTAGAAGATCTAATTATATGCTGTAGGCAGTGGGCTGTTAACTGGGGCAGTAACTGTCTTCCTGTAACAACCAGCAGCTCTAGTTGGGTTTTTTTGTAGTGAAAATCATAAGATCTATGTGGTTAGGATGAGTACACCAACTTAATGTAGCCCATTTCATACTGGTATTCTGCATTTATTGAGGGGGAACCCTAACAGCTGTTGAAGGATGATAGAAAATTCTTTTATTTTGGAGGTCTGTGTCCCTGCTGTTTGGCAGTTTGTGACTCTGATTTCTAGAAAAATAAATTCTGAAAAACAAGCACAATAAAGTAATGCTTCTCTCCTTTAAGTAAAGGAAAGTAAAGATGAGGGATTGCAGCCTTAGCCCACTTCCTAAGTGCAAGGAGTAGTACACACACAGTGTGTCAAAATCAGGAGAAAATTCTCCCTGCTTGCATGACAAAATTCTCAAGGGGACACAAAACCAAGACAGGGCAGAATGGCTCTTGAGCAGAGTTTGATTGGTGCAGCCTGGGAGCTTTAAACATGTCCCTTCCACAGGGTAAAGGTAATGGTGACAACGCTCTGTGTGTGGTTGTTTGGTACCACATGTGTTGAACTGGCTAAAGAGTTGTTTTTGTAAAGGAGACATTTGATAGATTCTATCAGACCTGACTTCCTGCCCTCCTGTTGGTGTAGCTGACTCACTCCCATGACAGGAAAGGGTTAAAGTCATCCTGGTTTAACACACGCCCTGCAAAGTTATTAGGTGTTTGTGCCCTTGTTATAACAATAGTAGACAAATGGTTGAATTGTGCACTGCTACTCTAAAGGTTTTGGCCAGAACGGTTGTCTGAGGGTCATGAAAACAATGACTATAGTGACAGCTTTGCTGATCTAGTCTGCATCAGGATATTGACCTGTAATCATATCCTTTTACATTCTATTTGGAGTATGCAACTGATACTGACAAATAAAGCATGTTAGCATAGATAATAGCAGTTACTGCTACTTTTAATTTAATTGTTATTATGCATTGCTGGCTTGTCCACCTTTTCCTTTCATTAAACTGCAGGAACCAGGGATGTGGCAGAAGTTCCTGTTGGCCACTGTCTCTGCTCCAGCATTCTCTTACATGCACACATCTATACTGTAGATACAACAAAAGCCTTGTTTTGACATCTTTAATTTGCATTTTGTTTTGGAAGGCTGATCTTACCAGTAAAGATTGAGGTGAAGGTGGCCTTAGCCTTGTCCTTTACGACCAGCTGCCCATTCCCACTCAGATGCACCCACAGAAATCTTCTTGCTCTCCATGTGCTTCACAAGATGCAGCTTTGGGTGGGCTTTGGCTTTCCTATTCCCATACCTGCACACACACAGAGCACCTCTGTGTTTCTCCCCAGTCAGTTCTCCCTGCTGCTGTCTCCTGTATGTTTCCTTTTCATGGGTGAGGTTTGTCAGGAGCTCCTTTGGTCAACCTCTGCTTGTTTTGCTGTTTACCTTGGAGGAGGTGATACTTGAAAAATAAACGGGGTCGCCTGGCCCTCTTTCCAGCGCTGTGTGCCACAGGAGTCTTCCAAGCAGATCTCTGAACAAGGCCAGACTGCTCTCCTGAGGTCCAGGGCTGTGGTGCTGCTTTTTTGCTGTTTTCCTCCTTCTTTGGATCCCAGACTTCACTATCTCATGGTGGCTGAAGCTAAATTTGCTCCCTGGCTTTCACATCCCTGGCCAGTTACTTCTTATCCATAAGGATGAGATCCAGCAGGGAGCACCTCTGCTCCTTGGCTCCTGGGTCACTTCTGTCAGGAGTGTCAGGCTCCTCACTGGTGTCTGAAGAAGGTAGTGAGAGCTTCCTCCTGGCAGGGCTGTCTGCAGCAGACATCCCGTGGAATGTCACCCACAGTGGCCTGCCCTCTGTGTCCAACCCAAGAGTTCCCAACTGGCTCATTGTGTGTTCCCAGGTGGAGCTCTGCATTCCAGCTGCTCTCTCACGTGGAGAGCAGCTTTCCCTCCTCACCTCCCAAGTGTGAGAAAGAAGCTGGACAGTGAGTGATGTGTGGGACTGGAAGCCACGTTATCTCTTGACTCCTGATGCCTGTGCTGGTTCTGGGATCTGCATTAAGGCTATGATGTTATCAGAGAGTGTTTGCTGTGTCTGAGGCAAGATAAATCTTTGTTGCATCTTTGGCAATGTGCTACTCATCCAAATCCTAAAAGATAGAAACAAGGTGGTAATTTGGTGGGGATTTTCTGTGTGGAGGGTCTGTCGGGTGTCAGGCATTGGACTGGGCCGTTGGGGTGTGTGTCAGGCTGGAGGAAGCAGTGCTGTGATCGTGGATCAAACAGCAACAGCTGATCCTCATTCCCTGGGGTGTGTCCTGTGCCAGCTGCCTAGAGTGAGGTCCATGCTGAGTCATTCCCAACTAGGAAACTTGCTGCCATTTCAGTGATTTTGGGTCTTGAGCAGTCACAGTCAAGTGGTGGTGTGCTGAAGGTCAGATTCTTCTGAATAAGTGCTTGTTTTGGGTGAATGAAAAACTGTATTCTAGGAAACCCTGTCTCGAATTTCTTGTAAAATAGTTGTATTTTTCTTTTCCTGATACCTGTAAAAAACCCCGCATATTTATCACAGAGGGATCGTGCTTTTGGACCTGTTAGTTGAACTAAAAAGTGCTAACCCTTTCTGCTAGCAAGGATCTCAAACTTCGCCCAAAAGTGAAGTGACTCAAGTAAATGTGTGAAACTGGGTTTATTTTCTGGTTGATAGATAGAAGTAGCTGCAGCTCACTGCAGAGGCTTTAACAACATCATTCCATTTGGCAGAGTAAATGTACTGTAGTGGAGCAGGAGAAAAACAAGTTTGTTACCTAGTTTCTGCCCTCCTGATGACTTCTGCAGGATTATCATCCCTCACTGTCACCCTAGAATGGCCAGCCAATAAATTTTATTGCAATGATTTAGTAAAATGAAGAAATTGGCAAACACTTCTATTAATCTAACCCTGTATTATCTCTGTTCCCTCACTTTTCCGTGGTTCTGTCTTGAAGACTCCCATAAACTTTTCTAACTGCCATTTTCAAATAATTCCCTTCAATCCCTAGTGAACAGGTGAAATGCAGCAGAAGTTACAAATTCCCTTATGTTGGGCTGTAATAAATTTAGTAGTAGCTCCAGCACATCCAGAATTAATCTTGGAGGTTTGATCATTGTACTGTGAACTTCATCAGCCAGAACACTGCCTCGGTGTCTTTCCTGGAACAGATGATGCAAATAAACAGAAAAAGAGTGCAGTTGCTCTAGCAACAAGGATGGTGAGATAATTAACTCTTGTCTTTCTGACAAGTTGTGAATTGTGCACTGTACTGAGTCTTGAAGTGGGCTGTGGGAGCAGCAGCTTTTGTGTGTAATACTGGAAATACTTCCCAATATCCTGAGAAGAGTGGGGAAGGCAGTGAGGGCAGATCTGGGGGGTTGTGTGGGAGATGGGGAGGGGTGGAATCCCTGAGGGCAACTCTGTAGGGTAGAGTTCATAAAGGTTGGCAGTTCCTTAAGGACGGTGTCTCCCAAACAACAAGAGCTGTCCAGGAATGCAGGGAGATTGATTGGGAAGACTCTCTTGCCTTTACAGGGATCTTGTGGCTGCATCCTAGTCCTAGTGCAGAGTAAGGGAGGTTGAAGCAGGTGTGGGCTCCAAAGAATCCATAAACACTGGTCAGAACTGTAGAGATGTTTGGAAAACTAAAGCTCATCTGGAGTTGATGCTTGCAAGGGATCAGGGTCAAAATGAAGAGCTTTTATGACTTTGTTAGTGGTAAAAGAGTGAACAAAAGAAAAGCAGTCCCGGTGCTGAATGGGGTGAGGGACTTAGTAATGTGACTGGAATAGTGCAGGGAGGGCTGAGGTACTCAGTACTATCTCTGTTTCAGTCTTTTCCAAGAAGGGCTCTTAAATCTGTACTCAGGAAGGGTCCAGGGAGGAGGACAGCAGCAGGAGTTCCAGACCCATGCGAGTCCCTAGAGCCAGATGGGCTGCATCGCAGGATGCTGAGGAAGCTGACTGACACCTTTTCAAGGCTGTTCTCTCACCTTTGGAAGGTCACAGAGAGCATTGGAAATCCACAGCAATGGGAGGCAAACACTGCACCCATCTGTCAAAAGGGTGATCTAAGAAATCCTGGGCTTCTCAGTTCCACTGCACTCCTTGGAAAAATCATGGAGCAAGCCCTCTTGGAATGTGTTTTTGGGTACATGAAGGAGAAGAGGGGGACTGGAAAGAGTCAGCATGGATTTGCCAATGCTAAATCATGCTGACCAGCCTGTTTGCTTTCTGTGACAGGTTTGCAAATAAAGAAAGTTGAACCATAAATAAACAGAAGTGTACTGTTTGCTATGTAAAGGATAAAGTAGGAATTTACTTTTTCGCCTGGTCATACATTCTGTCCCTCCTTCCTTCCTTTTGCGGGAAGTGGTTATTGAAGTTGGTTATACATAAACTCCTTGGAATTAGTTAAGTATCACTAGCTTAATTTATCTTCCCTCCAAATACATTATTGCTGGTTTTAATTTTGCATAAGGTTATGCCTATACTGCAGGTAGCTCTTGGATTTATTCCTGCGTCAAAAGACATACAAGACAGGCAAGTAATTAATTCAGTTACAGGAAAACCCTGGAATAAGGTATGAGTTTGAATGTTTGTATTTGTGTATTTCTGGCTGATGGGGTTGAACAAATTGGTTGAGGAAAAACACATAAAGCATTGTGATAAATGCACTACTTCCAAGGTATTTTAAAAAAGGTAACAAGTGATAAGCAGAACTGAATTATCTCAGCCATATCTCCATGTGCTATCACTTAAGTTTATTTCTCAGTGTAGAACTAAGGTTAGCATTGCAAAACTTCAAGTAGTTTTGTTCTAAAGGTTGTTGAGTTGAACTCCCTTGCTTTTCCTCTGCTGGTTCTTATGGAATCTGCTTACAGAGAATTGGAGGTTTGGGAGTCATTATATAAACTATTCTGTGTTTTGTGGCTGGTTTCTTCAGACAACTTAGTGCAGGTCTGCTAATCTGCATTTTCCATCATGCCTAAAATGACCACTGTGCAAGTGTTACCTGAAGACTTCAGCTGACAAACAGCAATTAAGCCTCACATATTCTAAAAGTGAAGAGTGTGGGACAGGTAGCACAGTGTTACAATGGTTTAGTGGCCACAGACAGCTTCCGGCTATATTCTGGCATTATTCTGGTGATAATTTTCAAGTCCTTTTGCTGGACTTTCAGTTTAAGATCTTTGAGAATCCACACAGTTATCCCTTAGCAGAAGCCCTCTTCAGCCAGAGGGTTTTGGTGGAGGAAACAGGTTGTGCTGACTAATGTCTGTAACATTTATAAAATAAATAGCTTTTGTTTCACAGTAGAAATGTGTTACAATGATAATTAGATAATTCACACTACACTTGCTTGTTACAATGAGAATAGAATGCATACCAGCTCTGCTTCTGAGCTATGCACTTCATTTTTTGTCTGCCTTCAGCTTCTCTATGCAATGTTCTTTTTTAGCCATCCATTTTTGCAGTGTTTTGTCATACATCATGAGAAGAGGTCCTAAGGATGTCTTGCCTTTCTGGCTGTCCATTGCCAGAGAGATTTGGATTTGTGTGTTCTTCGTAAAGAACTCCTGTTGTTGGTCTTTGCAGTTGTTATTACGCTACAAATGAGTAATTGTATTTTAAGTATTATGTAAAACAAAGGCAGCCAGAAAGCAAGCCAGAATTACAGTTCTGGTAGGGTGATTTTTATAGTTTGAAATCTAGAAAATGATGGTCATGTGTAGGAGGATTGCTGGTTCTTCTTTGAAGTTAAATTTTAGATTTTTATTACAGTAACTATTTGGGGGTAAAGGGTATGTGGGAGGCATTGCTGTAAGTTTCTGAAACTCCCAAAGTTGAAGTTGCAATAAGGAGTTTTGAAAGGATAAATATTTTACTGCAAAGAAGGCAACCAACCCTAAACCAGCTGTTATTTAGCTTTAATACCCATTGATCGTCCTTGGGGATGGACAGTCCGTTCTCTTCCAAAGATACCAGTGGTAGGAGTTCTCTCCACATTTGCACACATCTTGCACATAGAATGCTTCTGATTGAATTGCTACAGTTTTGAATAAAAATGGATTTTTCCTTCTTCCTTCCCCTTCCCTGCACCATTTTTTTTTTAAATTAAAGATGTACTTGCGATGTACGTGCTCTCACACTGTCATTTTTTCAGAAGCAGCAGGAGCAGTGGACTATTTCTGACTTGCCCATACAACAATCAGGAGGGAAGAATAATGTAATGAAAATTAGGAACTCTGGGAGCTAGAACTCAGAAATGCAGGAGTCTGACAGTAAACAGGCTACTAGACTATTTCTAATTGTAATCAGCTCCCCATCTAAGTTCCTACCTTATCTGTGACTTCAGTATGCACTGTTGTCCCAAACAGGAGACTCACTGGTCATCTATGAATATTATCCATATCTTTATTCCTATGTGCATGTATAATATATACAAAGAACACATTTAATAAAGTGTCTTTAAAAATCATCTTGCGTCAACTTCCATGAAAAAAGTTTCTGTGTTGGACAACAGTGAAAGCTGTGACATTTGCATGACACCGTGAACAAAATCACCCTTCCTTGATCAATCGCAGTTGGTGATCTTGAAACCTTTTGTGGATCTGGGGATACATCAGCAACTCTGTTCCTCTGTTCTCCAAATAGACCTGACTGGTTTCTTTTTTCAGAAAGTGGGAAGTCTGGAAGACTGGTTATTTTTGGATGACTGGGTGCAGCAGTGCTCCACGTGCATTTTTCTGCTATTGAGAGTGTGTGGTAGTGCTCACTGTAAATCAAGCACTTCTTTGCAGGGAAGCAAGAATGTTTTGTCACAAAACTTGAAGGCAGAGCCTTTGGCTTTCATTTTATAATTCAACTTCTTGCAGTAAGAAAGAGGGGTTGATTTCTTTTCTACAGTGGTGTCTGTGCCTCAGCAGATCCTGGAGATGGCAGTGGCTTCTTCATTCATGCATTCTCCACATCCTCCTCTGTGCTCTCATGCCTTGTCGGCATCTGCCTGGAGGGTTCATTTCTGTCTTCTTGCACCCTAAAACATTGTTCAGGAGTGGAGATGTTAATCAAAACCAGCCAGAAACCTCACTGAAGCAATTTTGTGTTACAATAGTTTTACACTGCTCTAAGCTGATCTGGAACTGTACCAAACTGAAGTCCACAAATTCAGTTTTGCTGGTGATGCAAGACGTGTATGAGCTGCTTGGTTTTTTTCACAGCATGTGTGCTAATTCAGATCCAAGGTTTGAATACTTTGGTTCTACCCAGAGACACAAAGGTGTCTGGGGCTCCTGGGCATGTCCCATGAGGGGAGATGGGAGCCACTGGGGTAGGCACTGAAAGGAGAAAGCAGTCCACGCTTTCCCAGATTTCTCTTTTCTCCCCTGCTTTCCACTACATCTGTTGATGCTGGAGGGAAAAGGAGAACCCTTCCTCTGTTCCACTCTCCTGTAGGGAGAGGTACTCACGTCATCTCGTAGTCAGTGTCCTTGCCTGCCCGGCAGCAGCAGCAATAGGCAATGATCCCAATCACCACAATGGCAGCAACAACACCCCCAATGATGCCAGCGTACAGAGCTATGTTCATGGATGCTGCGTGGGAAGGGAGGAATTAGCAGGGAAGATGATGTCAAATAGGATTAGCACAATCACTGGACTTCAAATCCCCACACCAGATCCAGACTGAGTAGAAGCCGCATTTATTTGACTACAGCAACTGGAAATAATTCTGTACTGGGTAGTACAGGAGCAGTTAATTAGCTGCTAACAGGGAGGAGCCCCTGCATCTGAACAACTGCTCTTCTTTGTCTATAAAGTTTAGTTTCAGACCTTGCAAACTCAGTGCTGTCTGACTCTATAGAGCTTTCTTGTCATTTTTGAACTAACCCAATGAGTTGGTGAGTGTTCTACTAGCATGGAAACCGGGAAGGGTCTCTCTTAAAGGTATGCAGAAAGCAGATACCAACATTCCCCTCCATTAAAGCTTTGACTCTGACATAAGATATTCTCTCTGGTACTTCTCTTCCCCCAAGCAGCCCCATCTCTTACGTGGCACAACACTGACTGTCATGTTGCAAAATTCCGTTCCCACGATGTTTGTTGAAGTGCAGATGTAAAAGCCAGAGGTGTCTGCCGAGATGTTCTTCAGAGTTATTTGCTGCCCTGTTGTGAAACACAAATCAGGCCAAAAAAGAAAAGAATTAGAGCAGGGAAGGAAGTGGTGACAGCAGCCCTCCTGTTCCAGCCCAGGGTGGTTGGAGTGATGAGAGGTTATTAAAGCTGATGGGTTGCTCTGTCTTGCTCGGGAGCTGCCATGCTCATCCCTAGGTTTTAGTGCGATTTGTGGGAGGATAAACAGAAGTGTGCTGTTTTGATTACAGGGAACATGCGGTATTTGAACATTCCTTTTAGAAAGAAAATTGTAGGTGGAAGGTAAAGAAGTGTCTGTGCTTAGAGAAAGCTTTTTTTGGGGGGGGCACTGGATTTTGAGAAATGTCAGATGCCCAGACCAGCCCCTGGCTCTGAGAACTAGCCATCTTGATGAATTAACTTGTTAAACGAGAGAAAGCTCTTCAATCCTGCAGCTCTTATGATTTCAGGTATGAATTATTTAGCAGTGGGGGGGAAAGTTTTCTAGTCTGGGAGAGGCCACACAGGCTGTGTAAATAAATGATGGAAAAGAACTGCAGAGGCATGATTGCAGTGATGCTGATACTTTCTGTCCAACCTCACACAGCTCAAGAACCACAGGCTGAAGCTTAGCTCTGTCTGCTCAGGCAGTCAGTCTGTTTGGTACACCTCTAGCTGATGTTGGTTATGTGTAGTCCGTACTTTTTGCTTGTGTGAAAGGTCCAGATCCCTGCTCTGAAAGCAAAAGACTGAAAACTTTCAGTGACTTTCCTATTTGCCATGTGATCTCACTTTTTTATGTTTAGTATTTGCTGGCACCTAGTGCCAGATAATAGAAGAGCATGCAAACTGAGAAGTGACAGACCATAGGCTTGATTTTTTTGTTTTTATTTTCATTTTCTTATAGTCTCTATATACTCCTTGTACTTACTTATCTCCCTCCTTTGTTTTTGGGGGGTGTGTGTGATGTTTATAGCTCTCAAAGTCTCAGTCTAGAAGTGGAATTTAATTCCTCCTATTAAATCAAAAGTAAATGAGTGGGTCAAATAGGGAAAAATGGGGGTCAGGTACTGTCAGCTCTGGAGTGTCTCCTGAGGGGGTTCTGCACACTTTGCAGCAGTGGGACTCTGCACAGAAGGAAATTGCCCGTAGTGACAGGAGGACATCCAGCCAGCCTGGAGCACCAGGGGACAGTCGGCACATTGCTTGGCCATGGGTGCTCTGATGAAAGCCGAAATGAGGTGGGAATGGGCCAGCAGAGACTCCTGTCCCGGGGAAGGACAGGGTGACAGCAGAAGCTGCTGCTGTGACACGTCCCGATGTGCTCAGGGCTGTGTGCGATGCGCTGGCACCACTTAGTGGCCAGTGAAATGAATAAAGTTCCTGCCCGCGGTGATGCTTCGTCCCATGCGTATTTTATGCAAGAATCAGCTCGTGAGTGTGGAATATCCAGTGGAGTCTCATCATCTTTAGTTTACTTCCCTTAAACCAGGAAGGGTAGGTACAGCCACTCAGTCTTCCTGAAGCTGGACAGGCCAGGAAAAAACAAAGTTGTTTAACGAAACAAATCTGAGTCCTCTGTCACTGCTACGCTTAAAAGAGTATTAAACTCTCATTTCTGTATAAATAGTTCTGTCATGGTCCTGTTGTGGAAATTCAGTTCCTTTTTCCTTCCACATTCTGACTTAAAATGAAAGCAAATAAAGTATTAGGGCCTGTGTGTCAGTCCTAAAGAACCAGAAGCCTTTTTTATGCTTGAAGCAGGAATGGTGTAACTTTCTCATACCCCCGTCCTCTAGGTGAGGGCTCATCTCTGGAAGGAAGCTTCAAGAGCAACTTTTGTTTCCTTCACTTTAGAAAGAGGTTTGTTCTCTGTCAAGCTGGAATGTAAAGCCAGAAAACTCCATGTTGTTCCTCATGTTATGCCCCCCTTACTCCCAGCAATTGAGAAAGAATTATTTTTGGCCGCTTCCAGAGCTATCCAGCTTTCTCACCAGGGGAGAGCTGAAGTTATAATCTTTCTGACCATTCTTACTTCAGGTAAGAATCCTTTCCCCCCTGCTAAGTTAGTTACTCCTGAGTATGTCTTGTATTGAAAGGACAGCTTTTCAAAATCCTGTTCAGTGAACATCCTAGAAAAAACCTTGCAAGTGTTTTTGTATTTGCATTTTAAAATCTTTCCAGCCCTCATATGCAGGGACCTCAACAACTTGATGTCTTTGAATTTCCCATACCTTCTGCATTTGGCAGCACACGGGGCTCATTTTGTACACTGAAGCTTTTCCAGGTGTATTTGGGCTCTGGGGAGCCCTCATGAGAAACGCAGGTTAGGTTGATTGTCTGTCCATATTGTGGTGTCCCCAGAATCTTGCATTCAGGTTTGGATGGTGCAACTGCAGGAAGAAAAAAGGAAGTAATTGTATTCATCAGGATCAGTTTCCTGTTTCAGCCCATCTGCACGTGTGGTTTTTATTCTTGAAAACAGAGGCTGGTCTTGCACCTGCCATTTTCTTCTTAAAGGAACTTAAAGTGAATTTGTATCTAATTTGTTTCTCCCTTTTTGGCACTGCAAAGCTTAGAAGGAACTGCAAGATGCTTTGTGGGGTATGTCTAATAGTGTTAGGTAACCTATCCTTTGATAACTGGAGTATGACAGGCCACAGGGGGGATGAGAAAAGCCCTGTAATGATGCCTGGATTATTAGGAAAGTGAGCTGTATAACTCTTCAGAGTGTTTTCTACAGCCGGGTGTCTGAGGGAGTTGCATGCTTTACACCTCTCAGCGTCCTTCCATAGGAGTAGGAAAAGACCAACAGTGGAATTCAGCATGACAACTCTTTTTTTGCTAGTAGAAAATCTGTTGTTTAAACCAATGTGGACATTAGCGGAAGGGCAGTTGTGTCTAACAGGGGCGTGGCTTTGCTTCTGTCCCCTCACCGAGGACGAAGAGATCCAGGAACGCGGACTGGCGGGGCGGGTCGTTCCGGAGGCGAACGCTGCAGGCGTAGGTCCCGTTGTCCTCCATGGTCACGGCGCTGATGGTGATGCTGATGTCCCCGCTGTCGACATCGCCACTGAACTGGATGCGGTGGTTGTAGCCCTCCCCGTACTGCACGAGCCCATCAAAATACCTCGTCACAGCATCATCCTGGCAGAGAGGGAGGGAACAAGGTCAGTCTCGGTTTCTTGTGTGAGTCTACAATGTAACTCGATGAATCAGCCCACTCTTAAAGAGCAGCTTGGAAAAGAGGACCTTAAACTGCACCAGGTTGAGAAAAAGCCAAGAAAAACATAGAAATTCAAAAGGATCTCTGTTTCCATCTGGAATTCCCTTCTCGTACCTTATCTGGAATCAGAGACAACTGATTTCTTTTGCTGGGGCTTATTCACCTTTCCTCTCCATGAGGAGACTTGCCTGAGATGCGTGTCAGTCAAATTGCCGTATGATTACACAAACTCTCCCAGCAAGGATCTCCAGAGAAGAAACCCTTGGCAGTTCTTCCAGGGCGATCTCCAAAGGCTGCTTCCCCTCTCACTAGTTCCCAAGAAGTCAAGGAGAACTTCAAAAGTTTCTAAACCTTCAAATACTCCAAATGGACATAGGAGACCTCAAGAATCTCTCCATGTACTGTTATTATCAACTTAAAACTTTTTATATAGTACCAAAGATATGTGTATTAGACATACACATTTTTATATATGCAAATATTTTTAGAAATTATCTGAGTGTTTCACGTATTTTAATAGATGTAAACCCCACAGTACATACAGTGAGGTATTCTCAGTAAACACCTATAAGACCAAGAGAGAGGAAGAAGAACGGTGGGTGCTTGCCTGGTGTTGTGCAATAGGTTTGGGATAAATTGCATCTAGAATCAGCATTTCCGTTTGCACAGTTCTGGGATTTAAAAAAGTCTGGAAGAAATCTTTTTCTTCCAACATCCATTCCCACCCACAGTTCAGCTTCCATCTCCTACCCTGCTCTTGGATGCCCTCTCATCTGCTTCTTTATGCAGCTCAATTTACCTTGCTATTGATTTTCCTCCAGACAACCAGGTCTCCTCTGTCAACAATTGTGTTAGTTTTAAAATTACAGCGCAGGGTAACGTTGCTTCCTCTTGCCACCTGGATTTGCTTGGCAGGTGCTTCCACGGTGAGGGCATGAGCAGACACCAGAACTAGGAAGAGAATAAATGCTGCACTCAGCAAAAATAACAACATCTGAGTCCCATGGCAGTCTCTTTGGCTTCCTTACATGCCACAGTAACCCCCCATTCCCTGCCATCCCAGACATTCCCCACTGAGAAAGAGGTGCTGTGTGCTGGGGCTGATTGGCTCTGGGAAGCTGCTGCACAGGATGGCTTAGAGCTAAACTCTGCTCTCTATTCCTTGCTTCTCTCTTCTTCACCTACACATATATTGCCATGGAGTTTAGAAAGATGCTTTATTTTTTCCTGAGTCCTCCTTCAGTGTGACTGACACCCTTTGACAGTTCAGAATGTACAGAGGGAGACAGATAAACAGATACTACAAGTGCATCAGCAGTCTTAAGGATTCAGGCTAAACTAACAAACTGATATTGTCAAATTTCAAGGATCAGGAAAACTGTCAAATAACTTGCCTCAATCCAAGTCCACAGAAAAGTGACGTTTTGTGCTAGGGAATCAAAACCTGTTCATGTTTTTCATCCCTGAAAACAGAAAAACCTAGAAAAGCAAAGAGTGATTGAAAGAAACAAGGGAAGAATAGCTATTAGTTTTTTAAAAAAATGAGTAAGGTAGTAGTCACCTTTCTCCAAGAACTCCAGCTCCTGCCTCTGGAGCACAGGAATAGCTGAGAGTTGAATAAAACAGAAATCCCTCTGTGTCCTGGGGAAGCACGCAGGGCGCAGGGCAGGTGTTTCTTTTACACTGAATTCCCTCTGACTTGCTCTGAATTCATCATGTCTGAGCGTTGCCTGGTGGGCAGGTCTTTGTTATTTTCAGAATTAAACTGGACGTCTATGTCTGCCCTGCCACAGGTGACCTTCATGCCTGTGGGAATCCATGGTTAAAAACACCTGCTTTCTCCTAACAGTTTGTGTGGCTTCTGTGCTTGGGTTTGTTCGTTTCAGGCACCAAACTGAATCATATGGGAAAACTGTAAATGGCAAGAAAGGAAGTGCTGCTCAGGGGTGATCCCATGGCAAAGAGGAACGTGGTGCAGTAAGGAGGAAAGAGGAGGAGGGCTTCCCCCACGAGGGGCATGCTGCACGTGGTGGTGAAGGTTTGCTTCTGAAAGCTGAGTCACTGTTCCCTGGAGAGGATTCATCTGAAAAGTTGCCACCTGGCAAACTTTGGGTCCTCATTCTGCCATATCTTTGTCCAGGTTAGATCTATAAGGAAGTGTAGCGTATAAGGGAGAGAGCAAAGGGTTTCTAGACTCCACCTTGAGCTGCAAACTGGTTGTGAATACCCACTTTTTTAGACAGGAAAAGCCCACAGCCACATGCACTAGATCAGAAAGTAAAAGCCATTGTCAAGTTGAGCACTGCCAGATCCTTGACTCTCAGTGAACAAGTGTCGCTTCGAAAATAACAGCGCTGGGACCCCAAAGGTTGTGTTGTCACTGCACTGAGAACCTGGGGTGATAATTCAGGTAGTTACACGGGGTGCCATGGGAGCTGGCACGAGGATCTCCTTTTAGCCTAAGTTCCCATCTTTCTGCATGCCTTGCCCCACGACTGAGTTGTTCTGTGGGCTCCCACAGTTCATTAGCGAGGTGTGTTTTCAGCTCTTCCTCTGTAACATGGCAGGGGTGGCTTCTGTTCAATCAGGGATTATTTCATTTACAACTGCTGACAGTTATAAGAAGGAAACCAGGGCAAAGTATTTCTAACATGCTTTTATTGCAGCCACTCCCAGATCTTTCCCTGCTCTGGAGCACCCAGGGCAAGGCCCATGTTTGCATAGCCCCGGGGCTCTTTCTGACTGCTGTTTTCATATGCCCTCCATATGAGAGACACCTGTGAAAGCTTTCTCCTTGCTTATTGTGACTGGATCGAGATCCTTTCCTGCATTTAGGTGAAAAGCACCACTGTCTCTACTAGGAGATGGAGCAAAACCCATTTCCTGATCTTTTTGTCACTCAGAAACTGGCTCCACTGGGCTGGGGTTCACTGACAGGTCGTTAACGCAGCCCTGAGGCAGAGAATAGACTGCCCAACCCTAAGACTTGTTTTCCTTCTTCCAACTGGATGAGTCAAATCCTGCATTATGTGAGAGCTTTCTTTTCTTCCAAACATGTCTTTGGTGCAGAGTTGGGGAGCAGCTGAACCCAACACTGCATGCGGGAGGCACAGCCTGTAACACACTTATTAATCTGTTGCTGTCACCCTCGTGTCCCACTGCTTCTGGTGCTCTTCCATTTGTCACCCACACCTCTTTCTGCATCCCAGAAAGAGCTTCCCTCTCTCGGGGAAGCAATGCAGTTTCATTCTGGGATGTCAGTGACTCAGGCTGATTTCCTCCTTCCCACTTCTCACCACGTTTCACTTCATAGTCAGCATGGCTAAAAATTGTGGTTTATTCTTCAAAGGTTGGAGGTTTTTTCTGAAGGAAAACAGAATCTGTTCAAAATATGGCTGAAGGGAGGAGAAGCCAATTCTGAAAGTGCTCCAGAAAAGGAGAGAGGACAAATAGCCTACATACTACTAGAGAGACAATGTCACCTAGATTTAAGCCCTAGATTTACTTTTTTGTGTGTTATCACTTCGTATGTTTATAACATTTTAAGAAATTGAGAAAGGTTTTATCTCCCTCTGCTTAACTCAGAGATTTGGAAGAAGAAAATCAAAGTGACATTTCTACTTTCACATTCCTTACTGAGTGTTAACAGACTGAAGGACAATTAATACAATTAGAGGAATATTTTGTTTGCTGAAATAAATAGAGATTCTGGTCAAGCAAAAAAAAAGAGCTTCGTTTTACATTTTACTCTCTGGAAAGTTCCCCATACTTAATTCGCATAGCATGAAAGGTGAGAATAATGAAAAAGGAAAGTGAATACCAATGGCATTGCACAAATTACATAATGATCATCAAACCATGACCCAAGTCACGTTTGTTCCATACGGATCCCATCCACTTTTTCTGATGACTTTAAACTTCGTGAATTTCCTTTTTGTGGGTCTTATTGTTGAAGTGAGGTTTTCAGGATTTTTATTTAAAAAACCCCAAGCAATTCCCATGTGCGAAGCTTGGTCGGAAGCCTGGAATAAGGCATAGGAACATTGATGTGACAAGATGAGACAGGATAAAAAGCAGTGGAACTGAGACTTCGGGAGGAGGAAGTTCCTTCTTCAGAGATAAATATTGTATTCACAGAAACCAATAAAACTGTTCATGAAAAATATTTTCCAGCTTCGTGAAGAATAGCATTTTCCCCCCCACTCCTAACATATCTTGCAGCGTTAGGAGATGCCTGTGTGTCTGGACATTCAGCACAGAGATGGTACACACACTTGTCTGGCCATAAACACAAAGGAATTTTCACTAAACAAAAAAGAGACACACAAAGTGCACTGGAGTCCTTGTACTTTGTAGTGCTGTTTCCTTCCACCCAACCCTTGAGGACATAACCAAATTAGTACTCACTTGCACTGAAAACAAACAGCCCAAGTCCTTTCATTGCCGTCCCCCTCATGTCTCCTTTGTTTCACCTCAAGGTGCTCTTCCTTGTAATCTCCGGAGGCTGGGTAGGTAATTGACTTTCGCTGAAGGGCTGCTTTGCAGTGGCATCACAGGTTCACTTCCTCAGTCTCTTTTAAGGTGCTTCTGCCCCAGCCTGCCACTCCCCTCCCAGCCAGAATGACAAGCCACATCACCAGTGGGCTTTGACATCACTTGCTGCTCTCTGTAAACTTGTGAACTCCTTCCCCAGATGTGAACTTTCCCCCCCAGTTAAACAGCCTTTCCCCGTTTCTCCCAACACGCAGGAGCATAAAGCAAGGGAAGGGTGTGGTGGGACTGGGAGTGGAGTGTGCAGTGCAGCTGAAGTCATGCATGTGATGACAGGCAACCAGGGGAGGATAAATCTCATTTTTCTCAAATATTTATTAAGGAACAGAGTTTAAAAGGTATTAAAGCGTTTCACAATGCAGGCAGCAGCCCACATGCAGGCTTTAAGGAATTGAGGGGCCTAACTCCATTTACTTTAAATAACAATATGTAGTTTATGGGAATTTGATGACTAAGGGGTTATCTAAATATAAGTGAGATGCATGTCAGCCAGCTTCTTACTCTCTTATGCCCACTGTTCCACTGCCCAGTGTGGCTTGCACAACAACCACAGGTTCTAAAGGCACTTTCCCCTCTCTTCTGCAAAAGGCTGTGGAATAACCCAGCCCACGGCTTGCAGCACTCTGGCGACATGTCTGTCGAGGCATGGGCACTGCAAGGCCAGCACTGCTCATGTGTTCTGGACAGGGAAGGCACAAATAACTGCTGCTGTAATTGACTGAAGAGTAAAAGGGGGACTGATGGCAGCTGAAGCAAACATCTGACATTACATTTAACTGAGGGCAGTGTGTCTTCTCAACTCTTCACTGCCACTGGGCAGCAAGGGATGTTTCCATCTGGGATAGTCATCTATGCTCTATTTCTAGCCATTTGAGGGTCAAAGTCACTTCTAGGGTGTGAGTGATCATTTTAGGCATCTTAGATGGGGACATCATGTTCTTAGACATCGTTTTCAGATGAAATTAGTCATATAATGCAGTATATTATTGATGAACTTTGTTGTGGTTTTTGAAGGAGGCTTCCTCAGAAGTGGTTGTCTACACCAGATATTTGTGTTTAGTGCAGTAAAGTAGATCTGTATCTTGCTCTTGTGCTAACCTGGGACTTGTGTGGTAAACCTGCCAAAAGCCACGCTGAAGATTTGCCTTTTGGTCAATATGGCAGTTGTTCAAAATACCTCTAAGACAATGAAATTTAGGAGTGACTGGAAATCCAATCCCTCTGATAGAAAGGACCATCTATCTATACTTCTGTGCTTGATGCACAACCTCAGTTCTCTTCCAACTGTTAGTACAAAGCAAAGTAAAGCACATAAGAGTACAAAAACTTTATTCTTCAGGAATCTTCCAAATGAGGACAGCCAGTAGAAAAATTCATCCTGTTGTGTTTCATCTTTGACAGGCTGCAGGAGATAGCAAGGACCTTGCAAAGAGAGGGAGAGACATCTTCCAAAAACAGCTTGTTAACTAACCTCAAAATGTTAACTACAAACTACTTAGGATGTAAACAAAGCTAGAGCAAGGCCAGTAGTCTCCCTTCTTGTCTTTGGAGCCCGTAAAAATGAGGCTCCTCATGAGGATGGGTTTCTTAAATGTCTACCTCCTTTAAAGACTTTAAGATCTTTGTGACTTTATCCCACATCCTCCAGGAAGAGACATGCAGGATCTTTACTCCAGCCTCCACTTTTGATTTTGCTCCCATTTAATATTTTGAGGCTGATGAACAGAGGTAGTGACAGAAATGCTATCACTGTACACCATCTGCCCACGCTTCCCATGTTAATTCTCAGTTCTTCACATAACAGCTTCACATAAACAAAGGAAGTTGGTTAAAGTCTCTGCACTTTACTAACTTGGTCAGCTTGCTGTTATCCTCCTCTCAGGATCATTTATACAACCTCTCTTTCCCCTCTTCTTCCCAGTAACTTCAAAACCCACTTGACTGATTTTGGTTAAATATGATGGACATATGGTAATCCTAAAGATGGGAAGTTCTATCAGTCTCATAAAAATCAGCAATCCCAATCAGCTGGGATAAGAGAGAAATCTAAATTAATGGTACCTCTTAGGTGTTAATAAAATTAATTAATTAATAATAATTAATAGGCATTAATTGTCTTCCATTCCAAGAATCTGTGGTTTCACAACCGATGCAACCATGGTGGGTCTCACCTTTTGTGCAGCCAGGGAGACAGGGAAATATGGTAGAGTGAGTATTCACAGGGACTGCCTTATCTCATGTTGGCATGGAAGTGATTCACTGGTGGGGAGATTTTTACCCTGCCTCTGTCAGCCACTCTGTTGCATCACAAGTAAAATGTTTGCACTGGGATAGATTATATTCTCTTGTTTTGGAGACTTGGCTAAGACTGGTTTCCTAGGTATCATGGAGAGCATATGCCTCAACACCTGATACTTACATAAATCTGATATTAAGATGCTTGTTTTAGATACTCTTTATTTATTGCTTTTGTTACTTATTTAAGCCTAGATTGGAAAAGGTATTTAGGCACTTTTATCCTGTCGCTTTTCCCTGAGAGTTCTCATTGGGGGTCTCAGGAGCAGACTGCTTTAATGTGGGCAATTTTAAGAGATTTTGTATTTGTTTCTGGGTTGATTTTCTTTCCCTGTCCAGCATGAGCTGCCAAAACTCACAAGCATTGGCACCACAGCTAAAAGAGCTGCCATAGGTACAGGCAAGACTGCCAAAGCTTTCAATATCAGGTTCTTCACCTGTAGGCAATGCAAACCCTTGAAGTCTTATTTTTGCTGATGACTGCAGCTCTGGGGAATCTTTTTGCTCATATATAGGATTTTTAGGGGATATTATTATGTTATTTAAATGAAACTGCCATTGACATGAAAAGCTTTAATATGAAACCAGGGTGACTTCATCGTGTTGCCAAAAATATACGCTCTGATAAGGCTTGCCTGTGAAAGCCAATGAGGAATATGCATAGGTAGCAAATAGCTAACACTATAAATCTTTGTAACTCCTTCCAGCTAAGAGAAAGAGGAACCTTACAACAAGATCCCACCTTTGCCTCCTAAGAGGACAACATGGCCATGTTCAGTTCAGGTTCATCTATGAAGGAATACATTAATCACCAGTGACAGATGCCCAACCACTCACAGCTCTTTTTGCCATGTTTGCACATGCAAATGGTCATTAGCAAAGATTCCTGTCATCTTTGCCTATGCTCTGTATGGTCACCTTAATCCCAAAACCCAACAACCTGTGGCCAGCAGTGAGGAGGAGCTGCCAGGCTGCCTGCTATGAGTGTTCTCCACAAGTCTGCAACCTATGGGATCCTCTCAGCATCTCTACGTCTTGAAGGGTTGCATTGGGCATGGCAGGGCCTTCACCATCCTCTGCTGCAGTTGTATCCTAAAGATTCACAAACAGGATTTTCAGAAGCAGTTCAGTGACTTAAAAGCATCTGTTTTTATTGGGTGCCAATGGTATGTGTGCTCCCACAGCATCTAGGTCCTTTGAAAGCTCTGTTCTCCAATTTAAGGCAGTCTAAAAGCAAACATCTTTAGATCACTTCTCACCACAATTAGCAGTAATTAACAAGAACACGTGTCACTGCCTTGCAGAAGCAGCTAGAAATTGCATTGCCCAGAGGAGGCATCTGCCGGATCAACACAATTCATCCTCTTTTTGTGCATGAAACTGCTAGGGTCTCTTCAAGCCAGTGATCAGCCATCCCTTTCTCCCCTTGCTGTGGCACCCAAGATTCAGTATACCACCTTCTCTTTTCCCTGCCTGCTCACCCCTGTACCTGCATTAACACAAGTCTGGGCTGTGAGCACACCAAGACTTGAGTGGCTGTGTCACAGCTCTTCCCTGCCATGATGTGGCATCCCTACAGACACAGCTCCCACCCCTGTGTGGGGATGCAGCACTCAAGCAAGAAGGAGGGGGTGTGCAGGCCCTGCCCAGCATGATGCAGCACCAAAGGTATCTGTGGTATGAGATAGGTGAGCTCCTTTTCCACTTCCTTTCTAGTTTGCTTGTTTGTTAGCAAAGGGAATCAACAGTGGGATGTTTCTGCATGACTCACAAGTAGAGCCCCCAGTGCAGATAAACAGCACTCAGACTTTCAGCTGGTTCTGTCCCAGGCCAACCTGGCCCGTGAGCTTTGCTGTGGGGGTCAAGACATGGGAACTAGAGGCTTCCTTTTTGGAAAGACATCAGAGACTAGACACAGTGTGGCTCAGTCCTAGCTCTTCCAAGAACAAAAATCAGCTGATCATAAAACCATAGCACTACAGAATCATTTGGGTCTGAAGGGACCTTTAAAGATCATCCAGTTGAACCTCCCTGCCACAAACAGGAACATTTTTCACCAGACCAGGTTTCTCAAAACCACACCCAACCTGGCTTTGGACACTTAAGTGATGGGGCATCCAGAGCTTGTCTGGGCAATCTGTTCCAGTGCCTCACTATCCTCATAAACAATTTCTTCCTTTTTTTAAATCTAAATCTACCCTCTTAGTTTAAATTCATTGCCCTTTGTCCCATCACTAGAGGCCCTGGTAAAATGTCTCTCTCCTTTTTCTTTTAAGATCCCCTTTAATTACTGAAAGGCTGCAATAAGATCTCCCTAGAACCTTCTCCAGGATGAACACACCCAACTCTCAGCCTTTCTTCATAGAAGTGTTCCAGCCTTCTGAGCAATTTTTGGCACTCCTCTGGACCCACTCCAAGAGGTCCATGTTTTGTGCTAGGGGGTCCAGAGCTGAATGCTGTACTCCAGGTGGGGTTTCACAGGAGCAGAGGAGAGTGGGACAATCACCTCCCCTGACATGCTGGTCATGCTTCTGATGCAGCCCAGCATATGGCTGGCTTTATGGGCTGCAACTGCAGCTGGGTCACATCCAATTGTTCATCCACTAGTACTCCCTAGTCCCTCTCCTCCAGGCTGCTCTGAACCCATTCTTCCCTAGCCTGTAGTGATATTGAGGACTGCCCCAACCCAGATGTAGGACCTTGCACTTGGCTTTGTTGAATTTTGTGAGGTTCATGTGGGCCCACTCCTCTTTTTATATGGCATCCCTGGCCCTACTGAATCCAGGGCACCACTCAGCCTGGTGGCCTTCACAGAATTTCCGAAGGTGACTCAGTCTCACTGCCTGTGTCATTAGTAAAGATATTGAACAGTACTGGTTCCAGTACAGGACCCTGAGGGACACCACTAGGTGACAATCCCCATTTGGACGCTGAGCCATTGACTGTAACTGGATCCCATCCAGCCACTTCTTCATCCATCAAACAGTCTATCAATCAAGTCCATCTCTCTCCAAATTAGAGGTAAGAATGCTGTGTAGGACCAAAGTCAATACAGAAGTCCAGGTAGTTGACAGGTAGCTTACTTTCTGTTAGGTTGGAGTGGTTTATCCTGCACTGCATTTCCCAAGGATATCAGAGGTCATACCTGTATTTCAGTTTGTGCCTGGTGGGATCCCCCCTTGCCCGGAGGCTCTCTGCAGGCAGAGGTCCAGCCTCACTGGCTCTGGACTCTTTCCTGTAACTGAGAAATGAGGATCCAGCCCACAGCAGGGAAGGAGTTAAGTGTTTGACCAGCTGCTGTCTACGAGGCACTGAATTCCTTCCCCGTGCAATCCAGCAGCCAGTGTCAGGACAGCTATATTTAGAAAGCTGATAAAGGTTTGGTGCCAACAGTTGTCCTGCCCCTCGATGAAGAAGCTGTAGAGAGAGCGAGAGGGGGGCAGCTGATTGCTTTCCCCCCGGTACCATTCCTTGCTGTCTTCAGTGGACTTTTTTGCCGTGCCTCCAGCAGGGACCCCTAGTGGAGCCGTCCAGGCACAGGGGGTAAGTTCCTTTTCCTTGCTCCCCTGCCTCCCTGCTCACTGCCCCATGAGTGACCATGCGGCCGCGATCCTCCGGCCTGAGCCCAGCTGCCGGGCCCTCGGGAGCTGCCGCTGGCTCTTGTGGCACTGAGGCAAGAGTCCCTCTGCCTAGGCCAGGGCAAGTGTTGGCTGCTGTGTTTCCATGTTCCTAACTGAGCTATGGTGCCCTCGCTCTCCCGCACCCAGGATGAGAACAGCAGCCTCCACACAAAGGAATACAAGGACAAAGTCCCAAGCCTTCAAGCTCCTTTGGTCTTAAGCTTTAGGAGCATTTCATTTTAGGGAGGCGACGTCTCATGTTTCTTGCCCCTGACCCTCCTTCCAGCCCGGCTCTGGCTGTGTGGGCTCCTTCCAGCCAGCATGCACAGTCAGGGGAGTATAGAGTTTCTGCCCCGCCAGCCCTTCCTTCCTGGCCTTCCTGCACCCTTACTCACAGGCAAGAGAGCACTGGCGCTTGCTGGGCAGCAGCCAGGGAGCTGCATGAGGCCTTGGGAATGGCAAGTGCCCTGGTAGGGGAGCCAGCATAGCTCTTGTGGAAAGGGCTTCTTGCACAAACAAAGTGTGGGAGCCCTTCTGCTGTACCCCCCTGCCACTTATGCCCCATGGCTGGGGAATGGCCTCCTGTGCAGAGCTGTGTAATGGCTCTCCCTCCTGCCCTGCTCCCCTTGTAGCGGAACCCTGGCAGCTGCCATGGCCAGCGGCAGAGATTCGGACAGCGAGCCGGCAGTGCCCAAGGAGGAGGAGGAGGACGAGGAGGGCCCGGACGTGAAGGCCGTGCAGGCCCATTACCTGCGCAGCCCTTCGCCCAGCCGGTGAGTCCACAGGCACTGCCTCAGCCACCTGGCAGCACGTGGGGTGTGCTGCCCCTCCCTGCTTTCCCTTTCTTCCTCTGCTCCATGCTGGCACTTGGGCCAAGCTGAGCCCGGGGATTCCCTGCCCTCCCTGAGCTGGGGTCAGTGTGCCAGCACGGAGAGAGCCTGCAGAGACAGGACTCCTGCACTAATTAATCCACCCCACCGGGAGAGTGCACAGCGGGTATAAACTGCAGGAAGGATTACTGTGGGCTGGTGTTGTCCCTCTTCCCTGTCTCACCCTCTCATACCCCTATGCTGAAACATCTGATCTAATTTCAACTCTTCCCAAGTTCATCTTCATCTTTATGTCCATTATAAGGACTTGTGGATTTTTTAACATTGATACTAGACTTTTCCAGCCCCAGAAAGACCAAGGGTCTTGGGATTTGGGTTTGATTCAGAACCAACTTTGGCTACAGGCTTCAGGCACTGAACAGGAGGCTGTCACAGCACAAGCAGAAATTGAGTTACCTCAAGCAAAACAAGCATGATTAGATGTGTTTTTTCCCAATACAAGGAAAAATACACCCCTTTGTTCTCTTTTCCTAAAGCAAAATGCTCTGCAGGGCTTCCTGTATCCTTTGAGATGCTTTAGCTGAAAGCAAGGAGTAGGGATTGAGTTTGAAAAGAACCTGCCCCAGTGGCCCTCAACAAGTAGGAGGTTATGAAATGTTTCCTGCTAACTGTGGGACACTGCAGAAAAATTAAGATGGAGTACTTATTTCATTTAACCACATATATTTCAAAATTGTTTAGGAAGACCACTGAGCACACATAAAGTAAAATCATGTGTTGTAAAATTATGTATTCAGCTCTCTCCTACTGCTCATCAGTCACTCAAAATGAACAGAAACATCTCTCCAGTTTATTTCCCTTCCCTTCCCTTCCCTTCCCTTCCCTTCCCTTCCCTTCCCTTCCCTTCCCTTCCCTTCCCTTCCCTTCCCTGTTCCTGTTCCTGTTTTTCCTCCCTTTTCCCTTGTCAATGACTAAACACAGTGATGAAAATGGCAAGATCCTTCCCAGCCAGAAGGGGGTCATTGAAGGACCCAGGCTTGGGCAGTTCTGCGTTTCACGGATGCTCAGGGCAGCTACAGGTAAAATGTGTTGAGGCTATGGTGGCAGATTATTACCAAGTGTTACCTTTTTATTGAGCTTGGAGGCAACCTTTACAGCAAAAGGAATTGAAGGCAGGGCATAACTGCAAATTTGTGTCAGCTCCTGTAAATGAGACTGAGACTCCCCTTGCTCATCTCGTAAACTCCTTTGAAGAACTAGAAAAGGATTACTTTCAGTCACCGTTGACAAGTGCTGGAACTCAACTAAATGACCTGGATGAGCCTGTTAAGTGGTTTCCGATGGCTGTGCCCTCTGTTTTGATTCCCTAGCCTGAAAGCAGTTCAGCTCTCCAGACACTGCTGCACCCTGACTGCATATTAATCACCCTCCCTCTCCTGCTTTAATTAAAAAAAACAGTGCAAGTCTGCAAGCCTGCATTGCTAGAGAGCTTCTGTGATGGCAGCAAACTTGTCCTAGTGATTTGTACCATCTATTTGGAAGGAAGTTTAGAGGGTGTAGATCAGGGAAAAAGCTCTGTAAAATATTTTGTTAAGATGGTCTAACTGAGAGACTGAATTTTCTTGGACTGTATAGGCGGATCCAGGTGGAAATACACTTGTTTTTAAGATCGTGGCCACTTTTTGCTTAATAAAAACTTATTACACTATGTCAAATAACTCCCTTCAAAGATGTTTGTGGGTGTCATAGTGGTTTCTGACCCTCAGTTACACAACACTGAGCGAGTGGAGAGACTGACTACAGGTTTATGCTCTGAAGTGCCCAATGTACAAAGCACTGAGGGAGAGAATCATGGGCTTTAATCTCAATGCTTGCACTGCAGCTTGTGGTAACTCAAAGGATGCTTGCAGGCAATTAACTGGGGGAAAGAAAACCCAACAGTTTTCTAGTGTAATCTGTTTCGAATTACTCAATAAATTCTAGTTAGGACCATATTTATGTCTGTCTGTCTAAGTGAGAGTTACTTGTGAGACTATTTCTTGTGATCCATCCTCCTCCCAGTCTCAAACCAGACACTGATCTTCTCTACCCATAAACTCCTCCACCAGGCAATTTATTTGCACTCTGAGCCCCCTGCATCTTCTCCCCATGGGATCTGTCTACATCCTGCAAACACTGGATGCAAAGGCATCTTTGAAGCCTGTAGTGCCATGCTGGCGAACAGGGTGGGAATGGGGGGTGAGAGAAGAGCTGGGACTTTCCTTCTACAATCAAAGGATGCTCACTGCTCCAGTTCCCTGCTGTTCCCCTCTGGAACGGGTGAAGAGGGCTGAAGTCCTGGGGATGGGATCCCACTGGAGGGCATTTGCCTAACAGGCAGTGTGGTTTGTTGGCAGGTATTCGGTGATATCAGACACTGATACAGAGAGCATCTTCATGGAGCCAATCCATCTGTCATCTGCTGTGGCTGCCAAACAAATCATCAAGGAAGGTAAGAGAACTGTGTAAGTTATAGAGACCTGAGTTACACTTGTTTTGCCTTTCTCATCTACAGATCCTAAATGATAAAAAAGCCCTTAGGAGAAAACTCCACCTGAAGCAGAGAAAGAAATAACAACTTACAGAAAGGTTTGGTGACTTCCATTGAAGTTGTGCAATGAGTCTGTGGCAGAATTGTGTACTACAGGGGTAAATACAATTTGAGTGCTGATTGCTCGGTGCAACAAACTAAATTAGAGTAGAACAGAATGGAACAGAACAGAATGGAGTATTTCAGTGTAAAGGACATACATGATCATCTAAGTCCAACTATCAGGGCTGACCAAAAGTTAAAGCATATTATTAAGGCACTGTCCAACACCTCTTAAACACTGTTAGGGCTGGGGCATCAACCACCTCTCTAGGAAGCCTGTTCCCATGTTTGACCACCCTCTCAGAGAAGAAATGCTTCCCAATGTCCAGTCTGAATCTCCCCAGGTCAGCTTTGGACCATTCCCACATGTCTGATCACTGGATACGAGGAAGAAGAGCTCAGCAGTTCCCTCTCCACTTCCCCTCTTCAGGAAGGTGTAGGCAGGCAGCAGCTGCATTCTTCTGGGCTAGGAAAAAGGGTGTGCTTAACTCCCAGGCCTTTGGCCAGAGTGGGACTGAGAGGACAGTGTGCCTTTCTCATTGCTAATTACCCTGAGGCGGTTGCTAGGTGAGCATGTACCTGCCCACATTGCAGATAGAACAGGGTGATGTTTCTGGGGAAAAAGCCACAAGGCTTGTCCCAGGCACAAGAAATGACAGCTCATATATTTACATTGTTTTTGTGTGCTGTTAGTTACAATGTCAGTTTATTCCAGAGCTGAAAACAAAGGACATCACGGTAGACTCAGTGTGTCCCAGGATGTTGGAGTCTGCGCAGCAGCTGATGGTGGAAGACCTGTACAACCGAGTTAAGGAAAAGATTGATGACACCAGCTTGTTTAACACGCCGTGTGTGATGGACTTGCAGAGGGCACTTGTGAAGGACAGGCTGGAGACCCCCAGGGATGCTGTGGATGAAGTCTGGCCTAATGTCTTCATAGCAGAAAAGTGAGTGTCGGCTTTTGTCATCAAGGTGCATGAGATTCCCAGTAAAGGGTCAAATGGAACCATTGAAGGCATAACATGTATTACATGCATCTAATACCTTTCATCCCTAGAGAGCCCTAAAGTGTTTTCCAGACTGTGCTCACAGAAATCTCTATGCACTGGAAAGTAAATACTTCTGGAATAGAATCAGCAGCTTTCCTATGCTATTTAGATGCTTCAACAGTCTAGGAGAGGAAAAGACAAATAAGCCCAAATTCCACTGTTCTGACTGGAATCTCGCCCTAAAATTGTAACAAAAGTCTTTGTTATGTAAAAGGGAGTTAAAAAGGTAATACCATAGCAAATGTCAAGTAAACATGATTAGGTCTTCTGTACCATGGTTCAGCTGTCTGAGATACCTGTGTAAGTGACCAGACAGAATTACAAGGGGATACAGAGTAAAGCATCAATTATGGAGTGATAAAAATTGATAAATAAGTACACAGCCTGAACCTAGGATAGCAGTACGAGTTTCAAATCAAGCTGGAGTGGAAACAGAACATATGGCTCTAGAGGTGAATACAGGCTTCTTGTTTTCTTTTTTCAGTGAGTATTGGAAAGAAATACCTGTAGAACTCTCAAAGGACATTAAGGTCTGAGTGGTGCCTCATGCTGAATGAGTAACATGGGCTGGGAGTTGTGTAGACCTTGTAGCATGCAGCTTCTTTCCCACCCAAAATAGGAACACTGATACCTAACATGTTTTTTCCTTTTCTGCAGAAGCGTTGCAGTGAACAAAAGCCGTTTGAAGAGACTGGGGATCACCCATGTCCTGAATGCAGCTCATGGTACAGGTGTCTACACAGGACCAAGTTTCTACAACGGTCTCAATATCCAGTACCTGGGCATTGAAGTGGATGATTTTCCAGATATGGATATCTCCAAACACTTCCGCCCAGCTGCAGAGTTCCTTGACGAAGCCCTGCTGACTTACAGAGGTAAGAAGAGAAGATTGCCGTGGTTCCAGCTTGGGAATTAACAGGGGCAAGCCTTACTCTGATAAACAGCTGCTGCCACATTTGTAATGGGGTAGAAGGCAGAGCCTTTGCTCTCTGCATGCAGTTACAGTGAACACCTCTTGCCCATTTCTGCCAGGCCTCATTCAAACCAGGAGGGAGCAAACTAGTAAGAGGAGGCAGCCCAGCAGCCCCATGGCTTCAGGTTCAAAGTGGCTGCGAGTCAGCTCCTGCAGCTGATTTGAAAGAACACGACTATGGCAAAGAGTAGGAGCCTTGCTCTAATACATATTTTTTTAATATTGATACTATCTAATACTATATATATAGAGATAGATATATTCCTGTACTCTGCATGTTTCAGTTTTGCCATGATGCAAAAAAGCCAGGCTGATTTACTAGAACAATCCAAATGGCTGAGTTGAAACTCTGGGTGCCTACACCCAGGCTGCTGTCAGATTTGCTGGACTTCAATTCCATGGCAACTGTTATTCTGTGGACCTCCAGTGCACACTGGTCATTTTGTTGCAAATTCAGTGGACAGTTAAAAATATCTTTTTGCAGTTCAGTATTGAAATAAGCACCAGGATCTGTGATATCACTGATATTCTTCATATAAATTGTCAATTAACCTAATTTCTGTAGAGAGACAGATTACCTTCTACTAGAAGTGACAGTAAGAAGAGTGTAAAGTTTTGTTTGTATACAAGGAATGTTGAGCCAGTTTTAATAGCTCAACAGCCTGAGGAGGATGCACCGAGGCAGAGGAGCCTTGGAAGAAATGAGAGGAAGGAGATCTCCCCCTCTTGGTGAGCTGTTAGGTTGGCTTTGCTGGCTGGTAAAACACTTGGAAGACAACCAAGACTTTTGATGCTAAGAAAGGTATAATAGAGATTTCAGGCTTGTAGGAAGAGGTTCATTAGGTAAACTCTTGTGGTAACATAGCAGTCAGAACAGTGGCGCTTAAATTGGCTTCATTAAGTTTCAGTCCAAACAGATTAATTAAACTGGAGTTTATCACACATTTAGAAACAGTAATTTCAGTTGTTTGCAAGCTAGCAAAGCTTCATTTACATTCTCTTCATATTTACAAGCTTTTCTTTAGCTGTAATTTGCTATACAAGTAACTTAAACCCCAAATAATTTTTCTGTGCCACAGTGTGTTTTTTGCAAGAGGTAGTCAATGCCATAAAATAAAGCAGATCCTGAGTCTTGATTCTTGCTCATACAGTCACTGGTGCAGGACAGTGGGTCCCAGTAGTTTGAAGCAGCTGGATCAGTTTGTCAGAGTCAAAATCAGCTCTTTTCTGATAGTTGCTTGGTTCTGCTCTTCTAAGATACAATAGGACTTAGACCTCCAGCCAGGCTACAATGTAATTGTTTGAAGGTACCTTGCAAAATTGATCTTGATTCCGGCAAAAATACAATTAAATTAATATAAAATTGTTATTTAAGTCCTACAATGTGCCTTATAGAAAAAATAAGTTACTTGCTTATCCTCCCAGTACCTTCCTGGAGGCTAATGCTAATATCTGTCTTAATAATAATAGTCTTTTTACATATTGAGAAACAAGCATGGAAAGCTTAAATGTCTGACCCTATGTCAGCTAGCAAGTCAAGAATGTCTCACTTGCCTTTCTAATACCTATTATAAGCTTTTTGACTATTTGAGTAAGTGAAGTGTGTAGACAAAAATACAAATACTACTTAGATTGTTTGGAAATGTGCGTGCCCACAGTTTTTGAAACTAATGTGCTTTTTATTCATATGTATCTAGGCTTTTATTAAGGTAAAGCTATCAAATATTTAGTATTGGTTTCAGTCACTGAAACATATAATCTGTGTAGTTTTTAACACTATGCTTTTGTGCTACGTACCAGAGCATCCTGTCTGTTTTTGGAAATAGCTGATTCCTTTCATACTCACTATCTGTAGGGAGAATCCTTGTCAGCAGTGAGATGGGGATCAGCCGCTCAGCTGTGCTGGTGGCTGCCTACCTGATGATCTACCACCACATGACCATCCTGGAGGCTCTGATGACCCTGAGGAAGAAACGTGCCATCTACCCCAACGACGGCTTCCTGAAGCAGCTGCGGGAGCTCAATGAGCAGCTGTTGGAGGAGCGAGAGCTGGAGCGTTCTGGAGATGAGGAAGTGACTCCAAGCCAAAGTCCTCTTGCCTACGCAGGGACTTCTTCACAGCTGTCTGGAGCTGGGGGCTCAGGGAGCATCAAGGGAGCCAAAGCCCACTCCATCACAGTAGAAGAGGAGGACACCAGCAGCATGCTGGGTAGTTTTATGAGCTCTTCATCAGTGGAAAAAACCAGCTGGGTTTCCAAACACTCCACCCTGATCACTGAGGAGGAAGAAGAACAGTTGTATGAGGAATGGAGGAGGAAACAAGGCCTATCTGCAAAGGAAACAGGAGTTCACCATGAAAGAAGATCTCCAAAGCATCTGGATCAGGAAGAGGAACAATCTGATGAGGATGTGGAACGGAGGATCCATGACTGGCAGCGTAGAAATGAAAAATACCAAATGGAGGGTACAGCCAGGGTGGAGGATGGTGAATACAGCATGGGAGGAAGACCTTACCCATCAGGTGAATTCAGTGATGTTGAGAGCGTGAGCAGTTTTGAGATCCGAACCCTAAAAAAACAGCTGGAAGCCAGTAGCTTTAGCAGGATGAGGAGGAGCTGCACAGGCTCCATGTCTTCTGAGAGCACTTGGGACATGTGGAATCAGAGGCTTCTGGAGATTGAGAAAGAAGCTGCTCAAAGGTATCATTCTAGGAATAAAACTTGTGGGGAGAGACAATCCCCAGAAACGGGAAGAAAGGAGAGGGATGTGGATGAGGAGAGTGTGTTTTCAGACTCCTCCAGTAGCTCCTTCTACAATTTCTGCCAAAAGAACAAGGACAAGTTGACTCCTCTAGAAAGGTGGAAGGTCAAGAGGATCCAGTTTGGCTTTCACAAGAAGGATTTAGAACCATCGTCTGCACCATCTCCAGCAGAAGATGGCAGCCAGGCAGGTCAGGAGGAAACAGAAGGGAAGAGTTTGTCAGATATTGATCTGACTGCTTACCAGGCTTGGAAAATGAAGCGGCAGAAGAAGGTGGGCCGTGAAAGCACCAAGGAGGAATTTGTGGAATTTGCCAAAACTGAGGATTCTGCTTCAGCTAAAAAGAAGCAGAGGCGTGTAGAGCTCCTTGAACGTTCAAAGAAAATTTTAGAAGAAAGCCAGTCCATGTGCAGCTGGGAGGCAGAGAGTACAATGAGTGGGAGTATTCCCCTATCAGCCTTCTGGCCTTCAGCACCTTCTGCAAGCGGTGCTGATGATGCATCTTCTGCCCTGAGCATGCAGACAAATCATTCATCTTTATCACAGGCCAGGAGTTGTACAGGAGCAATGCAGCCGCAGGTGCCAAATATACCCCTTCCCAATCTCCCAGTTGGCCCAGGTGACACAATATCCATGGCAAGCATTCAGAACTGGATCGCTAACGTGGTCAGTGAAACCATTGCTCAAAAGCAAAATGAGATCCTGATGCTGTCCCGTCCATCGTCTGCCATGGCCTCCCTGTCAGGAGACCTTGGCAGGCGTGCAGATGATGACAAGGTTTCTCTTCTCAGTGCTCAGAGTGGCTCGTCCCTTGCTGCCTCTCAGCTCCACCAGCAGGACCTGCGCAGGGCTGAGTCTCAATCTGTGCTGTCTTGCAACACCTCCGTGAGCACAAGGACAGAAGGGACTACTTCAAACATGAAGACAACCCAGACAAGCAAGCCACTGTACAGCCTCTTTGCTGATGATGTTGATCTAAAGAAACTCAAGAGGAAGGAGAAGGAGATGCAAATGGAAATGAGAGAAAAAATGACAGACTATCAAATTGAAAAGGTGATCAGAGACAATAAACGCAGCACTTTATTTAAAAAAAAGGTGACCAAAGCAGAGGAAAATGAAATAGAAGATGACATAGAGAGTACAACAAACAGCCACAGGCGTCCCTTGCAAGCTGATTTTGACAGAACTGATGCAGTCTTTGATCTGTCCAGTCAACCTGCACCCTCAGGTGCACCAAAGTCAGAGACAGATACTGATATTACCAAGTGGCTCAATGGCCTAAAAGCAGAAAGAGAACCACCGTCACATTATGATCAGACTGAGAAAGCTAGAGAGAAATATAGCAGATCATCCAAAGTTAGACAGATGGATTCTGAGACATCCAGTTACAGATTCTGCAGATCCCAAAGAAAAGAGCTAGATAGCTGTTCTTCCTATGAGTCAACAGGAGATTCACTGAGAACCATGTCAAGATTTTCCTCTGCTTCTGCAAAAGAGGACAAAAAGATGTACAAGTTCACAAGGTCCAGGGTCAGTGAGACAAGTTCCAGAGGAAACAGCCCAGAGCTGCATGTTTTCAGCCGGTCACCTGAACCACCCTTTGACTCTGAATCCCCTGAACCATCTACACAGAGCCGAGTTAGAGCTCATCATGTGGAGGCATGTGAAGAGGAGGCAAGGTCAGACGTGTCAGAATATGGAGCAAAGAGAAAGTTCACCCAGAGCTTTTCAAAGTCTGAAGAGGATGGAAAGAAGGAGGCAAAAGTGGAACAAAGTGAAGAAAGGTTTGCATCCAGGCAGGTCTCTCAGTACAGGCGAAGCATGCGTAAAGAAGAGGAAGAAGAGATGGATGATGATGCCATTATTGCTGCTTGGAGAAGCCGACTAGAAGAAACTACAGCAAAGCTCCAGCGGAGAAGGGAAGAGTGACCAAGATCAGACTACAAGAACACAAGCAGAGCCACAGAGTCCCTGAATCACTCATTCATCATTATATTTTTGATAATCCTTTGTGGTTTGTAGGGCATTTCCTGCAGATAGTTCTCTTCTTAATCAAAAGCGATGAAGGGAAGAGGTCAAGTTCTGCAAGTGTTTGTGGTTTGTCAGAAAGAAGATGCTGGTATTAAATGATCAATGTAGGTAGGAACACAATGTTAGAAGCCATTAGGAGCCAGACGATGTTTCAGCAGCAAAAGCAGGTAACGGTGACACCTCAAGTCAAAAGACCAATCACATCCCATTTTGGTTATTTCAATTTCTTAGTGTCGTTAAAGACTGGACATATTTTTTCTAGGATCTTTTTGATCATAAATGGAAGGAGCCAACAGCCTTTTCTAGGAACTTAGAGAATGTTTTTCTCTGAATCAGTTTTACTTTATACAACTGAGAAGATATTACCAGGTGGGCTCCATTTTCTGCACCAGCCTTACGAATGTCTACAGAAATAAGACAGTTCAGGGGAATACATGTTCTGTTTTACTTCACTAAGTAACAGAAGCAAAGTGGAATACTAGGAAAAAGAAGATGCCTCCTTATTAGAAGTTCAGTGCAGTAATGAATGTACTCCCGTGGTACCATTGTTTTCTATTAGATGGCGTCATCTCTGCTCCAGTATGGTTGGTTCCTGCTAATAACTTCAGGTCAACAAAGGAAAAATGCAGTTATATTAACAGCCATCTAAAAATCTTTTTTTGATGTAGTTAAAGAGATAGAGTTAGGATTAGTGTTAATTTAGGCTGGGTTTCTGAGTATTGACTTTGGTTTATGTATGCAGCTGAGCTAAATCTGTGCTTTTGTGTTTATAGTCAGATTAATTTTCAACATGATTGCCTTGAAAGAAAAGAGCAATACACAAACTGACCTCATAATAAAATTGTTTAATTAGACCATGGGTGTAAGCCACCATGCACCTAAGGAGAAACTTTGTGTCTGTGAAGGTGGCACCTGGAAGCTTATTTTTGGAGGTGGTGGTAGGTTCAAATGGCACCTTACAGTTAAAGTGTTGTTTGTATCCTGAGCTACAGAGGAAGAAGCCCAGCCTCCATGTTAACTGAGTACTCCAAGTTAAGAGCCTCGGGTCTTTCCATGCCCTACAGAGCCTTGTGAGCTCATGTGACACAACCCACCAGCTTGCCACAGCATCGCTTGTGTGTCTTTACACACCACAGCACCCAACTCTCACCAGTCAACATCCTCCACCTCTCTCTTATAAGCACATAGGCCAGTTTCTACTGACTTTGACTCTGGAATTATCAGTTCCCTCTTCTGTACAGACTGTATTTTGAACCAACAAAGCCCTCTGGCAGAACTGAATATAAAACCACAATGGAGGGATGATGTAGTAGCGCTCTCTCACAGGAAGTTTGTCTTTTTCTTGTAATCTCTTCTCTCTCCCACTGTGATGCTTAGAGCTCACCATTACCATTATGCTAGTACCTCTCCCTATTTTAATTGTGTAAAATAGACAGCAAGCTCCACAGGGCAAGGGCCTGCTCTTTGTCCCTGTCTGTATGGCGCTACACACATCAGCAATGCTATCTAAATAATGGTTACTGATAACAAAATGCAGCTGGCAATTTTCCTAAACTTAGAATCATTTCTCTCAACTATAACTCACTGATTAGACATTATCCCTGCTTCTCTGAAGATAAAGATGATTCTTTCTGACAGCCAGGACTGGGGTAAATTATAGCCACTTATTGTCAGGTGAATGGAGTCTCAAAATTAGGTGATTGAACAGTAACAGAGGTAGAAAAAAAAGAGAAATAACTTACTTGTGTGGGTTGTTTTGGGGTTTTGGGTGCTTTTAAGTAAACTCAGATTACATTTCTGAAATACATAAGGAACATGGTAGTGTTAATGTTTCAGGCATGCAGAGGATGCTCTAAGGTTTATAATGCTCTTCTACTATAAAATAATATATAATACAATGCATCCCTTGTTTCTGCATATTTCTGTGAGTTGTTATTTTTTAAAGTAGTGAAATTCCAGGCCTTGAGCCACATTCTGAGAATTTATATTGAATTTCTGCAGTGTGTGTTAGGATAGGCATTTTCCTCTTTCTTCATCCCTGGTGAAGTTGCTCTGTGGAAAACAGCTCTGCATAGACATATTTGGAGCTTGCTTTAATTTCACCCTAGAAAAGGTCTTAAGTTTTGATGGATCAAAGTGGAAGTGTGCAATACCTTCTGGCACTGAATTTACTTTTTTATCAAAGGCTGATTCCCTCAGAAAAATCCCTCTGCTGCTTCCTGTGCCTGGATGTTCCCAGCAGACAAGCCTGTCCTCTGCAGTACTGTAGGGGGCATCTCGCGCTGTAAAAGACGAGCAGTAGATGATGTAGTAATTGGTTTCATTTTGCACCGTACAGCACAGCCTTTGTTTGGGCAGCATTTTGATTTAAACACTAATCTAGGTCTGCTGCACAAATAAATTATTCAAGACCGAGGGGCAGAATATGGTTCTGTAACAAGTCTGAGCCAGACCGTCCTGATAGTGAGTTTTGACCCTTATGAGAAAGGGTTGAGTGGGTTCTGCTGACTCATTGAGGTAGGTGGCTTATTAGTTCACTTGTGTAAAAGGGAGATAAAAATGGTTTGCTGGGGAGAGGCCATCTAAGATGCTGGCTGAGCAGCCATGAGGGAGAAGCCTTAGAAATAGCTGAGCTTTATTTTCTTATTGCTTATATCCTTGTTAATAAAGCCAAACCCCCAAAGCAATAAGGGGGTGGGGATCATTTTGGACTCCATGCAGTATATGGCCAGTGCTTGAAAGCAAGATGGGAAAGGCTCCAGCTCACAGGTATAAATTACATGAAACAGTGACATAAAGACCTTGCATGGTGAAAATATTAAAGCATTCAGTCATAAGACCAATAACCAGGAGAGACAGAAATGGAGGGGTTGAAGGCAGGCTAGAAAGTCAGGTTTTAAGATGAGAATTTAGAAGGAGATAAGGAATTGCTGAAAGGGGAGAGGTCTGCACAGATTGTTTCAGGTGACCAGAGCTGCAGAGTGAATGGTTTTTCAGCAATGCCACCAGTCTGACACTAGATTAAAAGAATAAATAAGTACCCAAATTTATCTAGGAAGGATTTTTCAGCAAAGCATGGGACTGTTATTTTTTCTCCCTCTCAGTTTGCTGCTGTAGGCAGGAGGGGTTTTTTGGCATTGTATAGTGGAAGGTGAAAGTGCAAGGAGCATCCATACGGTCAGTTAAGAATATAAACACAAGAACATCAGAAAGGCTGTATGGGGTCAGACCAAAGGTCCATCTGGCTCAATATCCTGTCTCTGATAGAGAACAACAGCGAATACCTAGGGAAGAATATATACAGTGATAAAAATGTTATTTCCCCAGCATGATCTTCCAGCTTCTAATCATTTGCAACTCAAGGACTTCCTAAGCCAGGTGTGATTTTTTTGTATTTAATAGCCTTTAATGGATTTTCCTTCTATGGAAGTGCCTAGTAATTTTTGAGTTATAACCACTATAGCCTTGTACCCGCTAGCCTCTGTGATCTCTTGTAGCAAGAAGTCCCAAAAGTTACTGTACACAAAATGCTAAGCCATCTTCTTTCTGCCTGTTCTGAACCCTCTGCCCACTAGCCTTTAATTGCAAACGTAGTATCTGTTTAGTAGCTACATGTCCCATGAGATTTTACCCCCTCTTCTGTCATTCTGTCCCATCCTTAGCTCTCTGGTTTTCAGCCTGAGTTACTTACTCCTCATATAGGGACTGCTCCATGTCTCTTCATTATCCTGGCCATTCTTCTCTGAACCCTTTCTAGTTCTGCTTTGGCATGTTTGAGATGAGGGACCAAATCAGTATCCAGGGTGCAGATGTGGCAGGGATTTATCCTACAGCATATTGACCTTTTTTTACTCTTTTCTCTTCCTTCCCTATTGACTCCTAACAGTTTGCATGTTTCTTTGGCTGTTGCTGAGCACCAGAGTGATGTCATAGAACTACTTATTATATACACCAAATCTTGTTGGGTGGCAATGGTCAGCTCTGAGTTCATCATTCTGTATGTTAAGTTTTCTTATTTGTAATGTTTTACATTTATTAGCCTTGAATTTCACCTGCCATCTTAGTTCTCAGTCTCTCAGTCAGAGCAAGTCCTTCTGTGTTTTTCCACGGCCGTCCTCTCATTTCTGCTACTCTGTTTCCTTATGTCCTTTGAAGAAGGTAGAAACTCAGAGGATGTGGGAAGCAAAGAAGTTAAGGAGGGACAGATGAGAGAGAAACCCATTTGATGTTGGTCTGCTTGAAGTAAGAAATAAGAAAGTGATGAAAGCCAGAGAGCTAGGAGATAAATGTTCAAAAAGAGATCCGAAGACGATAGGCAAATTAAGAAGGGGACTTACAGTGGTCAGAGACAGGAAGATATGTATGTAAGCCAAAGAGGCTAATGCAAAATATTAATTTGTTTAGATGTATAAAAATCTGGGGAAAGGTTATGAGGCAACCTCTGTGGGAAGAAAGGAGAGTTAAAGAAGTTACAGGTCTGTGAGAAATGTGAAGGGGACTGGGAGAAATGGAAGGGATGAGAGACATTAGTGGGACACCAATGATAAAATGACATCAGTGCTGGACTGGGAATTCAATGTGGTACAAGCAAGTTTGAAGGAAGCAGAAATGTGCCAGAAATACATTGTTCCTACTGTAAGAGCTGCAGTTTGCATCGTAATACTGATAGGTGCGGGGCCATGGCCCATTTCCCCCATCTAGGAATTTCAGAACAATGTGATTTATTGCATGCGGCGCTAGCTTAGACTGGGTAATTTTAAAAGGAGTTTAGCACCATTTCCTTCTTTTACAGCTCCTTGAGAAATGCTTACACATTAGCTGTGGTGGAGAGCTAGGTGAATTATGAGACAAAAAGTTTTATTTGGGGAGGTTATGTTGCATTGCCTGCCTTTCCTTAAAGGGCGTAGCTGGAATACATTCAATATAGACATTATAATGTGAAAACACAATATCCATGACCTTCCTAAATTTATAGACAATCCAACAAAGATACTGAAAACATGTGATTAATATAGTCTAGGGCTTGGAAACAGACACTGCATACTCATGTAATCCAGCAAAATCTCTTTGAGAGCTACCTGCCTATTCTCTGGAATTTCACTTGTCATTTAGAAAAATGAAAGTGGGTCAAATCTCTGGCTGTCTAATTGTGAAGAAAACTTCCAGAATGGGAAGTATGTGTAACAAATAAACTGTTCTCTAGAGAGGTGAGAGCATAGGTCTAAATGGTGTGTGAATTGCCCCAGTCATTTCATCAGGGTTCTAACTTATTTGCCCAGAAGTAATAATTTAAATGTCTATAATATTTGTCACCCTGTACTTCATGTAATAAATTGAGAAAGGTTCAAAGTGCATGTATTTAGGTTGTGTATTGCCAATACCAGCATAATCTGCTTGAATGAACACCCTGTCATTTTGGTTGGTTTTGTTGTTTTCTGGGTTTTTTTTTTTTTTTTGCTTAGGCTGCCTTTTGTTCTTTGGTACATTTCAACATATTCAGGAGCTGATTTCATGTTGTTTTTATCTATCCTCCTGTTACAACCACTCAGTAGCTTCTGAGCTTGGTGTTTTCCTGTGACTGCTGTTCCTCTGCCACAGGGTGCATACACACACTCATACACAAACACACACACAGAAAACATTATTTGTGACTTATAAAAGCAGACAACAATATGAATTCAGTTCTTCCCAGGACTATCCAAGTGTGACGATGTGAAAACTGTCTTAGAGAGCAGGAGAAGGGACATCCTGTCTGTGCTTTGAACCTTCCCCTCTGGATTGCATTTCATTTTTATTTGTATGTATCTTTAAAACAGACAATTTTAATCCTTACACAAGAGTGTAACTGCTTCCACATCTGATTCATAGCTGCAGATAGACTGGTTTACGTTTAGTTAAGATATGTGTACCCTGGAAGACACAAATGTGTGTAATAGAAAACTAGCTTCATTGTTAACTATAAAGAGAACAATGTCTCTACATAATCAATCAATCAATCAATCAATCACTTTCTTTTTTCCAGCACACCCTTCATGCCAACATGCCTGAATGCTTTATGGTCATTAAATTAAATCAAAGAACACACCACAGAATGGACAAGGCCAGATCAATAAATCTTAAAACCTGATTCAAACTTACCAAGGACTCTGCACAAGTAACCATGACAGGAAGGATGACTCCAGTCAGAAGGGCATGTGTGCAGGCATAAAACTGAAACAAGACTTAGGTGATCCTAATTAGAAGACAGAAACATTTAAAGGAACTGGTAATTTTTATAGCATCACCCAACTGCCAACAGCATCGACCTGCATCTTAATGTCTTAAGAGTATTTTTGGATTTCTGAGCAATATAAGAAAACAACCATGGTGGCAAAAACTTTTTACAACTGGTCAGAAAGCTATACACTTCAGGGCACCTCTTGCCACAAACATGCCTAATTTTAAAGATTTGCCTATTTGTGATCCCTCCATTTGATTATTGCAGGGCACCATATTAAAGAAAGATGCAGTAAACACCAGCTGGCAATAACCATAGTATGAGTGTTCTGTCTTCATGGACCATTCCAGCAATTTGATCTTTGCAATGACTCCTTGCTGAACTCAGATCCAGTCAGAAGTCATCCATTAGTTGGGCAGAACATTTCTCCCTCCTTGCTTGAGAGGAGAGCTTTATGAAACTGCAATAACTTTTATGAAACTGCCAATTAATGGGGAGCTTTGTACATTTTGCTCATAGAAATATCCCAGTAGCTGTCATAACCTATGAAGTTTCATTCCCAAAGTGCATAAAATGACCACAGGCCTAACTACATTCAAAACTAAAAGCAAACCCCAGTTCTTCAACTTAAACTTCCCTCCCTCAATAATTTCGAGGCATGTGCTCCTCAGTCTGTGAATTGGATCAAACGTATTGCCTAGAGGCAAAGGGTCAGAGGAGATTCCACTTGTGAAAAACAGGAGGCCCTCAAAAGGGTGCAACCTCAGTTGCTGAACAGACACCACAAATAGGATGGATAAAAGCCCACATGAGACTGGTATGTGAGCAAGCAGAAGCTGACAGTTGCCCCTCAGGAATACAGTATAAAGCTTTCAGTTCTGCAGGAGATGTGATCTGAAAGTCTGCTTCCTGGAAGCAATCGCACCTGAACTGTTGCATGGTGCTGCAGTTGCATAATTTAATAGTTGTCATGTTTCACCCCAAGGTGAGTGTTCTTGGTGGTAGTGTACATAAAAAAATTTGTATGTCATTAGGGATTAAAGGGTCTATGCAAGAAAAGGTCAGATATTATCCTCATGACTGGCAGAAGAGGTCCATATTAAAACAAAGAAGGTGTTTGATTTTCTTTTGAGTGTGGGCAGATGATTCAGACCCACGTGCCCTTCATATGCTCTGTCTCTCCCCTTCCTATCTCCTTTCTTTTGAAACAGATTTAAGTCCATCTACTTTTATATTTTCAAACAAAACCCATAAAAGGGCCATAAATATCATGACTCGCTAAAATGAAAGCTGTTTTCTTCTTCTCCCGGGAGAGTCCTGCCTGAGAGAGAGACAGAAAGAGTTCACCTCTTTGAAAATTTCCTCCTCCGTCGAAGTAAAGCTGGTATCTAAAAGCAGCCTTCAAGGCTTTGTTCTTATAATCTTGACCTGGCTTTGTACTGGCTTCTCTCTGTATTCCTTGTGGAAGTGTGAAGGACGGGGCTAGGGGAAGGAGTTTTGGCTATCACTGGCAGAGCAAGGGTCATGCTTGGAAAGGGATTTCATTGTGGTTTCAGAAAACGTTATAAACTCAGCACACTGGCAGAAAGAATGAAGAAACTCATTCCCCTCCTGGATCAGACCAGTGATCCACCCCTTGTGTCTCTGATGTTGGCCAGAACCAGATTCACCTCAGAAGGTATAAAGGAAGTTTAAGTGGGTAATTATGGAATAACCTGCCCTGAGTAAAATTTTCTCCCCTTCTGGCCCAAAGCCCTCCTTCATCTCTCCTCCTTGGTTAGAGTTCAACTCTATGCCCTGAAGCATGACGGCTTCTCTCCCTTCTAAACCACTTTTCATCCTGGCCTGTCTCATGTAACTACCTATGACAGTGATGGGATGTATAGGTCTTGTCCATTGAGAGTCTGTGACAGATCATAGCCTTATTGGAAAGAGAGGCAGAGAGGCTGAAGAGAAGGCGAGGGAGGAGAGCATAAACTCAGATGAAATATCCATCAGGAAGAAGGAAGATGGAAAGAAGAGTGAGTGCCTGGGAAACTAATTGCTGCCTGCTGATCTGGGCTGTGGAGATAGCTTGCAAGTAAGCATTTTTGCTTTTCAGAGATTTCAGCCTGGAGCACACTAGGAAAGTCAACTCTTGGTTGAAACTACTGTTCATCAATATTTCCCCTTATATATATATATATATATATATNAGTCCTAAGAAAATGATTCCATTATAGTCTAAGGGAGATTTTTCTTCCACTGAAGTTCACTACTCTTTTCTGAAAAGATATTGGCGTAATTTGAGGCTCCTAGACATTGAACACCAATGAAAACCAGGCTATTTTTCTACTGACCAAAAATTACTTAGGAATCCAAAGTCAGATATTCCTGCTTAGGTCCTTATCCCTATCTTACAGAGATGGCTGCTCATACTCCCAAGTCGAGCACAGCCCAGCTTCTGTGGATTTGTTTGGCCATTGCATAGGGCATCAACACTTATGTGACACAATGCCAGATGCCCCAAGGTGTGGATTAGAATTGTCCAGCACATGAAGGCTCTTGGCTTTTTAGACATTGTCAGCATTATTGTGGGTGATAGCACTGTACCACAGAAAGCATTAACAAAGTTCCAGGGAATGTTTAAATGTACTTTCTAGATGGACACTTTCCAGCTGTATGCAGGTTCAATGACAGCTTTCATTTATTTGTCCAGGAGTTCAACAATTCCTAGGCAGAGGGAAAGAAGAGCTAGGTGTTGGATCATATCCAAGTCTCAGTAATGATTAATTTCACTCCCACAATATCCACAGTTTCCCATATTCCTTTCCCTCAAAAGTGTGGCAAAGGGATCTGAAGTTTTCCAAGTGATAGGCGTTGAAATCACACCCGATCTCCTGGATACCACGCTGAGGTGTTCAAAGCATCCTGCTGGTGTTGGTTGAGCACAGGAGATTGTTCATTAAGAAAAATGACTGTATCATTCATACTGGGAACAGCTGCAGTGAGCAGCTCAGTGGCAGTGTTCAAGGCTCTGTAATCTCCTGTTAGTTGCCACTTGCCATTAGATTTTTTTACTGGCCATAAAGGAGAATTGTAGGGGAAATGAGACGTGACAATAATTCCCTGTTCTTCCAGCTGCTTTATCAATTCAGTAACAGGACAAATAGCACCAGAAGGTAATGTGTATTGTGGAATATTAACTGCCTTACTATGGGGTAACGGAGCAGCTGTCTGCAACAGATTAGCAGTCAGAGATGCATCTGTAGGAGATAAACTCTGGGGCAGAAAGGATGATGTCCCTATTTCCCATTTTCCCCACGACTGACCCTTCATTACATCCATGCCCAGTACATTAAGGGCACCCCAAAGTAAGGTCAGGTGGATTGTCTGTCCTTTAGACAGAACCAGCTTTGCCCTGACCAGAGGGTGGTTGGTGGGTTTCCCATTATGGCCTGCAATAGAAACTTGACTGCTTGTGAAGCAGAGGCTGCCCTTTGTAAGTGTCCTTACCTACTGTGGATATCCGGGTTGCTGTGTCAGTGAGGAATGTTGTAAGGTAGGGATGGATAATTAACTGCAACCATCATCTTGGGACTGGGATCCTCAGCAATGGCAGTAGCACCCACCCTAGCTTCCTGAATTTTCACAGTCTAGGTTTAGTGCTGGTAGGTTTGGGCATATCCCTGAGCTCACAGCACTTGCATGCTCTGGCTTTCTGGTCATTATCCTTTTGAACCATATGGTGTCACCAAGTCTCCAAACACAGATCCCAGAGGGTCATGAGAAGTAAATGAGGAAAACTTGTCCATTGCCACAAAAGGAGAGTTGGCATCTCAGAGACAGCTCCTTCTCTAAAAGCATTTTCCATCATCTTTTACGCTCAGTAGTAAAGTAGACCAAGTAGACCAAGTTTCTCAATTTCCCCTTTTGTCTCTCACATGGAGCCAGGTTGGCTCTTCTGCATTTACTCTAGCTGAGGACCTGCCTTGGTTTTTATCCTCTGGGATGTATAGTGGTAAATCTGCCAGCCTACACTGAAGGACCTCTTGGAGAATAATACCATTTAAGCTTGTCTTAATGGCTAACACTAAAGATTTCCACACCCCCTCAGCTTCTGTTAGACACATGTCAGAAGTGGGCAGGCTCCCAAATCACCTCCCAAGGATGCAGTTCTGCTGGAAGGGGATGGATGTCCCCTGGGGCAAGGGGTGCTGGTCCTTCTAATTCAGCTAAAATCACTATTTTCACCCTAGCCAGATGAAGGCCTTTTAGTTCTTCCTGGCCACCTGTCCTGCCTACCTGGCTCTGCTTCAATCCAGTGCTGCTGCTCCCAGCACACATCAGGCCTTAGCATGAGCTGGGCTGGCCAAACCAGGAGTTGAGTCATAGAAAGGACAGGGTCTTAAGCAAACAAACAAACAAAAACAAACAAAAGGGGTTGTTGTTATTCTTATTTATCAGGAAATGTAGTGACAGGAAGTGGGGTAACCATTTTAAACTGAAAAATGGCAGATTTATATTAAATAGTGGGGTATATTTATCTTAAATATTGGGGAAAAAATTCCTTACTGTGAGGGTGGTGAGGCCCTGGCACAGGTTGCCCAGAGAAGTTCTGAATGCACCATTCCTGGAAGTGTTCAAGGACACTTGGATGGGGCTCTGAGCAACCTGGTCTAGTGGAATATGCCCATGGCAGGGAGGCTGGAACAAGAGGATCTTTATGGTCCCTTCCAACCCAAAACATTCTATGCTTCTATGACAACTGTTTTCTTCTAATCCAGTTACACAATGCCACTGTCTGGTATGTATAGCGTGATAAGAATATTATTTCACTGAACTGACCTTATACTTGTGTCCACAGCTTGGTCTGATGATGCCTACACACTGTAAAATAATCCCTTATTTCTGTGGCAAATCTCTCTTCTGTCCACAATTAAGTACCCATTATAATTCAATTTTTTTGGCCATGTTTACAACAACATAGTGTATAGAAAATGTAAATAACTTGCCTAATATTTTTCCTAGCCACCTTTCTCCTTGTCTCTCCTTCAGTTACGAATGCCTTGGAGAAGAGATCATTCTTGCTTAGTGCCTGAAAATGCCTTAGCTTCTAGGGGGAGCTACAGTAAATAAAAAAAATTATGCTGTATTGTATTTTCACTAAAAGAAAAAAAGAAAGCCATGTTATAACCCTGATTTGGTGTGATTATACTGTAAATAGGCCATAAACAGTCAAAGGGAAAATAACCCACAATATTCACACCTTTGAGAGACTGTGAGGTGGTAATCTCTATTCTTCCCTGCTGTTCAAAATATTTTTCAAGTGTCCTCGAAACTGCATTGGCAGCAGAATGTGGCCCAGTTCAAGGGCTTTAATGCTACTGCTAAGTAGAAATGATTTTTGTCCTCGAAATTTTCAGTGAAATAGTCTGTATTTTGAAAAAAAATAATCATAGCTATTCACTGCAAAAGCACTAAGAAAAAAGGCAGAGACCATCAGAAATCTTTCTGACAAGACAGTTCCATGTTTTAAAAAAATTTGTCCAATTAAGGAGAAAGTACAAATGTTGAATTTCAAAAATAGGCGTGTTCTATCTGAAGAAGCCAGAGAATTTCAGTGTTGCTTGCTGAAGTTAATAGGGAACATAACGTCCACTTGGGGGAACGGGAACAGAGATTTGCCTTCAGCTCATTTTTTCACTTTTCCCCAAGAACTGTTGCCAGTTCCATGCCACACAGAGAACTGGCATTTTAAACTGGTGGTATAGCTTGTCTTTACGACCACAACCCTTCTTTACAAGCAGCATGGCTACCTCTGCCTGTCACAATGCTACAGAAGAGCTCTGCCAGAGAATCATTCCAAAACCTTGCGGGGAGATGCTGTGCTTTTCCTGCCCTTTGTGGTGAGAATCTTTTTAATCTTATATCCATGCCCATACTCAACACTTCCAAATATTTCCCCTTTATGACTTATTATTTCTCAGCATCCTTTTGGTCTGATAGCTAGCTAAGGATGTAGTTATTTACTGCCACTACATTAATATCCAGAGGTCTTAACTAGCACCAGGGCCCCATTGCAGTGTGTACAGCATGCAGCACAATTCTAGATGTTCTCACCCTAAAAGACTTGCGAGTTAAATGAACGAAACAGATCCAGGCTGGGAGAAAGAGATTGCATCTGTCAGTGTATTTGAGACCCAGAAACTGAGCCCAGTGTTGTACATGGATACTGCAGTGGCAGAAGTCTGCAGGGAATTTCAAAAGATAGGGCTAAATTCATCTTGCTAGCAAAGTTGTTCTCCATGAGCAATCACTCACCTCTCTGTGGCACAATTAAATCACTAATTAAATCACAGTTAATCACTCACCTCTCTGTGGCACTCACCTCTCTGTGGCACACTCACTGGCCTCCAGAGAGCACCAGCACAACTTTTCTAATCTGGTGATTAAGGCCTTTCTTGTGAGGGGCACGCATATGTTTCAGGCCTTTTTCCAGAGTGCGTGATATGAGAGTTAAGCATTCATCAGTGCAGGCTTTTCCCCTCCCAAGTCATGGCTCCCGGCTGCTACCTTGCAAAGCAGCACTGCTGTGCCTTTTTGGCCCAAAGAATACTTAAATAACCATTTCAAAAGGAAATAGTTGATTCGGGACTCTTTAACAGAATAATCAACAGCACAGGGAAAGAGCCTGACACTTCCTTGGACCCAGATTCAGGTTCTCTCAGTGAGTTAAAATGCTGTCTTCTGAGATGGCCTGAACACTGAGCTACTGAGTTGAAAAAGGCCACTCTCTGCCTTTTGTCACCTGCTGCTTATGTCTTGTCTGTGGATAAGGCTGGTGTAAGAACCGAAAGTAACTTCAGGCCTGTGAATTTCAGGGAGAAATTCCTCATTGCAGTTTCATGTTTATCCATCATAACCCAGTGTAATTGCAGACTGTCCCCAAAATACGCTGCACTGAATTTTACAGTGCTTCAATCATCTTTTGGATCTGGGTCACACTGATGGTACAGGTGGTTTCAAACATAAATACAAGCCGTCACATGGATGGGACATACAGTCCTGGCAAAACTGGCAGCTTTACCTCTGTTTTTCTGTTTTGAAAAATTATTCAGAAACAATCAGATTGGTTCTGGCTCTGTGTGGCAGATTGCACTTGAGCATGCAGCAGCCTCCTAGGCAGCAGAAAGCTGGGCTAAATCACCTACTGGAAGTACAAGCCTGTTTTAGCATTTAACACTTCCTTAGCATTTAACAGTGAAACTCAGCAAAACGACAGCTTTTATTTTTGCTTTGTCCTAGGCTCAAAGGCTCCCAAGGCTCAAAAGATTGCAAATGCCTCTGGAGTATCAAAGCTTCAAATCCAATGTAGCCTGGCTATTATTCCCTTCAGCTGTGAGCATGGGCAGGTACAGAGATAGGATGAATGATCCCCATCTAGATCATTTAAAACCTGTGTTTAGCATTAATTCTGTCACTTTTTAACCTGACTGTCAGTTTGGAAAGCAGGCAGCTGACAACACATTGCAATGCAATGCCCTGTGCTTCTGCTGGACTTGCACATGGTAAGAGACCATCGTGTGTGCTTGCTGGAATGGGAGGGCTTTAGGTGAGATTGGCTAATGGGCAGAAGAACCTGCTCTGAGGGAGATGTCTTGCCAAGATTTATGTAGACAGTGAAACGATCAGAAAGATACTGCATGTGGCACATTACAATGGACACACTACATCTTCCTACTCCCTTATTCTACCATATGGACTGAGTTACACACTGTGAAAATCACGTTCTTTGCATGAAAGAGTAGAATAAAATACTGTTTGGCTTAAATCTATTCCTGCTTGTGAATGTAAATTAAATCTGTTCTCCTTCAAATTTCTTTTGTTCTGCTGCTTTTATCTTTGTGGAAATTTTCTTTGGTGACTCCTCTGTTGTTGTCAGCCTGGCCCTGACAGGTGAAAATCATGAACCTTTCTGAAGTTACAAGCTCTAGGAATATGTCCTTGGCTAGAGGCAACATGGAATTACAGAACTCCAACCAGAGTGCACTGGTACACTGGCTTTTCCTGCCCTCCTCTGAGCAATTATTGTGGGGAAAGTTCTCTAGGCCAGAAAAACTATATTCATAACATCCACTATTTAAGCCTCTCACTTGGATTCTTTCCTTGCAGCAAGAACTGACATACTGTCAAAGTTGACAGCACTATGCCAGTTTATTGCACCAGAAGACCTGGCCTTTCCTTTCCTCCCATCTCCTGAGCTTGGCTGCTCCCATTATACGAACCCTTTCTCACTCCTGCCCCTAATAAAATCTCCATGCTCCACATGCTCCCTCAGCCTCCCTTTGATTCGTGCTCCCAGAGTCTTCCTCGCTGCTGACGTCGGGAGCATGCACAGCTCTGTAATTTCCCGACAGCCCTTTTCAAACGCTGCCTTTTAATCAGGTGCTGTGTTTTACCAGCACTTCCTTTCTCTCACTGAATACCTTTGAAGAGAGGCTGCCAACACTGGTGGGGTTCCTTCTCCACTGCCCCTTTTTGTTGTTTCCATACAGAATTCTAGGACAGAATTTCATAGCTTTTTAGATGCTCTGACTATTTTTTAAATTTTTTTTCCTGTGTTGTGATCCTAATTTCCTTCAGGATTTCTTCTTCCTCTCCTGGGAAATTTGTCTCTATTTCTGGCATCTGTCCTTCCTAACCCTTCCCACGTTTCTTCCCTTCTAAAGACAGGGGAAAAGAATCCATTTAATATTTTTCTGTAGTAACGTCTATCTCATCTGTCAATAAATTACCCTTTGCCATCTCTGGGAGACCCCTTTGTCTCCCTTCACTGACCTTATTCTGTACCTTGCCTGTTTTTTTTTTTTAAGGGAGGATGCAATATCCCTGGGCTGTCATTCCATGAAGAACAGCTGTCATTCCTCCCATAGTGTATGCGTATGTGTTTGAGGAGGGAGGGGAAAAGGAGGGGGGAATTAGGGGAGGACGGGGTTCTGCTGTTGGGAAATATGATGGTCCTATTCAGAGTGGTAAATGTTTTTTCATTCATGATATTCAGCTGCAATTCTGTCTTTCTCTTCAGTGGTTTTAGACATCCATTTTCTTATTAATCTAACACCCATCTATCTGACATCTAACTACAAGAATATTTATTAAACATATTTTTAAAACTCATTATGTATGCATTTTATAAATGTCTAATATCTGCACAGTCTCTGCAACTGTGAATGCTATCTCACCGTCAGAGCTGCAGTCTAATACTACAGAATTGGATTCAGAAAGCATTATCTGTGGCTAAAAAACATGACTTTTCCATATATTTTCAGTGTTACAAACTGAAATGCTCGCTGAGAGGGTAAAAGAGCATGGTATAGTCCTGCATGTAACTAGCTAGCTGTGCAGACCTGCACAAGGAAGAGAGAGATCCATGAATCCAGCAATTCCTGCCCTGTCCTTACTCCTGCTTGTGCTTTTCAAAGCCCTGCAGACTCCCAGGTAAGTCATCACGGAGCATTCCCTGTGCTTCTCATGGTCCAAGGGCTTTGTGCGTAGCACAGGTACAAGTTCCTTTCTTCCTGCCCCTGCTCCCACACACAATCTAACCATAAATTACTACAGTTTAAAAAAGCAAATATTACTTTTGATCAAATTCTACCAATATATTTAAAGAGACAAAGGAACTAAAAGAAATCCACCAAAGATGCTCTCACTTTCTGGCAATTACACTTCTGAATGCATTTATTCTCACAATATGGGTGTGAAATAAGGAAATGCAGTTATGATCTATGGTGTGCATAGAAACACACCAAAGTGACCTCAAGGTACAAGACACAGCACATGCTGAGGCCTTTATTCTCCAAGTACCTGAGTCAAAAACCTGGTGGAGCACACTGTGACTCTTGTTTGATCCAGCCTTGGGGTTTCCTTTGTTTGGAAACTGGCAACAGGCACCATGTTTGTGTCACAGGCCAGGTCCAGACATGGCCTCTGGACCTGTGAGCTCAGAGGTGTTCCAAAGGCCTGGATTAGCAACACTAGAGAGAGACTGAAGAACTTAAGACAAAGTCAAGAAGGATGTCTGGACACAACATACATACCAAGGTCCTCACTTCCTTGTCCTGTGCTAGCAGGACATCAGTAGAACATCTTTTCTCCTAAAAGCACTATAGTACTTGTTTTACAACTGCTTTGTGATTGATGTCCACTCTGGCCCTTTCTCTCTCATCTGATGGCTCTGGCAGTCCCTGCTTGACTTAGCCATTCCAGCTGAAAAGGTAACCCATCTCCACAGCTAGAAGTAATAAATTCTTTAGCCACCACAGCAAAATACATTGATATGATCTTGAATTAAATCACTCATGTCTGCTGTTCTCAGTCCAGGATATCACAGTAAACTGGTATCAGCTGAAATCAGATTTACATTAGTTAGTGTATCAGGCTATGAGCTGAAACAGTTTGCACTGGCCACACCACTCATTCAGCCACCTCTTCTTTGGGATAACTACCTCCAGCACCTTAGTAATGCAGCCAGCTGAACAGTGATATCTTAAACTTCTCCAGGGTGAACCACTGGGGCTTGGGAACCAGAGCCTTTACTTCCCTAGAAACAATCTGTGCCTTCAGGGACTTAGGCTCTATCTGCATATGGAAATCAGGTTTTCAAATGTATCCTACTGGTAATACCAACCCTGCTCCAGCACCAGGAAGAAGGCGTGGAGTCTACTGAAGAATGGCTCTTGGCTACTGCCATCTTCAGGACTATCCCATGTTAATTATTCAGGTCGTTTGTAAAAGGACACCTGTGGCAATTGGCAGAGTATCTGCACAAACATTAGCAGACTTGAGGCTGAGAAACTGCTAAATAGCCTTAGTAATAGAATATTAAAACCTTGATGATGAGGAAGCGTGGGTGGAATAATTGCTCAGAAAGAGGCGCCTTTTTTTCATTCTATTCCTGTCGTTGAATCCTTATCTCCTGGATAAATAAAAACAAACCTCCCCAGTTATTGTTCTCGTTCACCTTTTGACTCTTGATTAGATTTACTGCAGATATATCCCTTTAGCAATGAAAATGGAATCAACACATTTCTGATGCACTGCAGTGGAATTCTCAGCCCCTGCTCCACCCTCAGACCGCCAAGGTCCTCGTTTTCTGAATGGCGGTTAATTACCTGTCCTTCTAGAGCATGGATGAGATACAACTTTTGGAGAGATCACTTGCCCTGATCAACAGACTGTTCTGTTTCACTTTGAATCTTTATCTTATTTTTAATCCTCAGCACTTGGAGCCAAACCTGATACCTTTCTGAAGAGAGAAACTCACGGTGGTAGAAGCTGCCTTGCTCGGGCTGCTTCTCCTTTCTATATTTTTCAGTGTTTTCCCAGATGAGGCCCCAGGATTATTGCAAACGAGTCCCAGGAAGAAATGCTGCTCAATTAGGCGAAAAGAAACTCGAAGGAAAAAAGGAGTAGAGCCAACAAATTGCTTGAGATAACAATCTCCCCCCACCCGTGTGTCTCTGTAACTAAGAGGATTAGCTGAACTTTCTGTGTCACACCAAAACTGACAATAAGCAACAGTGACTTCCCCCCGCTGGCACTTGTACCTTCACATGTTTCATTTTCTTGCCCACACTACTGCCTTGCCCCTTGCTGATTGTATGACAAACTTGGGGATGAACATGATGGCTCTTTCCTTTCCTTTAAGATTTATGACTCAAAGCCAAATAAAACCCAACTCAAGTTATTACATGCTCTGTTTCCTCCTAACAACAACTCACTTTTAACAGTGTAAGCTAAGCAAGGAAACATGGAAATATGGTCTCCTTGATCTCACCTGATCTATCTGCTGTTAGAGATGCAAACAGCAGCCTCGGGTCTGCCAACACGGGAGCAGGCAAAAAGATGTCCCTTGGGAGCAGGACCAAACGTCTAGAATATATAAAGCAGAAGTCCCATCAAAATTCAAAGTAACTGAAGTTCCGTGTAGATCCAGTACTACCAGCAAGAGCTGGATGTTTATTTCAAGTTAAGATTTATTATTCTGTGGTAGGAGGACTACCCAGGGTACTCCTGCAGTGAAAGGAAATGAACTTTGTTAAAGGACTCTGTTGCCAGTTACAGAATCGGCCCCATGTTCCTCTGACAATAGAGTACACATGATGAAAATGTGAAAAACGAAGTTCACTCTCCTGTTAAGATTTAAAAGTTTAATAAAGGACAATAAGGGGTAAAGATAATAAAGCAAAAGTCACAGCGCTGGGTGCTTTTGGCGCTCAGCCAAGAGCACACCTGTGGCCTTTAAAACGCCCTTTTAATGCACCTGGAGTATTACATATTCATCAACAATTATGCATATTCATAAACAATTATACATATTCAAAACCCTTTCCAGTAACAATTCAGAATGGAATCTTGTTTTGGTAATTCCTGGAATCGATCCTACAGGTGATTGCATATTCAAACTCTTTCGAGTAACCACTCAGAATGGAATCTTGCTTCCAGCAGTTCCCAGAATCATATTCAAACCCTTTTCAAGTAACCATTCAGAATGGAATCCAGGCAAATAGTTCATAAGCATAGCTATTTCTAAGGTTTTTTTTGTTAAATGAAAAAGTATTTAAGAAAACCACATCTTCACAACAATGCTACCTTATATAGCATATTTTACATATAACATCTATTTGTGGCAGAGCCACTGTTACAAAGGCTACTTTAACATCACTTATTTTAACATTTGCAAAAAGCCAATATTATAGCATCTATTTATCACAATAAGAATATGGCTTATGGCTGAAGATGATCAAACATCAAATAATTCCAGTTTCTAGAGTAAACTAATTCCTTTTGCTGACCCGTGTAGAACATCACTCTAAACCTGGTGAACAACTCCTTTTCATGAGCTCGCCAGAGAATTTGTACAGAGAGAGGAAGTTTGTTCTATGAGATAAGGCAAAGGAGGAGCATTCTCCAACCCACACATGCTCTCTCCTCCCTTCTCTTCCCTGAGTTTCCACAGATGACCACAGCAGAAAGTGGTGGAAATATAGAAGGTAAATGTCTCTGATACCTGAAGGGCTGCACACAGGCACACTGACCAAGTAAGTACCTGTGCCACAGTGAAGAAGGAACTTGAAAGCAAGAAGGAAGCAGAAGTAGAAATGTTTTCACATTGATGTGAAGCAGATACCAACACACAAAAAGGGAATGTTGTGATAAAACAAACTGGGATGTGGGACTCAGGTGATCACCACCAGAGTAAGGATTGAGGGGAAATGCTGACACAGCAAAATCTGCCGGAACTATTTGGATTGGGTGATAAAATGCATGGAACTTGCCAGTCCTTGTAAAGCATTTTACTGAACTAGGCATCTGTGCTGTGTGCCCTCTCATTGCTACACAACTCCCTGGACCTAAATTAAATCACTATGGCACTTCTGCCATGTTAAACGGTGCGAGCAGGTACTCTCAGGCCACATAAATTCAGTGAAGCAGTGTTTTGGGTGTCCCTGTACAGTTTTATTTGTGATCAAAGGGTATGGTGTTGTGGGGGAGAAATACTTCCAGACAGATTTAGACTTTTATTCCAAAAATCTGTTCAGACTGAGGCATTGAAAAAACTGCCCAGTGTATTGCCATGGGGCAAGACGCAAGACTGCCTTGTCACTCTGTAGCAACCCCTGTCTCGCCTATATGAAGCAGCAGTTCTAGTTCAAAGGGATCCAGGTCCATTCTCTTTCCCCATTTACATGAAATGGGGCTAGAGTGGAGCGTGGCAGCCTATTAACAGTGCCCCACAGCACTGCAAGAGTTCTGCCTAGAGAGTGAAGGACACCGTGTCCAATTGAAATTACAGAGGAATTTGGGGTAGGCAGAATGTAATTACACAATTGGAATTTAAACTGTGAAATTAAAAGGAAATATTCAAGGATGAAGGGGCAGAGAGAATCCCTAATCTCCAGCCAGGCTAGGCTGTGTGACAGAAAAGTCCCTTTCTGAAGAGGGAATAAGCAAAGAGCTGTCCTGGAAGAAAGGGAGGTAGAGAATAAAGACAATGTTTTCAAAAGCACCCTAACTCCAGCTGTGTGTTTGTTTCATAGGCTATGTCTATTCTACAGAAAACCTTGTGGTTGCTAAAAGGCATCAGATGTGTCCCTCTTGGCCCCCTCTTCAGTGAGGTCAAAAACAATTTGGTTCCTCATGTAAGCAGTACCAAAGCATTCCCAAGGTCTACAGCAGAAAGTGTGCTGTACAACTGGTCGAAAAAAGTTCAGCCCTGGTTTTCATATAGGTACAAACCAGAATTTGCCCTTCTACCCGAGTTTGTCACACAGCTGGCACTCTTTCTGAGCTTTTCCCAAGTTTTAGTTAATAATCATCCTAACAAAAACCAGGTATTTCTAAGGGTTTTCCTGTAGTAAGGGGAGGAAGAGAAAACCACTGAAAGCAGATATGTGGCAGTTTTGAGTGGCAACTTGAATCAGGCAATTGCAAATCCCACTCCTTAGAGATCCGAATCAAGTTGTAGGACCTCACTGTTGTCCCTCTCAGAGCAGAGAGACAGGTAAAGATGGAGCCAGCCTTGTGGATCTCTGGGAGAGGAACAATAACTGCTGAACAGGGTCCTTCAATCCAGGCACAACAGAGAGAACTGGGGGCTCATCTTCTTGGGCTGCCCAGCTGCACATGCAACTGAAGACAAGTTTCTTAATTTCTCTGCTTTAGTTTAATATTGCTAAAAAAGCACAGCAATAATTCCCTAAATCTTCAACGCTGGTGATTTGTAAGATGTAACTGGTTAAAATTGGAAGGTTCAGAAGCTGCATTGATGACAACTATTGAATTGCATACAAAAAACTGAGCTAGAGCTAAAGTAAGTGCAGCCAAAGCAGCAGAGTGAGAAATAGATTGAAAAACCCACCTGAAAAGATAAGTGTCCTTTTAGTAATTACCTCTCCCTTTCCTGAGGATGTGTGAAGGTTCTGAATTACAGGGTTTTTTTTAAATATGAAAATTAAAAACATGCTTCATCTGTGCTCCATTTCTTATCTCCAAAAAAGCAGTTAGCTGTACTTGGGAGGGGCAGAGTATTATGAGATGGTACAACTTTCCTGCTACAATTTTATTATCTTTAGGATTCAGAGGAGTGGTGACAACTCCCAGAAATAAGAGATTCAGGGTCATCCTTTCTCCAATCCAGAGACAACAGAATAGGGTCAGAACCAAAGGCAGAAAGCAATCTGGTCAAAGGCAGCCAGAAGAGTGTGCAGGGAGAAAAAACCAGCCAATATATGCAGTGGACAGTCTCCATTTCTCTTCTGCTGTTTGTGCTCAGCACTCACAAGGTGCATAGGAAGGAGATCTGAAGAGGGGGGAAAGCATAGCCCTGGAAAGAGACAGTACTAGTGGGTCCCAAGCCTTGGGGACAAAGGTGGACTCTTTTCCGTGCTTGGAAACAGGAGGAGGGTGGGGAGCAATGAAGGAGAGAAAGGAAAAACAGCTTTGTGGTTAAAGTACTGAACTGCACAGCCTCAGAGCACCTAGGTGCAAGTCTGTGTCCCACTAATGTCGGCTGTGGGACTGTGCACCATCTTTCCATTTTGCTTTTCTTCACTTCTCAATCAAGAGGGTACTAATCCTATTTTTCCCTCGTTCTTTCCCTGTCAGCTCTCTAAATTGCAAGCTTTTTGAGACACAGTGTCTTTTGCTATCGATAACGTGTTAAAAAAATAACGCTGTACCAGGAAGGCTGCCGGTTGCTCTGTCATGTTGTGTATGATGATGAGAAATAGGTAACAGACAGAAACACACAGATAAGTTTAATTAAATGTGAGACAATCTGTGCAGTCCCCAAGTGAAAGGAATACAGAGGTTTGGGGGAGGTATGTATGAAACATAAGGGGCAAAGAATGACTGTTTTGAGGCAGAAGCCTCTAAGTATCTGGATGACCAAAGGGAAAGCAAAAGCAAACGTGATTCTAGTAATGGGCCCTCCTGGAGGAGAGAAATCTGATGTGAAGAAAACAGGATAGAGAGAAGGGGGACATCATGTGAGAAAAGCAGCATCTGGGATTCACATCTGAGTGGCACGGTGGAATTGGAGCAGAGCAGATAAGTTTGCTCTTAATTTCCCTATACACTAGAGCTGTTTCGTGAAAAGAAAAATTTTCTTCCCAGTGTGCTTTTTGCTTAAATACTGTGATTTATGTTTCTTTTGCTCCCTGCCTTCTCACCTCATGTTTCTTTTGTCCTCTGTCTCTCCACCTTAAGAATAAAATTGTCTGTGAAACACCACTGAATTAATTCTAGCAGGAGATAGAAAATTCAGAAGGTCACATAGCAATCATAGAAAATTTGGGGTTATGGGCACAAGTCAAGCAGGCCAAGGAGGGCTAGGAATTAAATAGCAATTAAGAGGTATCTGGTTCAACATCAAAACAATGGACACAGATACGCTGCAGAACTTTTGAAGATCCTCAAATACTATTTTTTTCCCTTTACATATGGTGTTGATTTTGAACACTGTATTGTTTTTCACCGCCAGAAAATCTTTTTAAAGCAAAATCCCTGTGAGAGGCAATTCTGTGTGGCTGACGAGTCCAGCCGGAGAATGGAATCACAAGGTCCTGCTCGCTGCTTGCTGTTCGCTGTTCTGGGCTCTGTTTCAGCACATCCTTCACCACCAGTTTGAGTCCAATCTCACTGACTGCAGCTGAACAACCAACTTTCTTACTTATGTCTTTTTGTGAAATGAATCTAGAGTGCTCAGCTCCTCATAGGACTAAGCTTTGTATCATCTTTGTGTCCAATTATCTCAAATTTCAAGTATTTTCAGCAAGTTGCTCATGAGTAAGATACCAATCAGGCACTATGTGGCACTCACAATCGAAAGAGAAGTAAAATTTATCTGATAAATTATTCATCACTAATGATTTGGCCAGCTTTCCTGGATATATAGCCACAGGGATGTATGACACCTTGGGGAAGGCATCAGATAGATGCATTCAAAGAAAACTAGAGGAGAGGATGCAGACATAGATCCAGACTAATCTGTACAGGGAGAGGGAGAGCACCTATGTGGCCTGCCTGAATTAAGTTCTCTTTATAGGTGGTCAATTAGAAAACACAGAGCAGATTAATAACTACCAGAAAACAAGAAAAATAACTACCAGACAAAAAGAAAAAAAAAAAAACCAAAGCAAAAAACCAAACCACTAGCAACTACTTGTTTTCAGACGTCTTTTCGGTGGCAGCTGTGGTTTCCAGCTAAGTGCGCAGAAGCTGAGCGAGAGCAAAGGCTAAATCAGGTGTGGTAATGGGAGCAAATTCTCCCCAGCAAGAAGCTGCTGGTATCAGGGAAGAGGTTACTGGGAAGTGGCATGCCGGACTGAGAAGAGTCTTTGGGTGACATAGCGAGATACGGGAGAGAATATTCAGCGTAGGCAGGATTAGAGGTGTGCAGAGTCTTAATCTAGGCAGCCCTTTCTCTACACCTTTATCTGTCCTGGTGCAGCCCCTGTGTGCTGCAGTGCTGGTATAACCTGGCCATAAAACTGGATTAACTGGCCCACGAGGATCATGGCTGAACTGAAGAGGAGCACGACAATATGCCTTTGTTTACATGTTCACTCCTGCGAGGGCAACACAGATCTTCGGGAGACAAAGTGCTTAATTGCTGGTTTAGAGTGTCAGCAAATGAATGTGCATGAGCAGAACTGGTGTTAAGGGAAGGTTTTTTGCTCTTTCACACTGCAGTCCATTTCTGCTAGTGTTTTCTGCAATAACAAGAGGTTATTTTATAGGATGGCAAGAAAAAAAAATCCCATTACCAGAGGAACTTATTTTTAAATAAAAATGACAAAATTACCTTTCTGATTCACCCCTTGGAGATACACCCTGCTGTCTCCCTCCTTCAGCCTTTCCTTTTTGGCTCTTTCCTACCAATGAAAAAAATCTAGTGGCTGTCTCTGATACGACTCCTATTTTCTTCAGCAACAGCATGCAAGAACAGATCCCTGACAGTTCCTCTTATTCCACAATGTTTTGCACCCCAGAAGAAAATCCGGCTTGGACTCTGACCCATCTGAGTTAATGACTCTTGGAAAACGTTACGACCGAGTCCCTAATGAATGCCATTCTATACCAGCCTCCTTTCTTTTCCTGGAAGTACATTACAAAGCTCAGGAATAATGTGTATGTATGCAATATTAAGGATGTGAGTAAGTTTTATTTTTACTCTGCCAAATCTGTCAAGAATTAACAAAGTTTTGCCACTCTGGCTGATTGCTCGTCCTGATTTGGAAGCTTTGAATCTAAAGCTAATTTTATTTGTTGGTCCCTCTGGTCTCATATTTACTCTCCTTTAACGAGGGAGGCATGAAACCCGACTCCCCTTCCAGGATAATTTGACGCGGGAAGTGTAAGAGGATAAAATATTAAAGAAAAGCACCCCAGGAGCATTGGGTTGCCCAGAACGAGGGAATGTTGGGGTGGGGTTTTTTGAACAGAGGAGAATTGCTTCAGTGCAATCGCTCTTCTCTGGAGGAAAACCAGACCCTCGCTCAGACACCCTCCTCCACGGAAACCACGGGTTCTGCGATTCCATTTTCCCTGGTTGCAATTCCTCTTTATTCACAGGGGCTTAGTCCTGCCTGGGGCTCGGGCAGTACCTGGGTGCAGGTGCAGTCCAGACAGGTATTTCCACACCAACACTCACAGACACAGCGCCTTTGGAGCGGCTGTTCTCCGAGAGGCTCCTGCCGGGCACCTGTCCCCCACAGATATTTCAAGCTTTACCCGCCAGCAATGTCCCTACCTGTCCACCACAGATTACCTCAGTTTACCTCAAATTCTTCATTCTCTCCCCTACAGATTATCTCAGATTTTACCCCCAAAATACTAATTTTGTCCCTGATAATTACCTAGATTTTACCAGCATAAAAATCCAATGGCCACATTTGCCTTATCCCCAAATTGTTTATTCTGGCCCTAAAGATTCCATCAGATTTTTCCTGCAAAATACTTCTTTTTCCTTACAGACTTTTACTCCCAGAATTTTCCCTGTCACTACTGATGACCTCATTTTTACCTCAATATGTCCATTCTCTTCCCTAAAGATTATCTCAAGTTTTAGCCCCAAAATTTTCCCTTCCCATCCACTACTGTGAGACAACTTTGGTTTTACCTCAATATGTTAATTCTCTCCCCTACAGATTAACTCAGATTTTACCCACAATTTTTTCTCTTCCTGTCCACTCCTGCTTATCTCAATTTTACCTCAAAATGTTCATTCTCTCCCCTCAAGTTCTACCCCCAAGATTTTTCCTTCCTGCCCACTACTGATAACCTTGTTTTTACCCCAACACGTCCATTCTCTCCCCTACAGATTACTTTAGATTTTACCCCCAACACATTCAGTCTGTTCCCTGTAGATTACCTAGATTTTACAACCACAAAAACCCAAGGAGTAAGGCGAGGACCATTGGGGGACGGGGGGGTCGGACCGCCCCGTGCCCTGAGGGGGCGCGCGGGGGTGCCTCAGTGCGCACGCGCTTCCCCCCATCGCCCGCCGGCGGGCGGGGGTGG